>NDFG01000118.1:178898-242421 GCA_002167245.1 Sporophila hypoxantha | reverse complement strand
CATCTCCTCCATAGGTCACGCATCCCTCATGGCCTGTTGGAGGAGTTCTACCAGCCTGGCAATGCCACCCCTGGGATGGTTGCCAGCCCTGGGTTGTGGGGAGATGAGTGCAGATGATTCACCGGGTGGGATTTCAGCTCCCTGCTCCCATGGCCACACGGAGCTTGGCTGAAAGGGAGAAGTTTAGGGGTCACCTTAGTCAGGTGGCCTTATTGCTTTAGTTTTGCTTTTACCTTATTGCTCTCTACAACCTTCCTGACCACAGGAGGTTGTAGCCAGGTGGGGGCCAGGCACACCAGGCAGCCACGACAGAACCAGAGACACAGTCTTCAGCTACATCAGGAAGGATAAGTTGATTTTAGGGAAAAGTTTTTCACTGAAAGAATATAAAGCACTGGAATTTGCTCTTCTCAGGGAGTGGGTACAATCACCGTCGTTCTTGATTGTGTTTAAAAGAAGACTGGGACACGGCATTGTGTGCTATACTCTGGGTGAGGTGTAGGCATAGGTTGAACTGAGATCTTAGAAGTCTTCTTTCCAAACTTCATTATTCTGTGAGTTCTATGATTTGTGTTTCTGTGATTGATTCTGTGATTCTGTGATTCTGTTGGACAACGTTCTTCTAGGCCTGGGCAATGCCACATTGGGGGACAATGTTCCTGGGTTACCCCCATAGGAAGGATGGGGTGTAGATGCACCAAGAGGGATTTCAGCCCCCAGATTTGGGGTGATTGTAAATACTGCTCTGGTTTGGGGTGTGAATGAAGGGCTGGACAACAAATCCTCTTCCTCACTGCTCCAGGGTCAGGCCAGTGGTGAAGAACCCCAGAAGTGGAGCCCGAGATCCCCTTATTCTCATCCCACTCATCCGTCATGGTGGTGGCCATGGACCTGCCGATCCTCGTGGTTTTACTATGAGGGGCTTTTCCTCCTGGCCCCAGCAGAACAAACAGGAACCTGGACAAGGAAAACCAGACTGAGAGGGGAATGATGGCTTCACTCCAAGGAAGCACCCAGGCGAAAAACCCAAGGGACCTCAAGCGGGAAAACACATTGAATTCCCTGCGACTCCTCCATGGATTTGAATTTGCTCACCAAAACCAATCACCAAATCTTCATTTTGGGGGTGCCAATTTCTTAACTAGTGCACTAGGCTCTCTTCAGAAGTCACAGCAGGTGGCTGAGAGGGAGCGAGAAAGCAGTGGGAGGAACATCACTCCTTTACCTGCCCCAAATCGTGAGGGTGATTTCAGGTGGGTTTTGGGTTTTTTTAAATAAATAATCTGTGCTTTCTCTTTCAGAACCTTGATTTGGGATGGGAACTTCTGTCATTCCCGACAGGGAGCACGGCCGGAGGTTCAGCGGGACAAAGCGCCCGAGGGGCTGGTGGAGGAAATCCAGCTCTCCCACCAGCACGTTGGATGCCTCCGCTCCACTGGGGTCTTCTTCATATGAATGTGCAGCTCCGCCTGGGCGAGGACCAGCCATTCTCAGGGAATCCCCCAAAAACAAAACCTCAGGACTTCCCAAGGTCCCTCTTCACCCCCCTGGAGGAGTGGGAGAGGTTGCAGGGGTTCCACTTGCTCAGGTCCATGGCACTGGTCTCAGGGGGTCACCCCATTTTTAGGGCTTCTGCATGGTCGGAGAAGGGTGAGGGGTTGAGGGTTTGGGCTGGAAGGGAGAGGAAGAAACTCAGAAAAGGGAGGATTAAAGAGGAGTTTGGGGTGGTTTTGTTATTTGCCAGAAACAAGTCTAATGGACAAAGTGTCACCCAGAAACCCCCATCTGGGTGCCAAGAGCCTGGAGAACCCTCAGCTGGTGTCAAATCCCTGGAGAAACCTTCACCTTGTGGAAATGCATGGCGAAAACCTCCAGCTGGTTGCTAAGACCTGGCAAAAACCTCACCAGCTCCAAGTCCCTGACGACTCACCTGGCGGTTCCAAAACCCCGCAAACCTCACCCTTGACTCCAAAGCACACAGAACCTACCTGGTGCCTCCAAACCCCACAGACACCTCGCTTGGTTCCATACCCTGCAGATCCTCACTGCGCCCTCAGCCCTGCAGGATGTCACCGGCTCCAAACACAAAAAACATTCACTTCTCCAAACCATGCAGAACCTCCCTGGCTCCAAGCCACACGCAGACCTCACCTGCTCCAAAACCCCGCAGAACCTACCGGCCCCAAGTCCTGAGGACCTTGCCTGGCCCACAAACCCCCAACAGAAACCTCACCTTGGCCCAAGCACTGGCAGAACCTCACCTTGCTCTCCAAGCCACGACAAACCTCACTCGGTGCCTCCAACCCCACAGAACCTTCACCTAGGTTCCATACGCAGATTCCTCCACCTGGTTCCATACCTGCAGGACCTCACCTGCTCCAAACCCCACAGACCTACCTGGTTCCATACCCTGCAGATCCCTCACTGGTTCCATTACCCGGCAGGAACCTCACCTGGCTTCCAAAACCCCACAGATAACCTCATTGGTCCATTACCCTGCAGATCCTCACTGTGCCCCAGCCCTGCAGGACCTGCCTGGTGCCTCCAAACCCCACAGAACCTCACCTGGCCCCAAGCACTTGCAGAACCTCACCTGTTTCCAAGCCCCACAGAACCTTCAACCTGGTTTCCAATGTCCCCACAGAACCTCACCTGGTGTCCAAGCCCCACAGAACCTCACCTGGTTCCAAGCCACACAGAACATCACCTCTCCAAAGCCATGCAGGAACCTCCCCTTGGCTCCCAAACCACACAGAACCCACCTGCATCCATTACCCTGCAGGTCCTCACCTGGCTCCAAGCGCGCATTGGACCTCACCCTGCCCCAAATCCCACAGAACATCTCACCTGCTCCTAAACCCTGCAGAACCTCACCTGGCCCCTAATCCCACAGAACCTCACCGGCTCCAAACCCTGCAGAAACCTCACCTGCCTGACCAAACCACCAACAGAACCTCACACTGCGCCCCAAAATCCCACACACACCTCACCTGGCCCCAAACCCAGCAGAACCTCACCTGCTCCCCAAATCCCACGAGAGCCTCACTGGTTCCATACCCCACAGAACCTCAGCTGCGTTCCATACCCCAACAGAACCTCACTGGGCTTCTCCAGCAGGTGAGGTCCTGTTTTCCTGCTGACATCAGCAATTAGGAGCGCACGATGGGCAGGAGGTTTGTTCCTCTTCCTCTCGTTCTTGGTGGTGGTGCTTCTTCCAGCAGCAACCTCCCGGACCTTGGCCGCGTTGCGCTCGGTCGACTCCGGCGACGGCTCCTTGCTGGGCCAGGATCAGGTCTGGGGGACAGGGACACATGTTGTGAGGATGGACTGCCCTGCCTGGAGCCACTCCGCCCCTTAAGCCCGTGAACCCCGGCGTGTGGAGGAAAATATGGAATCAGGTTATGTGAGAAATGGCTTGGAGTGAGTCATTATTTGAAACGAGGTCAGCTCTTGGGAGGCAAGAAGCCAGGTCCGTGAAATACTCAGAAAATGTGCAGGGAGCAGTTTCCTTTTTTTGCTGCAGAATTTAGGTCTCCTTTTTACAATGCAGAATATTTCTCCCTTTTTACTTGAGAAGAAGTAAGTACTGCAGTAAAAGGAAATGATTCTCTTTTTACAGCAAGAATATTCTCCTTATTACTACAAAATATTCTCCTTTTCGCTGCAAACATTCTCCCTTTAGTACAAATATATTCTCCTTTTTACTACAGAATATTCTCCTTTACTACAGAATATTCTCCCTTTTCCTGCAGAACATTCTCACTTACTGGCAGAATATTCTTCTTTTTGTGCGCACAACTTGCTTCAGTCTCTCTCTAAACCCAAAAATCCACTTGCCGAAGGGACCCCACACTGCCAGCAAAGAGCTGCATCACCCAGAGCCACTCCCATCCCAGGGAACTACCTGTTCCAGATTTGCAAGGCAAGAGTGATTTTTCACCATCTGTTGGCAGCTTCTTTTGTAAGTGGGAAGTTTTTCCTTATCTTCTTCCACAATCACTCCTCCCTCGGGAGGGGACATTCTGATGAAACAGCCATTGAATGTCACTTGGCATGGCTGGATAAGAGCTACAGCATCCCATTGGGAGATGTGAGCCCAGAGGGAGGAGCCAAGCATTCCTTACCCGGATTATAGTCTGGAGATTTCAAACATTCTACCCAGATATATCTGAGATTTTCAAACATTCCTACCAGGATTAGAAATCTGAGATTTCAAACATTCCTACCCAGATATAATTCTGAGATTTGGAAATACCAGCACAGCTTCTTCACTGGATTTTCCCAGAGCAGCAGCTGCCTCTTTTTCCACTGGATCTTTCAGAGGAAGACTCCACCCTTTCCTACAGGATCCCTTGCTCCAGCAGAACCACCCCTGACACATTGCAGCGAGGGCTGCAGCCAACAATTTCCAGATGGGACTGCTGCCAACACCCCTGACCCACAGTGGTGATCAGGTGGGTCTACTCTATGATCAGTGTATGTTTCGTAGTTACCAGTGCCATTGTGTTATTTTATGCTTCTAATTTTCATTCCCTATATAAAGAACTTGCTATTTTCCTACTCCCATATTTGTTGCCGTGAGACCCCCTTAATTTTAAAATTTATAAGCAATTTGGAGGGAGGGGGTTTACATTCTCCATTTCAGGGGAGGCTCTGCCTTCCTTAGCAGACACTGTCCTCCAACACAGGCAGACCCCACCAGGCCAGCTGGAGCCCCGAAGCACGGGGCTAGGATTTCCCCGGTACCGGCAGATGTCCTAACGACGCTGGTGCGCGCACTCGTTCAGCAGGCACGGTTGCCGTTGATTGATGCAGTCTGCGGCAGCTCGAAGAGGCTTGTGCAGGACAGCGTGAGCCACGTAGTGTTTGCTCAGCGCTCACCCCATCCTCCACGTGCCTCCTCAAACTTCAGCCACCTGTGATTTGGCCAGAGAGAAAAGGGGCTCCAGCCCTGCAGCCCCTTGGATAAAACCATGGGGTGACTTGGGGAGGTTTCTGCAGCTGGGAAAGTTCCATGTCCCAGAGAACTCCTCTTGCCACCACAGCTGCAGCAGGGATCGAGGAATCCTGGGAATATCCTCAGCTGGAAGGACCCAGCGAGGATCACAGAGTGCAACCCCTGTCAGGACACCCCAACAATTCACACTTAAACTGTCCCTGGCCTCTGGAAAATATGGATCATGGAGTCAATTCCAGAGGGGAAGGGACCTATGAGGATACAAAGAAAATTACAATATAGAAGAAGAGTGAACCTATGGAAACTCTGGACTGGAAGGGACCATGAGGACCATCTAGTCCAACTTCTGGGCACAGGATTAACCCCGAAAATCCCATTGATCCCCAACCCCAATGTTCAAGCATTCCCTGTTTCTCTGAACCATGGAATCTCCTAAGGGGAAGAGAACGCCACAAAGATCATCAAGTCCAATCCTGGCTTCTGCCCAGACCACCCCAAATCCCACCTGTGTCCCAGAGAGCTTTTTCGCAAACAGTTCCTTGGAGCTCTTGCAGCCTCGGGGCTGTGGTGACCATTCCCTGGGCGAGCTCTTTCCAGGAGGGGAAGAACCTTTTCCCAGTATCCGACTAAACCCCTCCTGACACAGCTTCCTGCCATTCCCGATCCCAGGATTTATTTACCTGGCCGTCTCCTTTCACTCGGCATTCTTCCCCCTCCTTCACGCAGATTCTCATTCAGGCTCCGTGAAACAATGTCATGGGGCGTGCGGCTCATTCCTCCTTCCGTGGCAACAGGATTGAACTGGACCCTCTGGGATGGGTGTCGGGACAGTGATGGAGATTCCCCATCCCATTACTGAGCTGCTGCATTCCATACCCGGCATGCTCGACGTTCCAGTGGATCACACTGGTACCGTCCAGCCATAAACACTGGGCTGGCCCCTCTCCCACAGCTCCCTCCAGGCTCTCACAGGGAGAAGGTAGAGCCCCCATTCCCAGGCTCCATTAAGGATGGGCTGTTCCTCCCCACACCTGCCGGTTGTTACACCAGGATCCTTAAATCCATTATGATTTTATTTATTTTAGTTGTATTTAAACTCCATAGACCGGGGAGAAAATTTTTTGGAAAAATTGGGAGCCTTGCTAAAAAAAAAAACCATTTTTCCTCAGTTAAAACAGCCACAAACAAAGTATCCACAGGGACTGCTGTTGCTCCTCCACACCTCCAGTTTCACACCGCAGGATCCTAATATCATTTATGGATTTTTTTTTATTTTTGTTTTATTTATTTTATTAACTTGGCAAAATCAGAAAAAAAATGAAAAGGGGGAGCCTTTGCTAAAAAAAAAAGCCATTTTCCTCAGTAAAACAGCCCACCACAAAGTATCCACAGGGACTGCTTTCCTTCCCTACACCTCCAGTTTTACACCAGGATCCCTAAATCCATTATAGATTTTTATATTTATTTTATTTATTTTATTTAACTGCAAATTCAGAAAAAAAAAATAGGAAAAAGGGGAGCCTTGCTATTTTTTAGCCACTTTTCCTCAGTAAAACAACCCCACAAAGTGTTGCCAGGGACCTGGTGGGAAGTGGCGGTGTGGGCACCCCCAGCAGGACTTACAGTGGTATCCCTGCTCGGGCGGGGGACCGCGTCCTTCTCCCGCTCCCGTTTCCGGTGCTTCTGGCCTGTGGGCGCGGTGTGCGGTGGCTTCTGGCGCACCAGCGGCATCCGCACGCCCACGTACAGGGTTCCGGTGGCCTGGAGAGAACAGCAGGTGGGTGGCAATGATTGTGTGCTCACGCAGCACCAGCCACCCAGGAGGAGGCCACAGATTCAGGGAAGCTCCTCAGGGACCCACAAGGTTCATCAAGGACCCACACAGGACACCCCAAAATCCCACAGCGACTTCCCTCAATGTAAATTTCAGTGGATCCCTGACTTTGCTCAGACTTGTCCTTTTTTCCAAGGCCTGTTTTACTCAAGCTCAATTCACCACAGGGATGGTTTGGGGTCACCTAAATGTGCCCTGAAAGCACCAAAAACCCTCTCAAAGCCTTCCAGCTTGGGCTGGACAACACCACCACCACCAACCCTCAGATTTGCTCATTAAGCAGGAGATAATACAATAATTATAGTTTTGAAATCTTTTTATGGCAGAAGGTGACAAGGAAAGATCAAAGGAGCCTCTATGACGATGAACTCCAGGAGGAAAACAGGAATCTGCACCACATCAAATGATTCTCCTGCCCTCTCCAAGCTGGAGCAGCTGCTGTGGGAAAAGCAGATGGAATTATCCAACCCCATGGATACATTCTCACACGAGGCCTCCAGCCAGGGCTTTAAAAGCCATTGCATTTAAAAAACATAAATCAATAATTTGTTGTTAATCAAAAAACCGCAAACAGGTTTTGCTTGGTCCTGATGTGACACCAGGCAAGAGACATTGCAGGGACTTTTTTCCAGGGCCTGGTGGCTCCTCTCAGGATCCCAGCAGGATCTCAGCAGGATCTCAGCAGGTCCCAGCAGGATCCCAGCAGGTTCCCAGCAGGATCCCAGCAGGATCTCAGCAGGTTCCAGCAGGATCCAGCAGGTCCAGCAGATCCCAGCAGGATCTCAGCAGGTTCCCAGAGGGATCCCAGCAGATTTTCAGAGGAATCCCAGCAGGAACCCAGCAGGATCTCAGGGATCTCAGGACCAGCAGGATCTCAGCAGGATCTCAGCAGGAACCCAGCAGGAACCCCAGCAGGATCTCAGCAGGATCTCAGCAGGAACCCAGCAGGATTCCCAGCAGGATCCCAGCAGGATCCCAGCAGGATCCAGCAGGATCTCAGCAGGATCTCAGCAGGATTCCAGCAGGATCTCAGCAGGTTCCCAGCAGGATCCCAGCAGGATCCAGCAGGATCTCAGCAGGATCTCAGCAGGATCTCAGTAGGATCCCAGCAGAGATCCAGCAGGATCTCAGCAGGATCTCAGCAGGATCCCAGCAGGATCCCAGCAGGATCCAGCAGGAACCAAGCGGATCTCAGCAGGATCTCAGCAGGTCCAGCAGGATCCCAGCAGGATCTCAGCAGGATCTCAGCAGGATCCCAGCAGGTTCCCAGCAGTTCCCAGCAGGATCCCAGCAGGATCCCAGCAGGATCTCAGCAGATCTCAGCAGGATCTCAGCAGGATCTCAAGCAGGATCTCAGTGGGAATCTCAGCAGGATCCCAGCAGGATCTCAGCAGATCTCAGGGGATCTCAGCAGGATCTCAGCAGGATCCCAGCAGGATCTCAGCAGGATCCCAGCAGGATTCCAGCAGGATCTCAGCAGGATCTTCAGTGGGATCTCAGCAGGATCTCAGCAGGATCCCAGCAGGATCCCAGCAGGATTCAGCAGATCTCAGCAAGTTCTCAGCAGGATCCCAGCAGGATACTCAGGAGATCCAGCAACATCTCAGTAGGATCCCAGCAGGATTCCAGCAAGATCGCAGAAGATCTCAGCAGGATCCCAGCAGGATCCCAGCAGGATCTCAGCAGGATCCCAGCAGGAATCTCAGCAGGATCTCAGCAGGATCCCAGCAGGATCTCAGCAGGATCTCAGCAAGTTTCTTCAGCAGGATCCCAGCAGCGATCTCAGGAAGATCCAGCAAGATCTCAGAGGATCCCAGCAGAATCTCAGCAGGATCCCAGCAGGATCTCAGCAGGATCTCAGCAGGATCTCACCTTCCAGCTCCTCCTTCTCATAGTGGATGTTGACCACATTGCTTGTCCTGCCCTGGTCAATCACGGCCTCCTCGTCGTGTCTCTAATGAGGAGAAGAAGGGAAAATTTGGGGATGTGTCTGTGGTGCTCCCTGTCCATCCACCATTCCATGAGGATCACAGCTTCTCCTCCAGGCACAGCCCAAAAAAACAAGGACTTGTGGAAGGTTCTTTTCCCCATCCCAAATAAACCCATCCATGTTGTACACGATGGGAACCTGAAAGTGTTACTGTGGGGGGAGAGGGACTTCAGACCCAAATTTGGGAATTTCAGACCTAAAAGTACTCAACCTCCTTTTTTTGTTTTTGTGCTTGATTTCTTAAAAAAGGAAAAATACACAGGGATTTCCAAGCTGGGGGAAAAGAGCCACTTTTGGTCTCAGGGTGGCTCCTGCAGGACTCCCTGGGTGGCTCTTGGCCACAGGACGTGGCCACCAATGACCTCCAAAAGCCTYCARGGTCCTGCAGAKGCTCAGGCTCCCCTTGGTGYRAGTTCCCCATGGAAAACACCATYTCYCATTTTTTAATTGAGATTTCTGAGCAACCTGRGCTCGTGGGAAGTGCCCCTGTCCATGGCAGAGGGGTGGAACAGGATGGTCCGGTGGTTTTCCAACCCAAACCATTCCATGATTCTTTTATGYTTCAAATACTAAAGGAAAGAATCACCACTGCTCACCTTACACTTCCTTGTGCCCCCAGACAATCCAAGAAAACCAAAATCCCACCATCTGTGCAAACAAACACCCTGCAATGCCCAACAACCCATATTTTCCATCAGTTTCCCAATTATTCCTCATYTAAAGGCTCARAGGGAAGGTTTGGGATGATTGGGTGGATGTGGTCCAACCTTGCCTTCATGCCATCRTGGTGACCAAAAATGATTCAAACAACAAAAATCACACCCAGATTTCAATTCCTGAAACTGAAGGTGGAAAAGGAGCAAAATCCTGAGGGAGCTGGGGGAAAAGAGCCACTTTTGGTCTCAGGGTGGTTCCTGCAGGGCTCCCTGGGTGGCTCTTGGCCACAGGACGTGGCCACCAATGACCTCCAAAAGCCTTCAGGGTCCTGCAGATGCTCAGGCTCCCCTTGGTGCGAGTTCCCCATGGAAAACACCATTTCCCATTTTTAATTGAGATTTCTGAGCAACCTGAGCTCATGGGAAGTGCCCCTGTCCATGGCAGAGGGGTGGAGCAGGATGGTCCGGTGGTTTTCCAACCCAAACCATTCCATTATTATTTTATGCTTCAAATACTAAAGGAAAGAATCACCACTGCTCTCCTCCCCTCTCCTTGTGCCCCTGGACAATCCAAGAAAACCAAAATCCCATWAAAATCTGTGCAAACAAATGCCCTGCAGTGACCAACAACCCATATTTTCTGTCAGTTTCCCAATTATTCCTCATTTAAAGGCTCAAAGGGAAGGTTTGGRATGAGTCGATGAGGTCCAACTTGCTTTGATGACATCGCAGCGACCAAAAATGATTCAAACAACAAAAACCACACCCAGATTTCGATTCCTGAAACTGAAGGTGGAAAAGGAGCAAAATCCTGAGGGAACTGGGGGAACTGATGGGGCTGCTGGATGAAATTCCAGGAGCAAGAGCTGCCCCATGCCCGGGGAACCAGCTCAGAGCAACCACAGCTGGAATCTGCAAGGAAAGTTTCCACCTCCACCAGGCAGACACTGCCCTTGTATTGATAATGGTGCCATGAGGTGATTGGAAAATGGAGAGCAAATAATGGATTATGATTTCAGCTGAATATCAGGGAATCTGTTCCCCCCAAATTCCCACTTTAACCAACGGATGAAAAACCTTYGGGTCCCTCCCAGGCACGGGTGAGTTTGATGAGGAAGAGGAGCAAACATTCCTGCTGGGGATGATTGCTGGTGCCTGAGCACCAATTCCAGAGTTCACTGTCGCTGCCCTGTCCAATCCTCTACATTGGACAGACACAACTCGAATGAGCCTGAGGTGGGTTCTCTGTCGATAACCCCACACTAACTCRATTCTTTGCCCTCCATTTCCTCCTCCCATTCATCATCGTAGGCCTCACACTTGTCCATCTCACCTTCCTCCACRAAACAGGCTCAMATAACCCACTAGGCATCCCCTCAGACTGYGACAAAATCCCCTTCCACCCAAACTACACCATTAAAGACATCCTAGGTTTCGTACTAATACTCTCCCTACTCGTCTCCCTAGCCCTGTTCTCCCCCAACCTCTTAGGTGACCCAGAAAACTTTACACCAGCTAACCCACTGGTCACTCCTCCACACATCAAACCCAAATGATAACTCCTCTGCCTGCTTCAGGACCTGCCCTCCCCACGTTGCCCAGCAGCCAAATTTTCCTCGCTCCAGTGACATCCATCACCACCCTCCTGCCCTTCCCAGCACCCTCCAGAGCCACCAAAAGGGACTAAACCCCAGCCCTGGAAAAGGCACAGGGTGAAAGGGCTCGATAAATCACAATTTAAAATGGGAATTTTAATAAAATGGCAAATTTGAGCACAGCTGTGGCAGTGGGAGTAAACAGGGATTTGGGAGGGGCAGATTCAATCCTCCCTCAATTCAAGCCTCTTTCTCCCCAAAAAAACATTTTGTCAAACCTCGCCTCCTGCACCCCAGGGAAGCTCCAGCAGGATTTGGGAGAGTTTTCCCTCCCTCAGGGGGATGCACAGCCCCAGCAGAGCCCCTGGGATTCYCCCAGAAAGGGTCACACTGTCACTGCTGTGACCTCGTGGGTCCCTTCCCATCCAGGCCATTCCTCCATCCCCGTGTCAGTCCCCGGTTTTGGGGGACTCCGGATGGATCAGGGGTCATATTCCCTCAGGACAAGGTGGCACCTTGTGTCCCTCAGCTCCAGGGACAAAAAGGGATGGGATCAGAACCCAGGGTGCCAACCCAGGGATTATTTGCACTCCCCAGAACTCTGCACGCTCAGAAAACACCGTGGAGGGAAAGAACCCAGCTCCAGTTTATGGAAAATTCTGCAGAATGGGGTGAAAACATCACATCCTGCCATGGGAAGGACAATCAGCATTTGGGTGGATTTTAAACCCAAATTCCCAAAGAGCAAGTGAGGTACAAACTGTCAGGAAAAGAAACATCATGGGCAGGGCTGGTTTCCATCCAAATTTCCTGCAGAAAATSAGGGAATTCCTGGAAGGTCTCACTTTGGCACAGGCCCCATCCCTTGGGGGATCCTCATCAGCCAGAGCTGATGTAAGTGTCATGCTTTCTATAAGCCACAAGGACRTAAAATTTGGTGCGTGATTGGTTGATGATTTATCATCACGGTTTGTATTTTTGTTTGGTTTTGGTGGGGGGGGAGGTTAGTTCTGGGGTTAATTCTATGTCTTTGGGAGTGGTTGTGGAGTGATGATGGTGGTTGATTGGTTTTTTTTAATAATAGGAAATGTAGAGGAAAGTTAATTGAAAGTATTGATGATAAGTGATTTGGAYAATGTAGGGATATATGGTTTAATTATTTGACAAAAAAAAAATGTCAAGATAAAAAAAGTGAGGTACAAACTGTCAGGAAAAGAAACATCAAGGGCAGGACTGGTTTCYATCCAAATTTCCTGCAGAAAATCAGGGAATTCCTGGAAGGTCTCGCTTTGGCACAAGCCCCATCCCGTGGGGGATCCTCATCAGCCAGAGCCCGTCCTGCCACGGGACAGAGGCTCCAGACAAGCCCCATTTTTCCTCTCCTCCCTCTCCAGCTCTGCTGACTCCCCGAGCTGAGCTAATCCGGCTTCTCCATCCTCCAGACTCGTTTGCATTAATGAGCTCCCTGCAGAGGTCACCTGCCCGGAAAGGTGACCCGGGTGTCAAATGACCCGCCCGGGGAAGGTGACACCGAGGGCTGGGCAGGGAAAATCCCGCCGGGACCAAGCTCGGAGCCCCACTGAGGGTTATTAACCGGGATTGAGGCTCCAGGAGCTTTAGGAGGGGCAGGTGGCACCSGTGGGATGCTCTGACATCCCATGGCCCTTCCCTGGACACATCCCCGGAACCACAGCGAGGGAAATGCTGCCCCTCCAAACTGCCCCGGTCCCAGCCAGGCCACTCCGTGTTGTTCTGGTTTTTTAAGTTCTTTTAAGCCTTCTGATGTTCATATTTTTGTAATGAACTTTCTTATGGACTTTATGTAAATAATTAATTGTTTTGCACTCTTTTATGGAGGAGGAGAAATTTGATGGGCTGTTGGTCTGTCCAGTGTCATTGGAGAGGTGGCACTGTCACCCTCCAATCCACTGTCACTTTTGAAAATCTATAAATGTTGGAGTCAGAAATTAAACTTCCCTCTTTTTTACCTTGGAGATTCCAGTTTTATTTCATGTCCTGGAATGACAGACTGGGAGGGGCTGTTCCCCCGAGGACATTTGGGGGGATTTGGGGATTTATGGCCATGGAGCCGTGGGTTTGGTGGGGATGGGATGGAGCAGGAAGGGGGATGGCTCCAGAGCACGGGTTATCCCAGGATGCCTGGATGGGCACCAGCCTTGCCTCTCCATCCTCCTCCACTGCCAACAGCCTGGCAACCACCAAATCATCCAAACTGKGCTGCAAGGGGGATGCTGAGCTTGGCATCGCTCACCCTGGAGTCTCAGAGCAGCCAGAGTTGCTTCAATTTGCTGTTTTCTAAGGAAAAAACCTCAATTTGGCTGCCTGGAAGTTGTTTTCTGRGGAGACTGAAAGGAATTGTTGCTACTAGGAATGAAATCAGGAATGGCTGGARCAGGGCAGGAAAACCCATTTTGGTCCCCTCCATGTCACATCCCCTCGGGAATCTCCCAAACCCCACAACCTCCCATCCCACGTCCCCTCCTGGCCTCCTCCACCACCACCTCCCACCCCCCTTTTCCCCCAGCTGAGGCCAAACCCAGCCCTTTTCTCACCAAAAATCCCCTTGTCTCTTTTTTTCTCCCCAAAAATCCCTTGGCCTTTTTTTCTCCCCAAAAATCCCCTTGTCTCTTTTTTTCTCCCCAAAAATCCCTTGGCCCAGCAGGAAAGGTTCAGAAACTGGGGAGGGTTGAGCTGTCACCTCCAACTCTTCCCAAAACACCACTTGGAAGTCTCTGACTTCCTTGGAAATTCATTTATTTATCCCATTTTCCAGTCTCTGCCTCCTCGTGTCCAAGCACAGCGTGTCCTGTCCCCCTCTCCAAATCCATATTTTGTTGGGATTTTGTGTCCCCCAGAGGGATCTTTGGGGGTTCTGCCTCAGTTTCCCTGGCTCCCTGCAACTCCTCAGGTTAGGAATGAGAATCTCCTGCTCTGGGGAGGTTTTGGGGTAATTGAGGATGAGGAAAAGCCCCAGGCAGAGGCTCAGGACCAGCCCTGAGCCCCCCTGGCCCCCAGCCCAGGGCACACCAGGAGCGGCCACAGCAGTGCTGGCAGGATTGATGTCACTCATCTGGCCCGAGGTGTAATTAATAATTAATTAATTMATAACTGACCCACTGTTCTGATGGGATGAGGGTAACAGGGGGGAGCTGGGGGCTGCTGAGGTGGCAGAGAGACCCCCCTGGCCCCCCTCCATCCCCCTGGGACAAAGCCCTGGGGTGCCCTGGGCCGTGTCACCCCCACCCTGGCTGGGACTGGGGAGGGGAGAGGTCTCGGGACCCCCAAAGAATCGGGGGTGGAGGAGCGCTGCTGGTCACAGCAAGGACATCCCCCTAATGGACTACCAATGTTCACAGGCCAGCGAGAATCCTGGGATCCTTCTTGTCAAGCGCAGGACCACCTACAGGAACCATGTCACAGCTGCAGGACATGTCCCTGGTAGCTCTCTTGTGCACATTAGCCTAGAGCGACCTCCAGGGTTGGGACCCTCCTGTCACATGCCGAGGTACACGCGAAGGACCAAGCCATGTCTACAGCCAGGACATCCCCTAGAGACACCCATGGTCACAGCCAGGACATTCCATGGGGACACCATCTGGTCACAGCCAGGGACAGCCCCAGGACACCATGGTCAGCAGGGCAGGCGGGGACAGAAAACTCCATTCACGCTGTCATTTCCGGGCAGATTCGTTAATTTCCCCAACCTCTCATTAATTAATTCCCACCCAGAGCAGCTCCAGACAGTCCTGGGGGGTGAGGAGGGGGACAGGGAACAGAGGAGATGCTGAAGAGGGGGAGACAGCCCAAGGGGGGCAGCCCAGGTGCCCCCTGCTCCCTCCTGCCCGGGCACAAGCCCTGAGACCCCCAGACTGCGGGCTGTGACAGGGGACAGTGACGGGGGGACAGTGATGGGTGGCAGTGACTGGGGACAATGACGGGTGGCTATGACAGGGGGACAGTGGAGGGGGATGGGGGACAGGGGCACAGTGACAGGGGACAGTGACAGGGACAGGGGGACAGTGAGGGGACAGTGCAGGGTGCTGTGACAGGGGACAGTGACGGGACAATAACGGGAACAATGACAGGGGGCAAATTGGGATGGGGGATGGGGACAGAGACCGGGGAGGACAGTGAGAGGGGGCAGTGCAGGGTGGCAGGTGATGGGGACAATACCGGGGGGACAATGACGGGGGAATGTGACAGGGGGACATTGATGGGGATGGGGGGACAGTGACGAGGGCAGGTGGTGGGCATGACAGCGGGGACAGTGAAGGGACACTGACGCGGGGACAGTGACGAGGGGACAGTGCCGGGTGACGCGGGTCTGCTGGGGACAGTGGCCTTTGTCTCCTCCCCCAGGGCCGCCCGGGAGGGGGGCAGGAGGGAGGGAGGCACCGGCAGATGCAGAGGAGGAGGGGGGGGCTCGCTGAGGACCCCGCAGCAGCCGACACAGGTTCGCCCTTTCCCCCCTTACCCTCCCTCCTGCGCCCACCTCGAGCCCTTCTCGCCTCCCCCCTTTGCGCGGCCGACCCCCCCACCCCGCCCCCAATTCACGGACACCTCCCCCCCCGCCGATGCCTGTGCACCTCTCCGCACGGACCCTTCCCCCTCCGCAGAATCCTCCCCTGTCCCCCCCCTCGGTCGGAAATGCCGCAGTGAAGCGGGCACGGAGCATCCTCCGGCCGGCCCGGGGGCACCGGGCACCCCCCGCCCGCCGGCCCCACCTGGTAGCTGAGGATGCCATCGGGCTCGTTGCTGCCGGCGGGCATGGCTGGGCCCGGGCACCCCCCCGGGGCGGGGGCCAGGGGGGGCCGGTGCCGCTCACAGCGGCTCCAGCATCGCCCGTGCCGGGGCCAAACCCCGCCCAGGCCGGCGGCAGCGGCGGCGGGAGGAGGAGGAGGAGGAGGAGGAGGGGGAGGAGGCAGGGCCCGGCTTCCTGCGGCCCCCGCCCCGATTCCCTCCCCAGCCCCGCTGCGACCCCCCCGAACCGCGCCCAGGACCCTCCTGGTGCCCCCCGGCATCGCCCCCATCCTCCCTGCAGCACCTGCCCTCGGCTGACCCCAGCCCGCCCCAATTCACCCCCATTCCCTTCAGCACTCAGTGCCCCCCCCCGGCACTGCCCCCTCCCCGTGCCTGCAGCTGCACCCCAGGATCCTCCTGGTACCCCCCAGCTCCATCCTGACCTTCTCCAAAACCATCCTGACACCCCCAAACACCATCCTGGTACCCCCAGGGTCATCCTGACCCCCCCAGCACTGTCCTGACCATCCCCAGAATCATCCTGGTATCCCCCAGYACCATCCTGACCCCCCTCCAGCATCACCCCAACTCTGCTTCAGCACCATCCCTTGATCCCCTCTCCCCAAATCCCCTCAGCCCTCTCCAGCTTTGCCCCCAGTTCCCCCCCAGCATCACCTTCAACAGCATCCTGACCCCCCCAACCCATCCTGTCCCCCCCAGCTCCCTCCCATCCCCTCAGGAATCTCCCAAACCCCACAACCTCCCACCCCATGCCTCCCCCAGCTGAAGCCAAACCCGGCCCTCCCCTCCCCAAAAGTCCCCTTGGCCCTTTTTTGCTCCCCAAAACTCCCTTTGTCCCTTTTTTCTCCCCAAAAATCCCCTTGGCCCAGCAGGAAAGGTTCAGAAATCGGGGAGGGTTGAGCTGTCACCTCCAACTCTTCCCAAAACACCACCTGGAAGTCTCTGACYTCCTTGGAAATTCTTTTTTTATTTATCCCATTTCCAGTCTCTGCCTCCTCGTGTCCAAACACAGCAGGATCACGGAACATTTCCCTTCCCCTAATGAGGGATGAAATCGAGGGGCAGTTATTAATTAACAGAGGCATTAATGACTTCCCATCCTSGCTGGTGGCACAGATGGGCTCCTGCTGCAGATGATTCTCCCCCCCATCCCTCATTTCCAGCAGCTCCCAGAAGATTTGGGGCAACCACAGCAGCCAGAGAGTTTTCCTCAGAGAAAAGGGCAGGAAATTTCCCTTTTTGCTCACTCTCCCATGAGAGGGGTGAAATCCCAGCCTGCCCCACCCACATCTAGATGTGTATAAGAGACAAGGGCAGGAAATTTCCCTTTTTGCTCACTCTCCCATGAGAGGGGTGAAATCCCAGCCTGCCCCACCCTCATTTCTTCTGTCTCCTCTGAAAATGTGGCCCCGAAGGAGTTGGATGTTGGAATTTGGGGCTGTTTGGGCACAGATTCGTGCCCAGGGCTCAGTGTCAGGACATCCCCAGCACCTGGGCAGCTCMTTCTCCCTCCCCCAGCCCAGACCCTGAATTAGAAACCCCCAAAAATGAACATTTTCCACCCAAAATCCCATTTCCAGCTGCATTTTTGCTGCTGTGGTTTCCCCTGGAGCACCATCACCAGCTCCATCCCTGAGAACGAGAGTGGGGCACCCTTCCCCTGAGTTCCCCTGGCACAGCTTCACCCACTCTGATTTTCCAGCTTCTCCTGCCGGGAGCCTGCCCTCACCCAGCTCCAAAACAGCTCCAGGCTGGAGCCCRGGCTGGCCCCAGCAGCCACAGCCCACCCACGGCCCCACCAGCACCCTGCAATTAAAGTTATTTTGGAGCCAGAGCCACCTTCCTGCCCTGCAGACCCAAAAGGGAGGCTCCAGATCCCTGGGGAACATCTGGAGGGGGGGATTCATTACCCCCACACTAAAAATGTCCTTGAGGGAGGCCAGGCTGGTGGAGCTTCCACTGCTGTCCCTGCTGGGGATGGAGGAGCAGCTCAAAATTCCCTCGTGGCTCAGCCCAAAGGCTCCCAGGGGGGTTTTCCACRGCATTTTGGGCGTTTTGGAGCTGCACCAGCCCCACGCCAGGGGCTTTGAGTCTGATAAAAACCATCTGTGCTCCTGCTTTGGGAATTCCATTCCCTGGGTGAGGACGGATCCCTCCTCCTGGCCAGCTCCAACCMATGGGAATAAATTGGTGGGGTGCTTGCTCCAGCTTTGGGGTGAAGCTTCCAGGGATTTGCCTGGGAAATCAAGGTTTCTCCCCTAAGAAGAGCATAAAACACTCAAATAATTATCAAATAATCCCAATTAATTTGAGGAGCCACAGGATGAAACTTGGAGCAGGAGATGGTGGTGGGAAAGTTATTGTGGTCTGGAGAAAACCTGGAGAAAATCCCAAGAAAACCTTGAGAAAACCCCAAAAAAAACCCTGAGAAAACCCTGAGAAAACCCATTTTCAGTGAAATAAAGGCCCTGGTACTACCCAGGGCTGGAAGCAGCTCCAACACCCACATGGATGGAGAATCCAAGGTCGAAGCTGCTGTTGAAAGAAAAGTTGTGGGATTTCTCTTGGGAAATGGTTCCAGGGACCCTGGGGACGGATAGAAGTCTGTCATGAATAAATCCATTAATGTGACTCTGTTTTGGGGAAGAAACTTCACYCCTGGCTTTTCTGGCTGCCAAAGAGGAGATGGTGGAGCTGGAGATCCCAGTTCTTCCCAGTCCCTGGAGTTAGAGGAGAACCTGGCTCTTCATTTCAACACAAGTTTCCTCAAACAGGAGATGCCAAATCTTTGGGAGAAACGTGCAAAATRGAAAAGCCTGRGATGAGATTTTTCCAAAGGAAAAGAGGGATTGGGAGCTGATGCTTTGTGCCTCARTTTCCCCACTTTGGGAAACACTTTGGATACCACTGAYGGAAATGCTATAAAACACTCAAATTCCTCTTAATGAATTAAAATAACTCTTAGTGACCCCAAAAACCTTGAGATTCTCCCACCCAACCTTCCAAACTCGCAGAAAAAGCCAACTTGCCTCCCCAAGCATCCCTGACTGTTTATGGAAGATTCATTTCCACTCAAAGGCAAATTTTGAGGAATTCYCTTTGTCCAGGAGCTTCAGCTCCCCCTCACACCTCCAGACCCCAGGATGGGATCGGCTTTGACATCCACAGGGATCATTAACAGAACACACCTGGRGTGATCCAAAGCTGGGACCAYATTCCCAGGAGAATGGAGAAGGACAGGGAACGTGGAAACTGCTCCCAGTCCAAACCAGAGCAGGACCCCAGAATCCTCATCAGGCTGGAGGAGCCCCTGAGGCCATCGAGTCCAAGTTGGAAATGTCCGGAGTCTGTCCCATGGAAATGGGAAATGTCCAGAGTCCGTCCCGTGGAAATGTCCAGAATCTTCCCATGGAAATGGGAAATGTCCAGAGTCTGTCCCGTGGAAATGTCCAGAATCTTCCCATGGAAATGGGAAATATCCAGAGTCCGTCCTGAGGAGATGTCCAGAGTCTTCCCATAAAAATGGGAAATGTCCAGATTCTGTCCCGTGGAAATGGGAAATGTCCAGATTCTGTCCCATGGAAATGGGAAATGTCCCGATTCTGTCCCGTGGAAATGGGAAATGTCCCGAGTCTGTCCCGTGGAAATGTCCAGAATCTGTCCCATGGAATTGGGAAATGTCCCGAGTCTGTCCCATGGAAATGGGAAATGTCCCGAGTCTGTCCCGTGGAAATGTCCAGAATCTTCCCATGGAAATGGGAAATGTCCCGATTCTGTCCCATGGAAATGTCCAGAATCTGTCCCGTGGAAATGGGAAATGTCCCGAGTCTGTCCCATGGAAATGGGAAATGTCCAGAGTCTGTCCCGTGGAAATGGGAAATGTCCCGAGTCTGTCCCATGGAAATGGGAAATGTCCAGAATCTGTCCCGTGGAAATGGGAAATGTCCAGAGTCTGTCCCGTGGAAATGGGAAATGTCCAGAATCTGTCCCATGGAAATGGGAAATGTCCTGATTCTGTCTCATGGCTCAGATCCATGGATTTCCCGTTGGGAGTCCGACTCCAGGTGGAGCAGAAGGTGGCTCAGATACTCCGCGTGTCCCGCTGCCTCCGAGGGCAGAATCTCCTGGCACAGCTCACAGCCCGGGGCAGCCGCGGCGCTGGGGCTCAGCGTCCCCTCCTCCAGCACCCAGCCCGGAGTCCAGCAGGTCTGTGAGGAAAAGGGGGTTTGGGGACAGAGGAACCCCCAGGAGCGCCCTGGGCCAGCCCCCAGAGCCTGACCCCACCCAAAAAGGGCTGGGCTGGAGCYTGGGGGAGCTCAGCTGCCCCTCACCCCATCCCATAAATCCCACTGGACAATCCYGTGTCCGTGTGGCTCCTGAACCTCCCCCAGCACTTCCCATGGACCAAACCAGCAGGAAAATTGGCTTTGAGCAGCAAACTGTCACCTGTCCCTGTGCCATTGTCATCTGAGCGATGATGGGGTCCCAAACAGACACAGCCCCACTTCCCCCTTCTCCTCCAGAAACTCCCTCCCAAATCCAGCCCAAAATCAGAGTTACCCCCGGGAATACCCAGCCCCTGAAGCCATTAAAGGGTTTTTAAGTGCTTCATTTAGGAAAAGGAATGAAAGAAAATGGGTTTGGCGTCCCAGGGACCCTGGGTGGGAAGGCCAGGACTGGGGTGAAGGTTCACCAGGAGGGGCCAGAGCTCAGGGAGGACTTTAGAAATCCTTTCAGAATTACAGGAATCATTTGGAACTATTTGGAAATGTGTTTTGGGGTGTGGAGATCAGAGACAATTAAGTAAATATTTAGAGCTGGAAGGTACTTTAGAATTGGAAGATTCAAAGGAGGTTGGGAAAAGTTTCCCCCAGCTGACTCCTCCAAGGGATCCCCAAAGCCTCCGTGAGGATCACGGGAGGGATGTCCTGGCTGGACAGCCGGACCTCAGGGGCTTTCCCGTGCCCAAATCCCCTGGGAACCAGAAAATTGGGTGCCCAGAGAATTTTTAAGGAAATAACCCCACTCTGCCACACTTGCCATGTGTCCAGGSCTGATGGAGAGGGGGGTGAAGGGTCCCTGATGCCATGACCCGAATTCCCCCCGTTACCTTCACAGGCCCTCGGATCTCCASCAGAGCCACATCCCTGGGAGCCTCTTCTCTCTCAAGCGCTTCAGGGGCCTCGTGGAGATCCAGAAGATTCGGGAAGGAGCCCCCAGGGCCTGGATTTAGTGTCTCCAGCTCCCGAGGGCTGCATGGAGCTCTCCCTCCTTCCCAGGGCACCGGGAGGATCCAGGTTCTCCTGCGGGCAGGCGCTTCCCCCTTGTCCCCCTCGGTGCTGCCAGGACCTGCGGCTCCTGTGCTGTGCCCAGGGCTCRGGGGGAGCCTCTTGGCGGCCCGGGGCTGTCCCATGGGACAGGCAGAGCCYTCCAGGTGGGGTGTGCAGGATGTCGGAGCTCCTGGGTGGTTTTGGCGGCTCTCAGGTGACCTCTGGCCGTCCCCTGTCTCCACATCCTCCGTGCACTGGACAGGCAGCGACACCGGGATGTCTTTGGGAGAGAGGGAGGCAGAGGGTCATTGCTGGGATTCAAAGGGGTATTTCTCTCTTTCTATTGCTCCATTTTCCCATTGGG
Organism: Sporophila hypoxantha; assembly: GCA_002167245.1. Lineage (NCBI taxonomy): Eukaryota > Metazoa > Chordata > Aves > Passeriformes > Thraupidae > Sporophila > Sporophila hypoxantha. The sequence continues at coordinate 220,973 of NDFG01000118.1, read as the reverse complement.
CTTGGGGGGCCACCAGAGRAAGGACACTGAGGGCAGCCAGGAGGGCTGAGGGACCATCATCTCCCTCAGGACACCAGGACATCCCCGTGCTCCCAAACTCCAGGTTCATCCCAGGAAAGGCTTTGGTTTAAATCCTGGCAGGACACGGGTGGAGAGGAAGGAGCCCCCCCCAGCTCATTCCTGGAATTCATTCCTGGGAATTCAAAGGGGTTTTTCTCTCTGCCCATTGCTCCATTTTCCCCTTGGGCTTGGGGAACCCCTGGGCTGGCAGAGCTCACCTGTCCCCTCTGGAGCCAGGGCCASCAGAGAAAGGACACTGAGGACAGCCAGGGCTGGGGGACCATCATCTCCCTCAGGAGACCAGGACATCCCCATGTCCCCAAACTCCAGGTTCATCCCAGGAAAGGCTTTGGTTTAAGTCCTGGCAGGACATGGGTGGAGAGGAGGGAGCCCCAGGGCGGGGAGGCTGCAGTTTCCCAGCACAGCTTTGTCCAAACCGACCACAAAATTCCCATTTTAGGGTTGGGAAAATGGTGCCAGACCCCGTGGGGGTGCTGTGAGTGTTTGGGGGGGAGAGGAGAGGAGGAATCCTTGGAAAAMCAGAGGGTTCCTGGGTGTTTTCTGTGCTGTAGATCCTCCCCAGCCCTGCTCCCACCCTCTCCAGGTGACGGTCCCAGGACCAGGAGCGTCCCTGAGCAGCAGCACCCAAAGCCACGAGGGGCTCAGGGCATGTTCCTGCTCTGAGACCCTTCACCCCACCAGAGGAACTTCTGAGGGCACCAGGACCGAGGTGGGAATGACCCTGCCAGGACCCAGGTGGGGATGACCCTGCAGGATAAAGCTGGGAATGACCCTGCCAGGATCAAGGTGGGAATGACCCTGCCGGGACAGAGGTGGGAATGACCCTGCCAGGATCAAGGTGGGAATGACCCGGCAGGATAAAAGTGCAAATGACCCTGCCAGGACCAATAACCCTGTCAGGACCCAGGTGGGGATGACCCTGCCAGGAAAAAGCTGGGAATGACCCTGCAGGACAAAAGTGGGAGTGACACTGCCAGGATAAAGATGGGAATGACCCTGCCAGGATAAAGCTGGGAATGACCCTGCCAGGATAAAGCTGGGAATGACCCTGTTAGGACTGAGGTGAGAATGACCCTGCCAGGACTGAGGTGAGAATGACCCTGCCAGGACCGAGGTGGGAATGACCCAAACGCGCAGTCTGGGGACCCCGCAGGTCTCACTCACCCAGGGCCGGTCCCTTCCTGGCCCTCAACCTCCGGAGGAGCCGCCCCTGCTCCGMGCACAGCTCCTGCAGCCTGGCCAGCTCCCCCCAGAGCTGCAGGAACACCTCCTGCATCTCCATCACACCTGGGCAGGGGGAGGAGAGGCCACGAGCACCTGGGAGCAGCAATAATAATCAAATTAATCATCATCCACTGGTACCTGGTGTTATCCAAGGGCAGGAGGAGCTGCCAGGGACATCCGGAGCCGGTGGGATGGGGAGGATCAGGTGCTGCAGGTGTGAGGGATTGCACAGAGAAGCCTTCCCAGTTCTCTCATAATTTAGGAAAAAAAAAAAAAAAAAAGAAAAGAAAAGGGAAGAAGTTCTTCCTAAGAGGAGCCGAGCTGGGCTTTTCCACCTCTCCCCCACAGATTCCACGAGCTCCAAACAACACAAAAATCCCTTTTAGTAAAAAGATCTACCTGGGAAAAGTTGTGTTTTCAACTCAGTACCAAAGGATYGAATTTTTTGGGCATGAAAGCAAAAAAGTCCCAAGAACAAACCCATCCAAGAAATKATGTCCATGGGTGGGGACACAATTCCCTTTTTTGAGCGGCTCAGCCCCTTCTCCTCCCAAAAATACCCCAGGAAGCGCCACCCAGCATCAATTAACCAAATATTGGCATTATGGAGGAAAACTGCGTTCCCCACGTTTGTCCCCTCTTTAACAGCTGTATTATGGATTAAACTTCCCAGTTTTCCCATCTTGCACCAATTATTACCGGGCGAAAAGACAATAAATAAACCCAAAGCTGGGCACAAATCTGCAAACCATCTGCAAAGGGGATCTGAAAGGTTCGCGCCATCCTAATTAGCATAATATGCAAATCAGCCTGGCTTCCTGTCAGCTCCTCCAGGTTCGCTGCCGCTCAGCGCTGCGAGTTTCAGCTCGGCGTTRAATTCGAGCTGTGGCTCAAATCAGGGGTTTGGCTGGAGGGCTGGATGGAGCCGCCCCCGACGCTGTGGATTCCCCGGGAGGGATGAGGGGCAGAAATCCCGAAGGAAATGCGCTTGGAGCGAGGAAAACCTCAGAGGCAATGGTAAGGTTTGCTCCCGGCACAGAGAATTGCGGTGCTCGCCCCGCGCCGAGGGGTGACTTCACCCCAATTTTGGCTCTTTGGGGTCCTCTGCTCCTGAAAACCTTTAAAGTAAACAGTTTACATCCCTCCCTCCCGAGGCAGCCAACTCCACCTCTAATTCAAGTTTTGTTTTGCCTGAGAGTTGTCTATAAAGACGCCAATTAATTATTAATTGGAGTGTGACACCGAGCCGTCTCTCCCTAACGAGCCTGGGAAGATTTTGTTATTTGGATTTCATTTGGATTTTGTTATTTGGATTTCATTTGGATTTTGTTATGGATTTCATCCCAGCCCTGCCAGGGTTCTTCGGGTCTCGACTCCTTCTCATTTCCCCAGACTGGTGCCGCCAGGACGAAGCTGCAGGAGATTTTTTTATGTCCCAAAAAAGCCTCTCCTCTCCCAAACTGCAATTAAAAGCAGCAACTCGGGAGCACAGAAGTCCCGTTTGCGGGGTTGGCAGAGCGGCTCCGAGGGGTGGGGAGAACAGGACCCCCAAAATCCCATCCCCACCACCCAGCCCGACCCCAAAACCCTTCTCTTTCCCCCAAAAGTGACTTACCGYGCGGGGACCGTGCCGGCCCTGCCCGGTGGCCGCGGTGACGCCGAGCTGAGCGCGGCGGGTGCTGAAAGTCGAGCAGCAGCAAATTTGGGGGTGGGAATTTCCCCTTCGGGCTGTGAGCGAAGAGCGAAACCTTCGAAGCAGGAAACGAAAGGGGCGAGAGCGACGGCTTCGAAACGAGCTCGGAAAAGCCCCGGGGAGGGCGATGGAGGCCTCGAGAGGCTCGTGGGGACCGAGGGTTGGCTCCAATCCGTGCCTCAGTTTCCCCTCACACCTTATTCCAGCTCGTTAGCGCTTTAATTTGGGCCTGAGGGGTGTTTGTGCCCCGGAGACCTCATCCCTGTAAACCAGTTAATACTCCAGCTAATATCCCAATAATCCCGATTAATCCTCGCTCTGCTCCAGCTCAAATCTCCCAAATCCTCCGTGCAGCGCCGGAGCCAAGGGAAAGTCCTGGGCTGGGTGTTGGAGCCCGCCCGGGCCCGTCCCCCCGCGGCTTTCCCGTGCCCATCCTGCTTCTCCCAGCACGCCCAGTGCCGGGCACTTACTGCTGCCAGCACACCTGGAGCCTTGGCACCTCCATAAATCCCTGCAGCCCCAGTGTCCCCAGTGCCAGTCCCTTACTGGTTCCCAGTGTCCCCAGTGCCAGTCCCTTACTGGTGCCAGCACACCTAGAGCCATGGCCTTGGCACGTCCATAAATCCCTGCAGCCCCCAGTGTCCCCAGTATCAGTCTCTTACTGATCCCCAGTACATGTGGGGTCCTACCCTACAGCTCCCAGTGTCCCCAGTGCTAGTCCCTTACTGGTCCCCAGTATCCCCAGTACCAATCCCTTACTGGTTCCCAGTGTCCCCAGTATCAGTCTCTTACTGATCCCCAGTACATGTGGGGTCCTACCCTACAGCTCCCAGTGTCCCCAGTGCCAGTCCCTTACTGGTCCCCAGTATCCCCACTACCAATCCCTTACTGGTTCCCAGTGTCCCCAGTGCCAGTCCCTTACTGGTCCCCAGTATCCCCANCAGTCCCTTACTGGTCCCCAGTATCCCCACTACCAATCCCTTACTGGTTCCCAGTGTCCCCAGTGCCAGTCCCTTACTGGTCCCCAGTATCCCCAGTACCAATCCCTTACTGGTTCCCAGTGTCCCCAGTGCCAGTCTCTTACTAGTCCCAGTACACGTGGGGTCCTACCCTGCGTCTCCCAGTATCCCCAGTACCAGTTCCTTACTGGTCCCAGTACATGTGGGGTCCTACCCTGTGGCTCCCAGTGTCCCTAATACCAGTCCCTTACTGGTTCCCAGTGTCCCTAATACCAGTCCCTTACTGGTCCCAGCACAGCACCCCCATTTCAGGCTCGGGGCCGGTGGCTCCAGGACCGGGCGTTATTCCCGGAACGGGCGGGAGATTCCAGGACCCGGCGTTTTTCCCGGGCCGGGCACCTTTAAGACCCGGCGTTTTCCCGAGCAGGGCGGCTTTAGGACCCGGCGTTTTTCCCGGGCAGGGCGGATTTAGGACCCGGCGTTTTTCCCGGGCAGGGCGGATTTAGGACCCGGCCCCGCCCGTGCACCTGCCCGGGAGGCGGGGACAGGGAGCGCAGGTGGCCCCGCCCCACCCGGACGCACCTGCGGCCCCGCAGCCGCTGCGGAGCCGGTGAGAGGGGACGGGACGGGACGGGGGTCCCGCTGCTGAACCCCCCTCTGCTCTAAGGGGGCCCCAGTACCGAGSTCTTGCCGGGGAAGGGGGTCCCGAGGTCCCGGTGGGCAGCCCTCGCCCYAGGGAAAGGAGGTCCGGCGGTCCCGGGGGTCGTGGTGCGGCGCCCCTCTCTGCGGTAAGGGGGTCTGGGGTCCTGGTGTGAAGTCTTTGCCCCGGGGGAGGGGGTCCCGGTGTGAACCCCCACTCACGGTAAGGGGGTCTAGGGGTCCTGGTGTGAACCCCCACTCACGGTAAGGGGGTCCGGGGGTCCCGGTGCGGAGCCCCTCTCACGGTAAGGGGGTCCGGGGGTCCCGGTGCGGACCCCCTCTCGCGGTAAGGGGGTCCGGAGGTCCCGGTGTACACCCCCCCTCACGGTAAGGGAGACAGGAGGTCCCGGTGCGGAGCCCCCCTCACGGTAAGGGACACGGGAGCCCCCCGCCCGGGGGAAGGGGGAACAGGGTGGTCCCGGTGAGGGACCCTCCTGGGGGTTGGGTGCTCGGGGGTCCCGGTGCAGAGACCCCCCCGTGCAAGGGGGCTCAGGTGGAGCCCCCCGGGGTGGGGGGGGTCCGGATGGAGCCCCCGGAGCGGCTCCAGGGGCTGTGGCGGTTTTGGGCAGGGCACTGGGAGAACCCGGCCCCCACCACCCTCACGGGGCACCCCAGGACCCCCGGCGGGGCAGGGACCCTCACGGAGCCCCCATCTCCGGGCGCTCCCGTCCCACACCCCGGGAGCGGCTCCGGGACCCCCTGGCTCATCCCAGCCGGACGGGGGAGCCCACCAGGATCCTGACCCTGCGAGCTCCCAGCCCTCCCCAGCACATCCAGTTCCTCCCACTGGCCTGAATCCCGCCGGGAGCGATCCCGCTGCACCCCAGCTCCCAGTCCCTGCCCCTCCCGGTGTCACCGTGGCTCGCTGCCACGTGGAGCCGGTGGCCGCCTCACCTGAGGCGGTGTCGGTGTCAATCCGTTTTTATTTTATTTATTTCCCTTTATTTCCTCCACGAGTGTATCTCAGTTTTCACCTCTTTCCACCATCCCTCCCTCCCACATCACGGGGGATGTTCCCGGTTTTTTCCCCCGTTTTTTTCCCCCTCTTTCCCTCCTCCCCTTTTTTTCCCCCCTTTTCTGACCCCAGTAGGCTCCCCTGGGTCATTTTGATGTTTTTCCAGGGCGCAGGGCCAGCCCCGCGGCAATTTGGGATTTTTGGGATGGGCTGGATGGGACAGAGCAGAATCCACCTGGGAGTTCGCAGGGCAGGGAGCGGAGGGCGCAGGTGCACCAGGAGCTCACACCGGAGCTCCGTGCCAAATCCACCCCAGTCCTTCAGAGGGGAAATTTTTATTTCTATTTGGCTTTTTGGCCCTTTTTGGGAAGGGGTTGGGGCCCCCTGGGAGCGGCAGCTCTTGTTGTGCACAACCTGTGCCCCCCGCACACCTGAGTGTCCCTCCGGTGTTAATTAGCACCGACACCTAACGAGCTTCATTAGCAACGTGGCAGGAAGGAAGCTCAGAGAGTGGTGGGGTTGATGGAAATGGGTTTTTTTCCCCAAAATCCGTTTCTTTTCCCTCCCCCTTGTACCATGCAATGAAAACCTTGGGGGAACGAGTGGAGTGGGGGCACCTTCGCCCAGCCTGGGGCAGAAATTCCGAGGCAATGGCAGGGAACACCAGGGGATTGATGGRTTTTTCCCGATTCTGCTTTTCCGCGCTGGATGGGGCCGGGCGCTCTTGGCAGTGAAGCGTGGTCCAGCTTTGATCCCGCGGCGCTCAAAGCGGGGACCCCGGGACCCTCCTCCTCCCCCCCAGCCCAAACCTCCTCGCCCTTGAAGTTGTGGCAGGTGCCCTTCCCCGCCCCATTGCAGAGAATGAAAAGAAAAGGGGAAAAAGGAACCGAGGGAAGGGGGGGCACCCCGAAGTGGAGGAGGAGGAGATGGCGGTGAATGGATCCCGCCGGGCTCGTCCATGCTCCGGCGGCCGCGGCTCACAAAGAGGAGCCGCGGGAAGTTTGGGGGTGGTGGAAAGCTCAGAGCCTCCGGCGGATCCCGGGGCAAACTCGGGAGCTGAGCTCCCGGTGGCACCGGACACGGCACCGGACACCGAACCTGCTGCTCCAGCTCGGCCGAACCCCGAGCGCTGCACGGTCTGCTCGAGTTCTCCTTCGCAGGCAGGAAAATGCCCAGGAAAAGGCTTTTTTTTCCCAGCGGCCAAAAATATTTTGGCAAATTTTGGGCTCTATTTTAACTTCGGCGTGCGGGGGGAGGCTGCAGCCTCCGGATCAGTCCCAGAAGAAATTTTTGGGGAGGTTTYGTGTGTGGTGCTGGGGGTGGGTGGCACATCCTCCGGCCTTTTTTAACCTGCACTTTTCCTGGTGYTTTAATTTCGGGATGGATTTAGGGGCTCGAAGTGCTGGGGGGAATTAATTTTACAGGTGTCATTTGTGCCAAACTTTATATTAATATATTGCTAATATTATATTGCTGTATTAATATATTACTAGCATTGTACTGCAAAATTGATATGTTAATATGTTGCTAATATTGCTCTACTGTGTCGATATATTAATGTGTTATTCTGCTATTGTATTATTATGTTATTATTTGTTATTAACCTGGTCTAGTGGGAGGTTCCCTTCCCAGGGCCRGGGGTTGGACTGGATGRTCTTTAAGGTCCTTTACAAAACTATTCCATGAGCTGATCATATTTATATATTCTATTTTCAACATGATCTATTTTAAATACAATATATTATATCTTCAGTGCAGTATTTCTATTCTGACACCAAGGGGATGCATCCAGCCTGGGAATTCACTGCAGGTGTTTCTCCTTCCCTCAGGTCACTGGAGCAAAGCAGGACACCGTGATGCACCCGGAGCCCCCACATTCCTGAACCCTCCAAAAACGCCCCAAACACCCCAAAATGAGGCTGTTCCGCCGCCGCTACAGCACCTTGAAGGTGGCCTTGGCGGGCGCCGTCTTCGTCCTCTTCCTCTTCATCCTCCAGAAGGACGCGGGCAGCAAGGAGCCGGGCGAGGAGCCGTGGCTGCGGAACATCGTGCAGGGCAAGGGCCAGGTGCTGGACCTGATGCTGGGCGCCGTGCGGGACCTGCGGGACTCGATGCCGCGGCTGCAGATCGGGGCCCCGGAGCCGCCGCCGGAGCCGCTGCCCAGCGGCCGCTCCTGCCTGCCCGGCGTCTACACCGCGGCCGAGCTGCGGCCGCTGATGGAGAGGCCCCCCCAGGACCCCGCCAGCCCCGGCGCCGACGGAAAAGCCTTCAAGAAGGATCGCTGGACGCCCGAGGAGACGAAGGAGAAGGAGCGGGGCTATGAGAAGCATTGCTTCAACGCCTTCGCCAGCGACCGCATCTCCCTGCAGCGAGCCCTGGGCCCCGACAGCCGCCCCCCCGAGTGAGAGCCGGGCCCGAAACCCCCTGGGGGTCCAGCCGTGCACTGGCTTCACCTGGCGCCCTTACCGTGTCAAGCTGGTCACTTTTTACTTGCACTCCAGTCCTGGCCCCTTACTCCCCTTCAAACCTGTCCACTGTAATCTTACACAACCTGCCCTTACTGCCCTTGCAACCTGCTCCCTTTCAGCACCTGGCCACTTTTTACTCCCTCAGTCTGGCCCCTTAATCCCTTCAACCTTCCCACTACATCCTTTCAACCTGCCCCCCTTACTCCCCTTCAACCTGGCTCCCTTCAACCTGGCCATGGCTTTTTAACTCCCTCACAGTCCTGGCCCCCTTAGCTCCCATCAAACCTGGCCACTTTTACTCCCCTCCATGTCTGGCCCCTTACCCCTTCAACCTTGCCACCTTCCCTCCTTCAATCTGGCCAACGTTAACTGCCGTATAATTATAGGGAATAATTAAAGCAGATTAGGCGCCAGGGTGTCACCCCAAGAACTGGCAGAGGATTGAATGGAGACAGAGAAGACTCTACAAAAAGAAATTTAGTTATTAATATTTCTCCCTAATTTTGGCCCCTTGGGGGCGGGTTTAGTGGCAGCAGGCTCTTTGTGTCTCCCTGTACCTGCTTGGTGGCTCCRGCRCCTCCCCGCCCTTCCCTCCTCTCCCTCCTTTATCCCAGCGGCTCCAGCGGTCAGACTTTTTCTTTTCTTAGCCGAGTGGAACAGCCTCGGACCCCGCTGGGGTCGGGGGGAGGGAAAGAGGGAAACTCCAGAGATTTCCCCGCCTGCCCTCGGCCAGGGGCTGCCGGATTAAAGCGGGGCCCRCGCGGAGGGGTGGGCCGGGGGAGACATGGGGGGAATTCGGGATGGAAAAAGCCTTTAAAGGGATGGAGGAATCCAGCCCCCCGCGCTGGCGGGCGATTATCCGTGCTTAGCAGGTGTGGCGGTGACAAAGRGGGGACACGGAGGCCGGCAATGGGACTCACTCAACCAAAATCAATGGGAATCAAAGCAGGGACGAGTCCRGAGGGGCCAGAGCTGCTCCCCCGCAGCTGTGGGGTTTGGTAGGGGGGGATATCGGGGGTCACTCCAGTCGTGCCTCCCCCTTCAACCCCCCCCCATTCTGTCCCCCAGGTGCATCGATCAGAAGTTCAAGCGCTGCCCTCCCCTCCCCACCACCAGCGTGGTGATCGTGTTCCACAACGAGGCCTGGTCCACCCTGCTCCGGACGGTCTACAGCGTCCTGCACTCGTCCCCAGCCCGCCTGCTCCGCGAGGTCATCCTGGTGGACGATGCCAGCACGGACGGTGCGTGGGGGACACGGGGACAGAGGRGTGCAGGGAGCACGGTGGGGCGTGGGTCAGAGGGGTGCAGGGAGCACAGAGGGGTGTGGGTCAGAGGGATGTGGGGACAGAGGGGTGCAGGGAGCACGGTGGGGTGTGGGTCAGAGGGGTGCAGGGAGCACGGTGGGGTGTGGGTCAGAGGGATGTGGGGTCAGAGGGGTGTGGGTACAGAGGGGTGCAGGGAGCATGGTGGGGTGTGGGTCAGAGGGATGTGGGGACAGAGGGGTGCAGGGAGCACAGTGGAGTGTGGGTCAGAGGGATGTGGGGTCAGAAGGATGCAGGAGCTGTGGTGGGATGTGAGGGATTGGTACTGGGTGTGCTGGAGGCCTCATGGGTAGGACCCCACGTGTACTGGGAACCAGTAAGGGACTGGCACTGGGGACATTGGGGACTGGTAATGGGCTGACACTGGGAGCCGCAGGGTAGGACCCCATGTGTACTGGGAACCAGTAAGGAACTGGTACTGGGGATACTGGGAGCCACAGGGTAGGACCCCACATGTACTGGGGACCTGAAAGGGACTGGCAGTGGGGACACTGGGAACCAGTAAGGGATTGGCACTGGGCATGCCAGGGGCTGCACAGGTAGGACCCCACRTGTACTGGGACCCCTAAGGGACTGGCACAGGACATGCTGGGGGCCACAGGGATTTATGGAGGTGCCAAGGTCATGGCTCCAGAGGGATGCAGGATTTGTGATGGGATGKGGGTCAGGGGGTGCAGGAGCTGTGGTGTGATGTGGGTCAGAGGGATGCAGGAGCCCTGCAGAAAGCAGAGAGGCCAGAGGGCCAGGAATTGTGGTGGGACGGTGGATGCCAGAAGGATGCAGGGAGCATGTGGGATGTGGGTCAGAAGGATGCAGGGAGCATGGGTGGATGTGGGTCAGAGGATGCACGGAATGTGGTTGGGATGTGGGGCAGAAGGATGTGGGACATGGTGGATGTGGGTTAGAGGGATGTTGGATGCCAGAAGAGTGCAGGAGCATGGTGGGATGGGGGCTGCAGAGGGCGTGCAGGAGCTGGGGGGGCACTGCGTGGTCAGTAAAGGATGCAGGGACCATGTGGGAACGTGGGATCAGAAGCATGCAGGAGCTGTGGTAGGAATGTGGGTACAAGGATGCCAGGGAGCAATGTGGGATGCTGGTGAGGAGGGGTGCAGGAGCCCTGGTGGAAAGCAGGAGCCAGAGGGGCGCAGGAGCCGTGTGGGATGTGGATGCCAGAGGGAGGTAGGACGAGCTGTGATGGGATGTGGGAACGAGAGGGATGCAGGAGCCACAGGGAGCTGTGAGGGAGCACTGGGGGGATTCAGGGGCCAGAGGGAGGCAGGATCCATGGCAGGATGTGGGATCAGCAGGATGCAGGGGATGCCAAGCCCCTTTCCAAGCCTGGGAGCAGCAGCTCTGAGCCACTCACGCTCCCARCATCCCGGGATCTCCCAGCAGCCGCTCCCCATTTCACATCCACCCCAGAGCACCSCTGGGATTTTCCCTTCCCCAGCGCCGCTGTTATCCCTGCCCTGGGGACAAACCAGGTGCCCCACAAACCTCCACCCTCAGCCAGCTGTAATCCTCGTTAATTAGCACCCAGAGCTAATTAACGTGGGGTTCAGTGTCGGGGCACTGGGAGGAGCAGACTCTGCCCTTGTCCCAGATAAATTCTCCCTTTCCACCCACGGGCTCCCGAGGAGCAGGAACCTCGTGGTGCCCCAGGGCTCCACTGCCCCAGAGCTCGACTCCCACGGCGCCTGGACGTGGGTTGGACTCGGGTCCCCTTCCCAGGACGCTTCTCTCGGGGCCCCAGCTCCCACCTGGCCATTTCCAGCTCCTGGCTTGGCTGCATCTGCCAAGAAATCCCCGGTTCCTCTGGGGACCCCTTCCCTCAGGAACAGCTTGGTCCTGGTGACACTTCAAGCGCAGGGATGTGACCTCCTCACCCACCCTGTCAAGTCCCAGTCCCTCTCCAGAGAGAGATTAGACAGGAGGGGGTTAGAGCCTTATAAAACTCATTTTCTTTAGCCAAAAATACACTTGGGTTTGGGGGAAAGGCTCAGGTGTCCCTGAACCCAAACCCAACTGCAGGGTCTGAGCAGCAGGAGATGGGATGGGATTGGATCAATGGGATGGGATTTATGGGATCGATGGGATTTATAGGATGGGATTTGGGAGATGGGATGGGATTGATGGTATTGGTGGGAGAGATGGGATTGATGGGATGGGATACGATGGGATCAGTGGGATTGATGGGATGTGATGGGGGCAGCAGGATGGGCTGGTGGGATGCAGGGACTGGCACCTGCCTCTCTGATGGCTCCAGATGCTCTTCCCACCCGCAGAGTACCTGAAGGAGGAGCTGGATCGCTACGTGGAGCAGCTGCAGATCGTGCGCGTGGTGCGGCAGCGGGAGCGCAAGGGGCTCATCACAGCGCGGCTGCTGGGGGCCAGCGTGGCCAGCGGGGAGGTGCTGACCTTCCTGGATGCCCACTGTGAGTGTCCCCCTGTGACGCCCTGTGACACTGTGAATGTCCCCTCATGACACCCTGTGAGTGTCCCCCGTGACACCCTGTGACCCCGTGAGTGTCCCCCCATGACACCTTGTGACCCCATCACTGTCCCCCCATTACACCCTGTGACGCCATGAGTGTCCCCTCATGACGCCCTGTGGCACTGTGAGTGTCCCCTCATGACACCCCGTGAGTGTCCCCCGTGACACCCCGTGAGTGTCCCCACGTGACACCCCGTGAGTGTCCCCACGTGACACCCTGTGAGTGTCCCCACGTGACACCCTGTGAGTGTCCCCGCGTGACACCCTGTGACCCTGTGAGTGACCCCCATGATGCCCTGTGAGTGTCCCCTGTGACACCCTGTGGCACCGTGAGTGTCCCCTCATGACACCCTGTGAGTGTCCCCTTGTGACACCCTGCGAGCACCCCCTCCGTGACACCCTGTGACCCCGTGAGTGACCCCCATGACACCCTGAGTGTCCCCCCGTGAAACCCTGTGGCACCGTGAGTGTCACCCCATGACACCTTGTGATCCTGTCAGTGTCCCCCCATTACACCCTGTGACACTGTGAGTGTCCCCCTGTGACACCCTGTGACCCCATGAGTGTCCCCTCATGACACCCTGTGACACTGTGAGTGTCCCCTCATGACACCTGTCAGTGTCCCCCCATGACACCCTGTGACACCCCGTGAGTGTCCCCCTGTGACCCCGTGAGTGTCCCCATGACACCCTGTGAGTGTCCCCCGTGACACCCTGTGGCACCGTTGAGTGTCCCCCTGTGACCCCGTGAGTGTCCCCAGTGTCACCCGTGCGTGCCCCAGGCGCTGTGGGTGGCGCCAGCCCCGCTCACCCTGCCCCGTGTCCCAGGCGAGTGTTTCCATGGCTGGCTGGAGCCGCTCCTGTCGCGCATCGCCGAGGAGCCCACGGCCGTCGTGAGCCCCGACATCGCCACCATCGACCTCAACACCTTCGAGTTCTCCAAGCCCGTGCAGAACGGGAAGCAGCACAGCCGGGGCAACTTCGACTGGAGCCTGACTTTCGGCTGGGAGGTGGTTCCGGCWCGGGAGAGGCAGCGCAGGAAGGATGAGACCTTCCCCATCAAGTAAGCTCTTTATCCAGCTGGGTTTGCTCTTTTTTCCAACAAATTGRTGTTTGTGACAGTGTTCACARGGGTCTCAGGTTGAGGGAAGAGATGAGGATTTGACCCCATGCTTCAGAAGGCTTGATTTATTATTTTATCATATATATAACATTAAAAGTATACTAAAAGAATAGAAGAAAGGACTTCATCAGAAGGGTGGCTAAGAATAGAATAGGAAAGAATGAYAACAAAGGCTTYGTTTYGGACTCTCTGTCYGAGCCAGCTGGGCTGTGATTKGCCATTAATTAGAAACATCCAACATGGGCCAATCACAGATCCACCTGCTGCATTCTWCAGCAGCAGATAATCAATGTTTACATTTTGTTCCTGAGGCCTCTSAGCTTCTCAGGAGGAAAAAYCCTAAGAAAAAGAATTTTCATAAAAGATGTCTGCGACAGGTGCTCTCCTTGGTTTTGGTGCCTCTGGGTGGGCRGTGCTGCCCTTTCCCACTGGGGTTCTCCCCTGGGATTTTGGCGTGGGAGATGTCGGGAGTTTGTGCCCAAGCATGGTCAGAGCTGGGGGGGTGGTGGCGGACAAACCTCCCTTGGGGCCAAAATGGACCTTAGAGTCTCTTCTGGCTGCCTCTCTCTCCGGCATTAAGGATTTAATTGCTCTCACTCCCATTAAGGATTTAATTGCTGTCTCTGCCTTCTCACCCTCRGTGCCCAGGTGCCCCCGCACAGAACAGGTCACCTGTGGATCAGGCTGCACCAAAATCCCTCTTCTTATCCCTCTGTTTGACATGCAGACAGAGCCTGGGTGGTTTTCCCACCTCTCCCTGGTGCCCCCACTGGGAGACACCGGACACCCCGCCCGGCCCCGGCCCCACCCCGRCCGCGGGGCTGGCTTTGTGCTCGGGTCACCTGGGCGACGCTCCTGTCCYAATAAAGGCCCCTTTCACCTCCAGCCGGGCGCTTGGCTCCCGCCGCTGCCTCGTCTCCAGCAGCTCAGAGAATCCTTGGCGTTTATTATTTTTCCTGAATAAAAGCRAGGTTCTGTTCCAGCCTCAGATGGAAAAGATTAGGGAAGCRGGAGGAGGGRTTGGGGCACCGAGCTCTGACCTCCTCCTCTTTTTGGTGACAGGTTTTTGGTAACAATATCCTCTTTTCACTTTGAATCCAGCCAGCAGTGAGGCCCCTCTGTGTCACGCTGTCACCTGTCCCCTCCCAGCAGCTGGGCCCAGCCAAAGCCACCACAGCTGGATGGAGGGGGGACTCTGATTTCCCAAAACTGAGATTTCTCCTCTTTTATTTGTGTTTTACCCCTTCTTTGCCCCCTGCAGGTCCCCAACCTTCGCAGGTGGYCTCTTTGCCATCTCCAGGTCCTACTTTGAGCACATCGGCTCCTACGATGACCAGATGGAGATTTGGGGGGGTGAGAACGTGGAAATGTCCTTCAGGGTAAGGACAGGGGTCACCTTCTGAGGGCACCTCCAGGGAGCTCCCTGCTGGGGGGCCCRGGGGCTGGACCCCCCCACCTCAGGTGTGGCTTCCCCGCAGGTGTGGCAGTGCGGGGGACAGGTGGAGATCATCCCCTGCTCCGTCGTGGGCCACGTGTTCCGCTCCAAGAGCCCCCACACCTTCCCCAAGGGCACCCAGGTGATCTCCCGGAACCAGGTGCGCCTGGCCGAGGTCTGGATGGACGACTACAAGGAGATCTTCTACCGCCGCAACCAGCAAGCCTCCCAGATGGCCAGAGAGGTACTGGGCACGCTGGGGRGCTGCTGCTGCTGCTGGGAGGGTGTCTCGGTTTGGAAAGCCAGGTGCCTGCTAAGGAAGGCAGGAGCCTCCCCTGAAATGGAGAATGTAAACCCTCCCCACCCCTCTAAATTAAGGGGGTCTCAGGCAACAAATATGGGAGCAGGAAATAACAGTTCTTTAAYAGGGAAGAAAATAAAAGSATAAAATAAACAATGCAGTAACTAGAACAACACTGACAGAGTCAGAACACAACCTGACACCYTGTGGGTCAGGGTATTGGTGACAGTCAAATTGGAAATGTGGCTGCAGCCCTCCTGCAGTGTCAGGGGTGGTTCTGCTGGAGCAGGGATCCTGTAGGAAAGGGTGGAGTCTTCCTCCAAAGATCCAGTGGAAGAARAGGCAGCTGCTGTTCCTCTGGGAATACCAGGAATATGTGCTGGTATTCCAGAATCTCCAGATTATATCCAGGTAGSAATGCTTGGCTCCTCCCTCTGGGCTCACATCTCCCAGTGGGATGCTGTAGYTCTTATCAGCCATGCAGKGACATTCAATGGCTGTTATCAGCAGATGTCCTCTACCGAGRGAGGAGTGATTGTGGAAGAGATAAGGAAAAACTKCCCACTTGACAAAAGACAACTGCCACACAGATGATAGAACACATCYTGCCTTGCAATCTGGAGCAGAGRGSTGGTCCTGCTGGGAGCTGCACCTGAGCAGCAGGAGAGGGTGGGAAACCAGACAGGTGGACAGAAACAGCCAAAGGCTTTTTTTTTTTCTTTCCCCCTCTGGCCTGAATGTTTCCTAGTAGAAAAACATTGGAGTTTATGAATTCCTTTTTTTTTTTTTTAAGCAGGACCTAGGAAGTAATTAGTACCGGACTCCATTGATTCAGAAGGCTGAACAATTGCTTTATTAAAACTCTATTTATTACATTATACTATATTATATTAAAGAGATACTATATTAYATAAAAGATACATACTAAAGAAAAACTCGTGACTGTCTGAGACAGCCAGGACCCAGCTTTGAGTGATTGSCTAAGGAATCAAAACAATCCTCAGTAGAATCCAATTGACAAATCACTTCAGGTAAACAATYTTCCTAACACATTCCACATGTGCAAAAAAACAGGAGCAGCAAGTAGAGATGAAAATTGTATTCTCTTCTCTATGCTTCTCCAGGAAAAAAACCTGGGAGAGAATTATGACTCTCTCTGTTCAGAGAATGTGGATGCCAACACCAAAACTTCTTATTCTTTTCTTTTTTCAACACCAAAACTTCTTATTCTTCACCAAAATATCTCCGAGCTCTTGGTGGATCCTGTGGGTACCTGCCAGGTGTCCCCCCCACCTTGTCTCGGTGCCGGTCACACCATGAGAGATGATGACAAAGCTGGGGTGACTCCAAGCTCTGAGCCCCAACCCGGGAAGGTTTTTTTGGGATTTTCCCTACTGTTTTCTGAAGTGAATTTAATTTTCACCCCAATTTCATTTTTTAGAAGACGTTTGGTGACATCACAGAGCGGCGCAGGCTGCGGGAGCGGCTGCACTGCAGGAATTTCACCTGGTACCTGCAGAACGTCTACCCCGAGATGTTCGTGCCCGACCTGACCCCGACGTTCTACGGAGCGGTGAGTGCCGGGACGGCCGGGGGCAGCGCCCGGAGGGTGGGTTTGGGGCTTTGCATTGAACCGGGGAGGGGGAGCTGGTGCTGCCACGCCTGCCACCGCGTCTGTCTGTCACCGCTCGCTGYGTCTGTCTGTCACCTCATCTGTCACCGGCTGGCGGGGCCGGTTTGGGCTCCGGCTGAGCTGGAATCCGGCWGAGCTGGTTTGGGGTGAGTCCCAGGGTGGGGAATCAGTGGGGATGTGGACTTAGGTTAAATTCGGGGGAAAAGCTGAAAACTTCCTTGAGCCCCAAACACCGTCCTGGCACAGGGAGGGCTGGAAAAACTGAGCTGGGGATGGGATGGGATGGGATGGGATGGGATGGGATGGGATGGGATGGGGAGTTCCAGCTGCATCCCGAGGGAATCTGGCCACGGGTGGGAGGCAGGACCCCATCTCCAGCCACCCATCCACAGGGAAATGGAGACAGGCACGATGTGGAGGGCTGGCTCCGTCCCTGAGGGAGCTGGGGACAGCAGGGCACGGAGCTCTGGCTGCATCCCCGAGGAGCTGAGGGCAGGCAGGATGAGGGGCTCCAGCTCCATCCCTCAGGATGGGATTCCTCTGAGGCTGGAAAAGCCCTTTCCCTCAAGCTGGGTGCTGGATCCCGAGTTTGCCCCTCCTCAGCCAGGGCGATGTGACAGCAGCTGGCACGGCCAGCGCCCAGCCCAGCGACAGCCGGGTGACAGCCAGGTGCTGGGTGCTGGCTCCCATCCAGCTTTTCATTCACCTTCATTTCCTGAAACCTCCGCCCGGGTGCCTTTCCCTTTGCTCCGCGTGCCGGGGGCGATGGCTCGGGCGTTCCTCGCGTCCTGGAAAGGACACGGGACCCGGAGCCGGCGCTGGGTGCCGGGATCGTGTTTGCACAGAGATAACCCAGAGCCCTGCGCGGCCAAACCCGAGCCGGTCCCACCCCGATTCCTCTGAGTCCTTCTTTCCTCCACTCCCCCAGCCTTTTTCCTCATTCCTGTCCCYTTTTCCCCCTACCCCGTCATTTTTCTCCCTCTCCTCCCGTCCTCACCCCCGTTCCCATTGCCTTTCCACCCTTTTCCCCCATCTCTTTCTCCCCMYCATTCCCTCTCCTTTCTSTCCCTCGTTTTTCTCCCCTCTCCTTTTCCCACCACCMCCTCTTTTCCCCTCCCAACTCGTCTCTTCCCCTCACACAGATAAAAAACGAAGGCACCAAGAGCTGCCTGGACGTGGGGGAGAACAACCACGGTGGGAAGCCTCTCATCATGTACCCCTGCCACGGGCTGGGGGGCAACCAGGTGCGCCCCCCAACYACCCCCATCATTTCCCCCTCTGCCACCCCCGGTTTTCCCCCGGGCTCAGCTCCCGGGGCGCGGCAGTGACGGCTCCGTTGTCTCTTCCCGCAGTACTTTGAGTACACGAGCCAGCGGGAGCTGCGCCACAACATCGGCAAGGAGCTGTGCCTGCGCGGGGCCGCGGGCACGGCCGAGCTGGGCGAGTGCCAGTTCCGAGGGAAGCCCGGCCGGGTGCCCGCCAGCGAGGAGTGGGACCTGGCGCAGGTGAGGAGCCCCCTCCGTCCCGGGAATCGCCCCTGGGCACGGAGCGGCCCCTCCGGTGCTGTTTCCCCTCGGGCACACCCCGCTCTCGCTCACGGATGGTTTGCGATGTTTCTCGGCAGAACCGGCTGATCAAGAACTTGGCCTCGGGGATGTGTCTGACGGCCCGGGGGAAGCACCCGGCGCTGGTTCCCTGCGACCTCACGGACCCGCACCAGCTCTGGTCCTTCACCTAAACGGGAGCGGAGCCCCCGGCCACGCTCAGGAAATCAGGATCCAAAAAACTCCCTTGTTCGCTCTAATTTAAGTGAAAGCCTTAAATATGCTGCATTTCGTGGTTGCCTTGAACTGAATCCCGTGCCTTTGGGAGCCGGGCTCGGCCGGGGGTACCMCAGGGACCCCGAAACGCAGCGGTGGTGGCGGGGACGCTCCTGCCGATGCTCCTCGGAAGCCGCTGCTCGTCCTCCCCCATCCCAGCCAGAGCCCCTTCAGTTCGTGTCGGGCTTTAAAAACGGGGATGCGCCTCCCCAGATGGGGAATSTGGGCGGGAAAATCCGGCGAGGAGGAGGATGGTGGCCGTGGGGCTGCTCCCGTCGAGGGGGGATCGGGGCTCGCGGTGGCCCCGAGCGGGCAATGGGAGAAGTTGGGATCTGTGCCTTAGGAATCACGTCGGATTCGGAGGGGGGAGGAAGTTAGAATCTTGGTTTTATTATTGTTATTATTAAATGATGATGATTCCTGGGTGCGATTCTGCTTGTGCKGAGCAGGAGGAGTTTTCCCTGGATGGCACCACAGAATCCTTCTGAACAGGATCCTRGGTGCCACATCTCCTCTGTTCCAGTTTTTTTGTCTATCCCAACTTCTGTAGCTGCCACTTTTGTTGCCATATCATTTCTAGTGGGGAAAAATCCTCCTGGACATGGCAGGAGGCGGGAGAACCTGTCCTAGACACTCAACCTCAAATAAAGAGATGATTTATTTTACACAAATCCTGTCTCTGGCCATTCTGAGCTCCCAACACTCCTCTAACATTGTATCCTTCACACTTCTTGTTCCAGAAACTCCCTATTTAGCCCAAAAAAGAGTGTACAGCCCTTTGTGCCACAGCTGGGGGCTCAGCTTTGCCTTGGGGTGTCCCTGTGTGGGGCGGAGCCGTTGCTGCTGTCCCTCACAGTGTGCCTTGTGCTGATAGAACAAACATGGAATTACTTGGACATTGTTCCTGGGAAATTTCGTGTTTTCCTTGGGAATAAATGCAGAAACTGCAAGCAGGTGCTTTATTCCCAATCACTTTTTTTGACCGATGGTTGACCCATGACTGCTGTGATCCCAAAATTGCCTAAGGCCTGTGCCTCGAGGGCCAAATGTTCCTCACCAAAACAATCTCCATTTGGAGTTCAAGGGGGACAAAATGACAGAGTTTTGGCCAAAATTCCAGGATTTCTTTCAAAACCCTATCTCTGCTTCCTCATGCCCCAACCTCAGGCCCCAGGGAGCCCCGGCCCTGCCCCAAGTGCTGGCTGTGCCGGGGGCTTGGGGAGGGGCTGCAGTCCTGCCCCGTTTGTGCCTCGATTTCCCCATCCCGGTGCCAAAGTGGCTCCATCCTGGTGTTGGATCAAGCCCGGGAACCATGCCACGAAGCGAGGCCGGCAGAGCTGCACCCCAAGGCCTCCCGGGGCTGAGAGCGGGACCCAGCGGTGACACGGCCTCGGGGACACGGCGACAGGATGGTGCCAGCGCAGGGCAGCGTCTGCCTGGGCTGCAGCGCCCAGGGGGGCTCGGGCTTGTCCCTGGGCTGCCCGGGGACCGAGTGTGCTTTGGCACAGGGGCCGAGGCCGCTCGGCACAGGGGCCGCGGCACCTGCTGCCCTTCCCGCGCCGCCTCCCGCCGCCGTTAAAGCGCCCGGGGCCGGCGCTCGGTCCGCGCCGCGGACAGCGCTCCACCATGATGCTGCAGCTCGTGCTCTCGCCGCGCTCGCCCTGTGCGGTGAGTCCCGCCCGCAGCCTTCGGCCTCGGCACCCCCGAAAGCGCCCCTGAGCCAAGCCCGGGGACTGACGCCGTCCCTCTGTCCCCAGGGCGCTGCTCCGAGCTGGATCTCGATGGGATGCAGCCGCTGGTCGGCGGCACCGAGGCGCGCGTCGCACTCCTGGCCCTCCCAGGTGCGTCTGCCGGCGTCCCACGCGCCGGCCCGGGGCTCTCCCCGCGCCGGGACCGACCGATCGCGCCAGCAGGCCCGGGCCGCGCTCTCGCCGCCCCGTTCCCCAGATCTCGCTGGGCAGCTCATTAAACTTCCGGGGGCAGCTGGCACCAACACCTGCGGGGGCTTCCCTCATCCACAGGAACTGGGTGATGACCGCTGCCCACGTGCGTGAACAAGTGAGCGGGCCGGGGACCCCTCCTTCCCCTCGCCAAACCTCCTTTTTCCCTCAAAACACCTCCAAGCCGAAATCCCGGCTGCCCCGAGCACCAGGGCAGCCGCCCTTGGAGGGCTTTTGGGCTCCTCCTTTTTGGCAGGGCCCCCACGGGGCTTCTCTGGGAGCGCCCTGTTCCCGCTCGGAGCCTCCCGGAGCAGCTCCCGCTCGGGCTGCCCGGAGCTCGGCGCTGACGGAGCGTGTTTGCACCTTGCCGCCAGTAACCTGCAATACCGGGTGGTGGCCGGCGAGCACAACCTCAACACGAACGACGGCACCGAGCAGGTCTTCAGCGTCAGCAGGATCATCGTCCACCCCTACTACAACACCAACAACGTGGCCGCAGGGTAACGCCCTSGSAACGGGGACCTGGGGGGAGCCCGGCCGGGGTTTGGGGSGTCCTWGTAACATCCTCTCCCTCCCTCCCTCGGGCAGCTACGACATCGCCCTGTTCCGCCTGAGCAGCTCCGCCACCCTGAACAGCGCCGTGCAGCTGGCGGTGCTGCCCCAGGAGGGCATCATCCTGCCCAACAACTACCCCTGCTACATCACGGGCTGGGGCCTGACCCGCAGTGAGTGACGGGCTCCCCCCGACCCAAATTGCCCCCGCACCGGCCAACGCCGGCAGCCGCGGCAGCGCCCGGAGCCCGGGACGGCCCCGGGAGGCTCCGCTCGGGGCTGCGCTCGGGGCTCGCAGGTGCCC
The DNA here is from genome assembly GCA_002167245.1 of Sporophila hypoxantha. Lineage (NCBI taxonomy): Eukaryota > Metazoa > Chordata > Aves > Passeriformes > Thraupidae > Sporophila > Sporophila hypoxantha. The sequence goes on along the minus strand of NDFG01000118.1, from coordinate 199,971 downwards.
AGCGCCGGCCGGGGCCGTGCCGAGCCTCGGGGGGACGGGCGGGGCCAGAGGGGAGCCAGAGGGAACGGGCGGGGCCGTGCCGAGCCCCGGGGGCACGGCCGGGGCCCGAGGGGACGGGCAGGGCCGTGCCGAGCCCCGGGGGCACGGCCGGGGCCGCAGGGGCTGCGCGGGGGCCGCGGGCTCTGCTTTGGCCGGGCCGTTCCGCGGCTCCGAGGCGGCGCTGACCGGCGCCCGCTCCCCGCAGCCAACGGGCAGCTGTCCAGCGTTCTGCTCCAGGCCCAGCTGCCCGTCGTGGACTACCAGATCTGCTCCAGCGCGTCCTACTGGGGCTCCACCGTCAAGAACACCATGGTGTGCGCCGGCGGCGACGGCGTGCGCTCCGGCTGCCAGGTGCGCCCGCGGCCCCCGCGCTGCCCCCGCCGCCCCCGGCCGTGCCCCCGCAGCCCCGGCTCACGCCGCTCTCGCTCCGCAGGGCGATTCCGGCGGTCCCCTGCACTGCGCCGTCAACGGGCAGTACCAGGTGCACGGCGTCACCAGCTTCGTGTCCAGCCAGGGCTGCAACGTCGCCCGCAAACCCACCGTGTTCACCCGCGTCTCCGCCTACATCTCCTGGATCAACAGCGTAAGGCGGCCGCGCCGGGCCGGGCCGGGCCGGGCCGGGCTCAGCCCCGGCGCTCTCGGGGCTCCGCTGCGCCCGCCCCGGCCCCGCGCGGCTCAGCCCGGCCCTTCCTCCCTTCCAGGTCATCGCCCAGAACTGAGCCCAGCGGGACGAGCGCTCGCTGCCCCTCGCCCACCGGACATCACCCTCACCCCCCCCGCCGGCGTCCGGAGCGTTTCGCACCCGGTAGTGCTGCTCGAATAAAATTCTCTCCCCCGATTCTCTGAGACCTCCGCGCTGCCTTTTCTCCGCGTCGCAGCCGCCTTCCTCCTCACCGCCGCTGCCATCCTCTCCCCCAGCTCCCCACCGGCCCTTCCCGCCTTCTCATTCCTTTACCATTTCTGCCACTCCTCAGAGAACAGCCCTGCCGGAGCAGGAGCTGACATTCGGAGCTCTCGGGCAGCATCCACCTCATGTGGAGCTGAAAAGTAGGCAGACGCTGAAATTACCCTTCCTGGGCTCCACATGGCAAATTTGCCCCTTGGGTAAAGGAAGCTCAGGCGGACCTTCTGCTCTCCACAACTCCCTGCAAGAGGGACAGGCGGGTCGGTCTTCTGCTCCCAGGAACAGGAACAGGAGGGAAGGTAACGAGTTCTCAATCTGTGCCAGATTACAGAGCCTCAGTTGGACATCAGGACATCTTGGACATCTCATGGGCACACAGAGCGTTCGGGCGCACGATCTCTCATCGGGGTGTCCCCTGACTCTCRCTCCATTTCTCTTCCCCAAATTCCCTCCTTGGCCATGAGAGGTGTTGGATTTGGGGACTGTCACCCCCTCGTCCCTCAGCTGTGTCCTGGGGCTGTGCCACAACCCCCCAGCCTGGGGACTCACCACCAGCACCAACGTGCCCCAAACACCAACTTTACACCCAAACAGACACTGCTGGGTGTCCAGCGGCCGCTGGGAGTTCYCCTCAGCCCTGGGCCGTGTCCTGCTGAACAAAACACCCACGAGTGACAAGAGGGCCCTCCCAGCCCCGGGGGCCACGGGAGCAGTGGCTGTGCCCGGCACTGCTGAAGGCCCCGAGGGCTGGGTCCAGTTCTGCCCCTCCCAGCAAGAAAAACACCGAGGGGCTGGAGCGTGTTCAGAGAAGGGAACRGAGCTGGGGAAGGGGCTGGGGCAGCTGAGGGAGCTGGGAAGGGGCTCAGCCTGGGGAAAAGGAGGCTCAGGGGGGACCTTCTGGCTCTCCACAACTCCTGGCAGGAGGGGACAGCTGGGGGTCGGGCTGTGCTCCAGGGAACAGGGACAGGAGGGGAGGGAAGAGTCTCAGGCTGTGCCAGGAGAGGCTCAGGCTGGACATCAGGAGATGGACACAATCCCTCCCTTGGCTGGCTGTGGTGCCAGCCCTGGTTTCCCGTGGCAGTCCCAGATGTCCCATCCCACAAGGACATCGATTCCCAGTGCAGTGACACCGGCCCAGCTCCAGCCCCAGGCGGTGCCTCTGAGGAGAAACCCTCGGGTTCATCCCCTCACAGACCAAAAGTGCAAGATTTGCTCTCCCTCCCAAATCTTTTTCTCTTCCTGTCTCTCAAAGTGTCCACACACCTTGTGGGTATCCATAAAATCAGAGGGTTTTGGGAAAGCTGCAAAAGGCAGGCCTCAGAGACAGCAGAACTGTGATTAGAGCTGAGCAGTGGCCATGAGATAGATCAGCAAAACCTCCAAAGGGTCAGCAAGGCTCAGCAGTTCATGGCCTCTTGTAGCACCCAGAGCTCAACCTTCATCTCACCCACAAACAGAGCTGTTCCTCGACACACCAGCACAGAATCCCAGAATCCTTGAGGTGGGAAAAGCCCTCCCAGACCATCGAGTCCCAGCTGTGCCCAATCCCCACCTTGTCCCCAGCCCAGAGCCCTGAGTGCCACATCCAGGCCTTCCTTGGACACCTCCAGGGATGGGCACTCCAAACCTCCCTGGGCAGCCCCAAGCTGTGTGAGTCTCAAGCTGTGCCAGGAGAGGCTCAGGCTGGACATCAGGAGGAATTTCTTCCTGGTGCCTTTGAAAATRTTTCTGCTGAGGAAGGCAGGAGCCTCCCCTGAAATGGAAAATGTTAACTCCCTCCAAATTATTATAATTTTGAAATTTAGGGGCTCTCAGGCAAAGATATGGGAGTGGGAATAACAGTTCTTTATTAGGGAAAATTTAAAAAAATGAAAAAGCAGTAATAGGAAACAACAGCCAGAGTGAGAGCAGGCCCTGGCCCCTGTGTGTCAGGGGGTGGCACAGCCCCATCCCAGGGGGGCTCAGCCCTCCTGCAGTGCCAGCTGTGCTTCTGCTGCAGCAGGGATCCTGCACAAGGCGGGAGTTTTCTTCTGCAGCTCCAAGGCTGCTGGAGATGGGCCTGGGCTCCCTCTGGCAATGCAGGGCAGCAGAAAGCTGCTCCTCTGGGAATGCAGGGGGCAAAGGCTGCTGGGGTGTTCCAGGCTCAGGTTGGATCCAGGCAGGAATGTTTGAAATCTGAGATTGTATCCAGGTAGGAATGTTTGAAATCTCAGATTGTATCCAGGTAGGAATGCTTGGCTCCTACCTGGAGCCATCCTGTAGCCTCCTACCATCTCTGTGTGCCCAGAGATGTCCAGATGTCCTGATGTCCAACCTGAGCCTCTCCTGGCACAGCCGTTCGGGCGCACGATCTCTAACGGGCGGGCCGTGCCGAGCCTTGGGGGACGGCCGGGCCCGGGGGACGGGCAGGGCGTGGCCGAGCCCCGGGGCACGGCCGGGCCGCATTGGGCTGCGCGGGGGCCGCGGGCTCTGCTTGGCCGGGCCCTTTTCCGCGGGCTCCGAGGCGGCAGCTACGCATACGGCGCCCGCTCCCCGACAAGCCAACGGGCAGCTGTCCTCCAGCGTTCTGCTCCAGGGCCCAGCTGCCCGTCGTGGACTACCAGATCTGCTCCAGGCGCGTCCTACTTGGGGCTTCCACCGTCAAGAACACCATGGTGTGCGCCGTCGGCGACCCCGGGGGGGCGTGCCCCCCCGGCCCTTTTTTTTCCCGCTGCCAGTGCGCCCCGCGGCCCCGCGCCTGCCCCGCAGGCCCCCGGCCGTGCCCCCGCAGCCCCGGCTCACGCCGCTCATCGCTTCCGCAGGGGATTGCCGGCGTCCCCTGCACTGCCGCCGTCAACGGGCCAGACAAGGTGCACGGCGTCACACACTTCGTGTCTAGCCAGGGCATGCAACGTACGCCCGCAACCCACCGTGATTCACCCGCGTTACTCCGCCTAACATCTCCTGGATCAACAGCGTAGGCGGCCGCGCCGGGCCGGGCCGGGCCGGGCCGGGCTTCAGCCCCGGCGCTCTCGGGGCTCCGCTGCGCCCGCCCCGGCCCCGCCGGCTCAGCCCGGCCCTTCCTCCCTTCAGGTTCATCGCCCAGAACTTGAGCCCGGCGGACGAGCGCTCGCTGCCCCTCGCCCACGGACATCCCCTCACTCCCCCCCGCCCGCTCCGGGCTTCTCCGCACCCGAGCCGGCTCAATATAAAATCTCTCTCCCGTCTCTGAGCTCCGCGCTGCCCGTTTCTCGCGTTCGCCCGTCCTTCCTCCTCCCGCCCACATCCTCCTCCCCCCAGCTTCCCGCACCGGCCCTCCCCGCCTCCTCCTCTTTACCTCACTCCTCAGGGAACAGCCCTGCCGGAGCAGGATGCCTTCAGCTCTCGGGCAGCTCCAACCTCTGTGGGGTCCTGAAAGGGGCAGGACGCTTGCAATCCCCTTCCTGGGCTCCAAGGAAATTGCCCCTTGGAGCAAAGGGAGGCCAGGGGGGACTTCTGGCTCTCCACAACTCCCTGGCAAGACGGGAACGGGGGGGGTCGGGCTCTGCCTCCCAGGGGAACAGGGACAGGAGGGAGGCAGAGAGTCTCAAAGCTGTGCCAGGAGAGGCTCAGTTGGACATCAGGACATCTGGACAGTCCTCTGGGCACACAGAGATGGATAGGAGGCTACAGGATGGCTTCCAGGTAAGAGCCAAGCATTCCTACCTGGATACAATCTGAGATTTCCAAACATTTCCCTACCTTTGGTACAATCTCAGATTAAACATTCCTGCCTTGGATCCAACCTGAGCCTGGAAACACCCAGCAGCACTTTGCCCCTGCATTCCCAGAGGAGCAGCTTTCTGCTGCCCTGCATTGCCAGAGGGAGCCCAGGGCCCATCTCCAGCAGCCTGGGCTGCAGAAGAAAACTCCCGCCTTGTGGCAGGATCCCTGCTGCCTGAAGCACAGCTGGCCACTGGCAGGAGGGCTGAGCCCCCCTTGGGATGGAGGCTGTGCCACCCCCTTGACACACAGGGGCCGGGCCTGCTCTTCACTCTAGGCTGTTGTTTCCTATTACTGCTTTTTCATTTGTTAATTTTCCCCTAATAAAGAACTTGTTATCCCACTCCCATATCTTGCCTGAAGCCCCTAAATTTCAAAATTATTAATAATTTGGAGGGAGTTAACATTTTCCATTTCAGGGGAGTCCTGCTTCTCAGCAGGAAATATTTTCAAACGCCACCAGGAAAAATTCCTTCCTGATGTTCCAGCCTGAGCCATCTCCTGGCACAGCCTGAGACCTCTTCCCTCCCCTTCTGTCCCTGTTCGCTGGAGCACACCCCATCCCCCGGGCTGTCCCCTCCTGCCAGGAGTTGGGCAAAGCCAGAAGGTCCCCCCTGAGCTCCTTTGTCTCCCAGCTGAGCCCCTTTCCCACTCCCTCAGCTACCCAGCCCCTTTCCCCAGCTCTTTGTTCCCTTCTCTGAACACGCTCCAGCCCCATCGGTGATGTTTCTTGCTGGGAGCGGCAGACTGGACCCAGCCCTCGGGGCCTTCAGCAGTGCGGGCACAGCCACTGCTCCGTGGCCCCCGGGCTGGGAAGGGCCTTTTGTCAACTCGTGGTGTTTTTTCAGCCAGGGACACGGCCCAGGGTGCTGAGGGGGAACTCCCAGCGGCCGGCTGGACACCCAGCAGTGTCTGTTTGGGTGTAGTTGAGCTGTTGGGGCACGTCTGGTGCTGGTGGCTGAGTCCCCAGGCTGGGGGGTTGTGCACAAGCCCCAGGACACAGCTGAGGGACGAGGGGTGGACCAGTCCCCAAATCCCAACAACCTATCATGGCCAAGGAGGGAATTTTTGGGGAAGAAGAAATGGAAGTGAGAGTCAGGGGACCCCGATGGGAATTGCCCCGAACGCTCTGTGTGCCCAGGAGATGTCCAGATGTCCTGATGTCCAACCTGAGGCCTGTAATGGCACAGCCTGAGACTCTTCCTCCCCTCCTGTCCCTGTTCCCTGGGAGCATAGCCCGACCCCCCGGCTGTCCCCTCTTGCCAGGGAGTTTGGAGGAGCCAAGAAGGTTCCCCCCTGAGCCTCCTTTTCTCCCAAAGGGGCAATTTCCCTTTGGAGCCCAGGAAGGGGATTTTGCGCAGCGTCTGCCCGTTTTGTTCCAGCGCTTCCACAGAGGTTGGAGCTGCCCCCGAGAAGCTCGAAGGCAGCTCCTGATCCGCAGGGGCTGGTTCCCTGAGGAGTGAGGAAGAGGAGGAGGCGGGAAGGGCCGGTGGCGGGAGCTGGCGGGAGGAGGATTTGGTGCGGTGAGGAGAAGGACGTCGGACCGCCAGAAGAAAAGCAGCGCGGGCTCAGAGACGGGAGGAGAGGATTTTATTGAGGGCCGGCTCGGGGCGAGAAGCCGGAGCGCGGCGGGGGGGAGTGATGGGATGTCCGTGGAGCGAGGGCGCAGAGGCGCTTCGTCCCGCCTCTCCGCGCTTCATTCTGGGCGATTGAACACTGGAAGGAGGAAGGGCCGAGGCTGAGCCGCGCGCGGCCGGGCGGGCGCAGCGGAGCCCGAGAAGCGCCGGGGCTGAGACCCGGCCCCGGCCCGGCCCGGCCCGGCGCGGCCGCCTTCGCTGTTGATCAGGAGATGTAGGCGGAGACGCGGCCGATGAACACGTTGGGTTTGCGGGCGACGTTGCAGCCCTGGCTGGACACGAAAGCTGGTGACGCCGTGCACCTGGTATGCCCGTGGACAGCGCAGTGCAGGGACCGCCGGAATCGCCCTTCGGAGCGAGGAGCGGCGTGCAGCCGGGGCTGCGGGGCACGGCCGGGCGGCTGGGGGCAGCGCAGGGGGCCGCGGGCGCACCTGGCCAGCGGAGCGCACGCCGTTCGCCGCCGGGCGCACACGCATGGTGTATCTTAACGGTTGGGCCCCAGTAGGACGCGCTGGAGGCAGGATCTGCGTGTCCACGACGGGCAGCTGGGCCTGGAGCCAGAACGCTGGGACAGCTGCCCGTTGGCTGCGGGGAGCGGGCGCCCGGTTCAGCGCCGCCTCGGAGCGCGGAAGGGCCGTCCAGAAGCAGAGCCCGCCGGTCCCCCGCGCAGCCCCTGCGGCCCGGCCGTGCCCCCGCGGGCTCGGCACGGCCCTGCCCGTCCCCGCTCGGGGCCCCGGCCGTCCCCAAGGCTCGGCACGGCCCGCCCGTTCCCTCTGGCTCCCTCTGGCCGCCCGTCCCCCCGAGGCTCGGCACGGCCGGCCGGCGCTGGGCACCTGCGAAGGCCCCGAGCGCAGCCCCGAGCGGAGCCTCCCGGGGCCGTCCCGGGCGCGGGCGCTGGCCGCCGGCTGCCGGCGTTGGCGGTGCGGGGGCAATTTGGGTGCTGGGGGTGAGCCCGTCACTTCACTGCGGTAGTTCAGGCCCAGCCCGTGATTGTAGCAGCCGCTAAGTTGTTGGGCGGATGATGCCCTCCTGGGGCAGCACCGCCAGCTGCCACGGCGCTGTTCAGGTGGCGAGGCTGCTCAGGCGGAACAGAGGCGATTGTCGTAAGCTGCCCGAGGGAGAGGGGAGGGAGAGGATGACTTACAGGACGCCCCAAACCCCGGCCGGGCTCCCCCCAGGTCCCCGTATGCCCAGGGCGTTACCCTGCGGCCACGTTGTTGTGTTGTAGTAGGGGTCTGGACGATGATCCTCCTGCTGACGCTGAAGACCTGCTCGGTGCCGTTCGTTCGTGTTGAGGTTGTGCTCGCGCCGCCACCACCCGGTATTGCAGTTACTGGCGGCAAGGTGCAACACGCTCCGTCAGCGCCGAGCTCCGGGCAGCCCGAGCGGGAGCTGCTCCGGGAGCTCGAGCGGGAAACAGGGCGCTCCCGAGAAGCCCCGGTGGGGGCCCTGCCAAAAAGGAGGAGCCCAAAAGCCTCCAAGGGCGGCTGCCCTGGTGCTCGGGGCAGCCGGGATTCTGCTTGGAAGGGTTTTGGGGCAAAAGGAGGTTCTGGCGAGGGGAAGGAGGGGTCCCCGGCCCGCTCACTTGTTCACGCAGTGGGCAGGGTCATCACCCAGTTCCTGTGGATGAGGGAAGCCCCGCAGGTGTTGGTGCCAGCTGCCCCCGGAGTAATACTGCAGCGAGATCTGGAGGGGCGGCGAGAGCGCGGCCCGGGCTGGAGCGCGGTGGTCCCCGGCGCGGGGAGAGCCCCGGCCCCCCTGGAGCCCTGGCAGTGGACGCGGCAGGCGCACCTGGAGGGCCAGGAGTGCGAGCGCGCCTCGTGCCGCCCGACCACTGCGCTGCATCCCATCGAGATCCAGCTCGGAGCAGCGCCCTGGGACAGAAGGACGGCGTCAGTTCCCCCGGGCTTGGCTCAGGGCGCTTTCGGGGGTGCCGAGGCCGGAAGGCTGCGGGCGGGACTCACCGCACAGGCGCGAGGCGCGGCGAGAGCACGAGCTGCAGCATCATGGTGGAGCGCTGTCCCGGGCGGGACGGAGCGCCGGCCCCGGGCGCTTTAACGCGGCCGGCGGGAGCGGCGCGGGAAGGGCAGCAGGTGCCGCGGCCCTGTGACCGAGCGGCCTCGGCCCCTGTGCCAAAAGCACACTCGGTCCCCGGGCAGCCCAGGACAAGCCCGAGCCCCCCTGGGCGCTGCAGCCCAGCAGACGCTGCTGCGCTGGCACCTCCTGTCGCCGTGTCCCGAGCCGTGTCACCGCGAGGTCCCGCTCTCAGCCCCGGGAGGCCTTGGGCTGCAGCTCTGCACGGCCTCGCTTTCGTGGGATGGTTCCGGGCTTGATCAACACCAGGATGGAGCCACTTTGGCACCGGGGATGGGGAAATCGAGGCACAAACGGGGCAGGACCGTCAGCCCCTCCCCAAGCCCCCGGCACAGCCAGCACCTGGGCGGGGCAGGGCCGGGGCTCCCTGGGGCCTGAGGTTGGGGCAGGAGGAAGCAGAGATAGGGTTTGAAAGAAACCGTGGAGTTTTGGCCAAAACTCTGTCATTTTGTCCCCCTTGAACTCCAAATGGAGATTGTTTTGGTGAGGAACATTGGCCCTTGAGGCACAGGCCTTGGCATTTGGGATCACAGCAGTCATGGGGTCAACCAGGTCAAAAAAAGTGATGGGAATAAAGCACCTGCTGCAGTTCTGCATTTATTCCCAAGGAAAACACGAAATTTCCCAGGAACACAATGTCCAAGTAATTCCATGTTTGTTCTATCAGCACCAAGGGCACACGGTGAGGGACAGGGGCAACGGCTCCGCCCCACACAGGGACACGCCAAGGCAAAGCTGAGCCCCCAGCTGTGGCACAAAGRGCTGTACACTCATTTTTGGGCTAAAAAAAGTGGGATTTGTGGATTACTGGGATTTTTGGGATTGTCCTGTGCCGGGACAAGTGTTGGACACACAACTTGTGTCCTATCCACCTCCCATGCTCCACAGTTCTTATTTCCCTGTGGTTCTCTTTCACCTCAGGGTATCCATGATTCCATGAGTCTGGACATCAGGGAGCACTTGGACAACACTCCTGGATTTTGGGGATTTTGGGGTTGTCCTTTGCAGAACCAACAGGTTTCCTTTATCATCCTTTTGTGTCCCTTTCACTTCTGGTTATTCCACGATCTGAGGAGGAATTCAGAGACTTTTTTGACAACAACCTTGAACCCTGTGGTTTTGCCATCAGTGACCTTTTGGAATTGTCCTGCACAGGGCCAGGATTTGCCCCAATGACCCCTGTGTGTCCTTCCCAGCTGGATCCTCCGTGGCCCCCCAGCCCTGCGGCCTGGCCGGGTTCCTGGAGAGCCTTTCGGGGGTTTGGGGGTTCCGGGGTGCGCAGCGGATGCTGCCTGGCCTCGCCTCCAACTTCCTCCAGCAGAAGCCTCCAACGGCAGCTGCGGGGCCGCGCCGGGGCCATGGCCGAGGGCAGGGGCGGCAGCGCCGGGCTCTTCGCCAGGCAGGTCCAGAAACGCTTCAGCCGCGCCCAGGAGAAGGTACCGAGGTGCCTCCCACCCCCACATCCCCCCTGGGACTGGGTTTGTCCTTCTCTCCCCCCTCATTGCTCCCGGGGTGGCCCAAAGGGCACAGCTCAGCACCTTTGGGTGMTCACAGGGTGGGAGTTTGGGGGTTTCTGGGTYAAGGTCATCGTTGCTCCAAGGGTTTGGGGGATGGCATCTCCCAAAACTTCCCAAGACACTTTGGCTTCTCTCATGGTGGGGGGTTCTCCAGCCAAAACGCCTCGCAGGGGTTATGGGGGGCTGTGGGGTGCTGGCACAGGGTCCCTGGGCTGGCTGGCACTGGGGGTGCCCAGCAGGACCCAGCGTGGCTGGGGGTCCCAGGAGCATTGGAGAGATCAGCCGGGGCCCACAGGAAGCGAGGGGGAAGGGCTGCGGAAACGGCACGAGCGGGGCAGTTCTCACTGCTTTGGGGGGGCCTCTTTCCTTTCCTCTCCCCTAAAAGTAGCTGTGACTCCCCTTTTGGGGTGACACAAAGACCCCCTTCAAACCCTCACCCTCCCGGGTTTCCTGGCCGGGGCTCGGTGCTAAATTTGGCTTTCCCACGGTTCAATCATCCCGAGCCAGGCTCCAGCTGCTTCCTGCACGCTGCAAATCTCCCTCCCAGCTGGGCCTGTTCCCAGGGGGCCCAGCCTCTTCCTGGACATCCCAAATCTCCCTCTGACCCACCCCCAGCCTCTTCCTGGACACTCCAAAGCACCCTGCTCCCAGTCCTGGCCCCTTCCTGTTGGGTTCAAGCTGTTTGTGGGCACCCAAAATGTCCCTCCTGCCGGGCCCAGGCTCTTCCTGGGGGGTTCAGCCTCTGCCTGGACACCTTGRATTTCCCCCCATCTGGCTTCAGTCCTTTTCCAGAGGGTCACCCTCTTCCTGGGCACCCCAAAACCCCTTCATGCCTGGCCCCAGCCTCTTCCCAGGGGAGCTCAGTCTCTTCCTGAACACCCCAAATCTCCCCCACCCAACCTCCTCATCCTCCTCATGGTGTCCCCTGTGCCCCACAGGCAGGGCCTGGGGTGTTTTGGGGTGCACAAGACTGCACCCACAGGGTTTAGGGTGGGAGGATGGACTGCACCTGCAGGGTTTAGGGTGGGAGGCAGATTGGCACCCAAAAATTCACTGTGTTCCTGAAAGAAATAAAAGCACTGAGGGATGCAGTGAAATTTTGCATTTCCACATTAATCCTGCCCCACTTGCTCCTCGGCTGCCCCTCAGGGGGGTTTCGGGGGACGCAGCCTGTGGCRCTTGGGGTGTGGTGGGAGCCTCTTCCCCTCTCTCCCCATCACAGGTTTTGCAAAAATTGGGCAAAACAGTGGAAACCAAAGATGAGCAGTTCGAGCAGAGCGCCTACAACTTCCAGCTGCAGCAGGTGACAGGGGGACATTGGGGACACCGAGGACACTGGGGACACCCCCGGGGGTCCCTGTCCCCCCCCCAGCCCCGCGGACAGCCCTGACCCCCTCCCTCCGCCGTGTTTTGCAGAACGAGGGTCACAAACTCTACAAGGAGCTGAAGGGGTTCGTGGGAGCCGTGAGAGGTGAGGAAGCGACCCGGGATGGCCCCGGGAGAGCCGGGAACGGGGAGGGACTCGGGGCGGGGCCAGGAAAATAAATCAGGAATAGCAGAGGAAATAAATCATGCTACAATAAACGGATTGTTCATTAAAAATCAGTGTTAAATCAAAAGAAATAATAAATTAAAAAATCTTGAGAATAAATAGATTGTAAGCTATGAATGGATAATAAAGAGAAAATAGTTAATAAAAATACTATACATGGGATAATAGATAATATAGATGAGATATATATTATAATATAGATGAGTATATATCTTACTATATCTTACATATATGACATAYGCAATATAATTTTTTATATCTCATTATGTATTAAAGACATAGGGGATATTAAAGAGATAAACATGATAGAAAGATTAAAATAATAGAGAGATAATGAAGAGATAAAAATAATAGATACTAAAACTATATTAAAGATAAAATAATTTTATATAATATATATATATTATATATACTATTAATAATAAATAATAAATAAATACTATTAATAATAAATAATAATATATTAATAAATTAATACTATTTAATAATAAATAGTATTAATAGTAAATAAATRCTATTAATATTAATAATATTAAAGAATAATATAACGATGGTATATTAATTATTATTGATTATATTAATAAAATATTAATAATAAATACTGTATGTGGGATAATAGATAATAAATATATATGGGATATATATTATATATAATATATTAAATAGAAAAACAGGTAATACATATGTTATATATTGTGTATATATGGGATAATAGAGACAATAAATAATTTATAATAACACACCCGGGCTAATAAACAACAACAGACAGCAGTGAATAAATTAGTAACGAACAGGACTAATGATAATTATAATAATAATGATCGTGATAGTGRTAGTGATAATGACAATGACAATGATAGCGATAGTGGTGATAATAATGACAATGATARTAATAATGACAGTGACARTGACAATGATAACGAYCGTGCCGGGTGTCTGTGCCCGCAGTGATGCACGAGAGCTCCCGCAGAGTGGCCGAGACGCTGCAGGAGATTTACAGCCCTGAGTGGGACGGGCACGAGGAGCTCCGGGCCATCGCCGACGTGAGCCCCGGGTGTCCCCAAGGGTCCCCTTGAAGCCTGGGGGCTTTGGAGGGTCCCGGCTGTCACTGCTGTCCCTGTCCCTGTCCCCCCAGAGCAATGACCTCCTGTGGGAGGACTACGAGGCGAAGTTGGCCGACCAAGCCCTGCGGCTCATGGAGAATTACCTGGCTCAGTTCGGGGACTTTAAGGTGCCCCTTCGTGCTGTCGGGTGGGGTTGGGGACAGGGGGAGCACGGGGGGGTCCTGGCTCACCTGTCCCCCCCCCCTCAGGAGCGCATCGCCAAGCGGGGCCGAAAACTCGTGGACTACGACAGCGCCCGGCACCACCTGGAGGCTCTGCARAGCGCCAAGAAAAAGGACGAGGCCAAAATCGCCAAGGTTGGGACTCCCCGGGACAGTCCCCGTGTGGGGACAGTCCCCCGGCCGCGGGGACAACGCCACGACCCCCCCGTCCCTCCCYGCAGGCCGAGGAGGAGTTCAACAGAGCCCAGGCGGTGTTCGAGGAGCTGAACAGGGACCTGCGGGAGGAGCTGCCGGTCCTGTACGGCAGGTACGGGCTGTCACAGGCCTGGGGACACTGCGGGGCTCGGGGACGCTGCAGGGATTTGGGGACATCGCAGGGATGGAGGTCAGCGTGGGGGGGGGCAGGGTGGGGATGTCATGGGGCTGGGGGACACTGTAAGGGCTTGGGGACATCAGAGACCGGGCAATGGGGGACATGGCAGGAATGGGGGACATCGTGGGGGTGGGGAACATTGTGGGGGTGGGGGACATGGCAGGGACAGGGGGATATGGCAGGGGTGAGGGGACATCGTGGGACCAGAGACATCATGGGGCTGGGGGACACGACAGGGATTTGGGGACATCGCAGGGATGGAGGTCAGCGGGGGGGGGGCAGGGTGGGGATGTCATGGGGCTGGGGGACACCGTAAGGGCTTGGGGACATCAGAGACCAGGGAGATGGGGGACATTTTGGGGCTGGGAGACATGGCAAGGATGGGGGACATTGTGGGACTGGGGGCATCGTGGGGCTGGGGGACATTGTAGGGCTGGGGGACACAGGCGGGGCATGGGTGCCATCAGGTGGGGGAGGCCCCCCATGCAGGGAAGAACTTGTGTGGGTCTCTCCTCAAAGTCCACCCTGGGGACACATCGGGGGTCCTGGGGGACATCGGCCAYGGGGGCCTGTGACAGTGGGAGGTGGCAGCTCCGCGGCATCCATGGGGTGGCACTGAGGGGACAATCCCCCTCCGAGTGGCGCCCACGGAGTCGGGGATTCAGTGGGGAGGATGGGTGGGAGGTGGCTGAGCACCCCCAGACCCCTCCGGTGTCCCCTCTGTTGTCCCTTCCGTGGGACATTGAGGGGCATCCCCAGACCCCCCTGTGGGACATCGTGGGGCAGCCCCAGACCCCTCCGATGTCCCCTCCGTGGGACATCGTGGGGCAGCCCCAGACCCCTCCGGTGTCCCCTCTGTTGTCCCCTCCATGGGACATCGTGGGGCACGCCCAGACCCCTCCCTGTCCCCCGCAGCCGCCTCGCCTGTTACGTCACCGTTTTCCAGAACATCTCCAACCTCCGTGACGTYTTCTATAAGGAGATGAGCAAGGTGGGGAAGGCACCCCAAAACACCTCCCCTGCCCCCCGGCATCCTCAGGTATCCCCAGGTGTCCCCAGGTGTTCCCAGGTGTCCCCGGGTGTCCCCGGGTGTCCTCGGGTGTCCCCAGGTGTCCCCAGGTGTTCCCAGGTATCCCCAGGTGTCCCCAGGTGTCCCCAGGTGTCCATGCCGGTGCTGTTCCCCGCCCCTCCAGAGTCCTCGCTCTTCATTTCATTCATTCGTTCAGAGCAGCCCGAGGGTGTTTGGGGCGTCCCCAGGTGTTGGGGGCCCTGCTGAGCCCCCGGGTGATGGGGGGCACCTGAGGGATCYCCTGAAGTGTTTCTGTGTACCCCCCTCCCCAGCTCAACCGGGACCTGTACGAGGTGATGAGCAAACTGGAGAAGCAGCACTCGAGCAAGGTGTTCATCATCAAAGGTGTCCCCAGGTAACAGCCGGGGAGATGAGGGGACAGTGGAGGTTCAGGGGACATTTTGCCCCCCAGTCCCCACAAATGTGATGGAGGCTCGGGTCCCACAGTCCTGGGGTGGGTGGGCATCTGCCAAAGATGGGCTGAAGGTGCTTTCTGGCGGGCCTGGGGTCCTGCTGGACGGGGAAGGGCCCCCTGCAAGCTGGGACGGTGACACGCCAAGGATGAACCCCAAGTTGAACCCCTCTGTCACCCCGCTCCCAGCAATCGCCGCTCTCTGGTCATCTCGGCGCCCGTGAGCCCCCCGGCCATGTTCCCCTGCCCGGACAAGGCGCCCGTGCTGGACGCGGAGGTGACACCGGGGTCCCCCGGCSGGGGCAGCGCCGCCACCGMCACCGACACSGCCACCCCCGCGGAGCTGGGGGCTGTGTCCCCCGGGCCCCCCCCGGCTTCGCCCGCCAGCGGGGGCTCCCTGGACACGGCCTCGGTGTCCAGCGAGGAGAGCGCGGAGCCCGGCCCCGGGCGCGACAGCGAGCCCCCGGAGCAGGCGACAGCGGTGACAGGGTCGGTGTCCAGCGAGGGGACCCCGGAGCAGGCGACAGCGGTGACAGGGTCGGTGTCCAGCGAGGCTGTCGCCGATGGTCCCGGGGTCCCTTCGCTGAGACGACCGACCCTGTCACCTTAGTCTGGTCTGTTATGAGTTTTTGGTGATGGTCTCGCTGATCGCGCTGCTCCGGGGTCCCCTCGTCTGGAGCTACCGATCCCTGTCACCGCTTGTCGCCTGCTCCGGCTGGGGGGGTTTCCCCTCGCGGACATCCGACTCCTGTCACCGCTTGTCGCCTGCCTCCGCGATGGGCCTCGCAGTGTCGCCGCCCGGCCGGCCGGGCTTCCGCGCTCCTCTCCCTCGCCTGGACACCGAGGCGTGTCCAGGGTAGCCCTGCCCGCTGTGCGGGCGAAGCGGGGGCGGCCCGACGCGGGAACACAGCCCCCAGCTCCTCCGGGCCGACTGGGTTTGGCCGGCGGTTGTCGGTAGGTGGCGGCGCTGCCCCGGCCCGGGGACCCCGTGTCACTCTCCGCGCGTCCAGCCACGGGCGCCTGTCCCGGGCAGGGAACATGGCCGGGGGGCCTCACGAGGCGCCGAGATGACCAGAGTAGCGGCGAATTGCTGGGTGAGCGGGGTGACGATGAAGGGGTATTGGGGTTCCCGTTGGGCGTATCAGCTGCTGTCTCTCCAGCTGTGCAGGGGCCTGTACCCTGTCCAGCAGGACCCCAGGCCCGCCTAGAAAAGCACCTTCAGCCCATCTTTTGGCAGATGTCCCACCCAAGCCTCCAGGGACTGGTGGACCCGAGCCTCCTCATCAGCTTTGTATGGGGATCTGGGGGGGCAAAATGTCCCCTGAAACCGTCTCAGCGTGTCCCTCATTCTCCCCGGCTGTTTACCTGGGGACACTTTGTTAGTTGCATGCAAACACTTGTGCTTGAGTGCTGCTTCTCCAGTTTGCTCATCACACCCTTACAGGTCGCCGGTTGAGCATCGGGAGGGGGTACACGAGTAAACACTTCAAGGAGAATCCTCAGGTGCCCCCCATCACCCCGGGCTCAAGCAGGGCCCCAACACTGGGGAAGCCCCAACAAACACCCTCGGCGGCTACTCTTGATATTGATATGACTGAAATGAAGAAGCCGACGGCACTTGCTGGAGGGCAAGAGGACCAGCACCTGGCATATGGACACCTGCGGCGACCACACCGCCGGGACACCTAGGGGACACCTTTGGCGGTACACCTGGGGATACCGAGGATGTCCGAGGGGCGCAGGCGGAGGCTGTTATTTGGGAGTGCCTTCCTCACCTTGCGCGTTCATCTCCTTTAGAAAACTTCACGGCAGGTTGGAGATGTTTCTTGGAAAACAGGTGACGTAACAGGGCCGACGCTGGGGGCTGCGGGGGACAGGGAGGGTTCTGGGCGTGCCCACGATGTCCCATGGATTGGGGAACGAACATGGGGGACACCGGGAGCGGGGCGTCTGGCGTTCTAGGGTGTCCCCACGATTCAGTCCCAACTGGAGGGGATCATCGGAGGTGTCGTCTGGTGCTACTTGCCCTCATCGATGTTCCCACAGGGTCTTGGGGCATGCCCCTCATATGTCGCCACGGAAGGGACAACAGATGGGACTACCGGAGGGTCTAGGGGGTGCTTCCGAGCCACCTCCCACCCATCTCTCCCACTGAATCCTCCACTCCTGTGGGCGGCCCACTCGGAAGGGGATTGTCCCTCTCGAGTGCCACCCCATGGGTATGCCGGCGGATGGCTGCCACCTCCCACTGTCACAGGGCCCCCCTGTTTGGCGATTGTCCCCCAGGACCCCCGAGTTGTTGTCCCGCCAGGGTGTGACTTTGGGAGGAGAGACCCACGATCAAGTTCTTCCGCTGCATGGGGGGCCTTCCCCCACCTTGATGGCCACCCATAGCCCTGCCTGTGTCCCCGGGTCAGGTCCCTACTAATTCCCCCAGCCCCTACGAGTCCCCCTAGTTCCCACTAATGTTCCCCATCCTTGCCATGTTCCCCCCAGCCTCCACGAGTTGTCCGCCCAGCCTCCCACAATGTTCCCCCCAAGCGCCTACGTCAATTGTATTCCCCCACGACCACGATGTCCCCAGCCGCGACGATGTCCCACCAGCCCCCACGATCGTCCCCCATCCTTGCCGATGTCTCGCAAGCTCCCACAATGTCCCCCTATTCTTCCTCCGGTCCCTGATTGTCCCAAGCCGCTGGTACAGTGTCCCCAGCCCCATTTGATATCATCCCCACCCTGTCTCCCCCCCCATCGCCTGACCTTCCATCCCTTTGCGATGTCCCCAAATCCTGGCAGCGTCCCTCCCTAAGCCCCCGCACGCTGGTACCCGAGCCCCCGCAGTTTTGTCCCCAGCGCCGATGTTGACAGCCCGCACCTGCCGTACAGGACGGTTCAAGCTCCTTCCCGCAAGGTCCCTGTTCATGCTCCTCGAACCACCGCCTGGGCTCTGTTGAACTTTCCTCCTGCGGCCATCTGCGGGGTAGGACGGGGGGTCGTGGCGTTGTCCCCGCGGCTCCGGGGGACTGTCCCCACACGTGGCGGACTGATCCTCGGGGAGTCCCAACCTTTGCGCGATTTTGGCTCGTACCCGTTTTTTCTTGTGCGCTCTGCCAGAGCCTCCAGGTTGGGTGCCGGGCGCTTGTCGTAGTCACGAGTTTTTCGGACCCGGCTTGGCGTGCCCCCCCCCGATTGCGCTCCTGAGAGGGGGGTGGACAAAAGCGTGGAGCCAGACAACCCCCCGTGCCCCCTGTCCCAACCCCACCGAACAGCACAGAGGGGGCCACGCGTAAAATCCCCGAACTGAGCCAGGATAATGTGTCCATGAGCCGCAGGGCGTTGGTCGGGCCAAGCTTCGCCTCGTAGTCCTCCCACAGCGGAGGGGTGGCATTGCTGCTGCGCGGGAGACAGGACAGCCGACAGCAGTGACAGCCGCGGACGCCTCCGACCCCCCCAGGCTTTCAAGGGGACCTTGGGGGTTACCACCCGGGAGCCTCACGTACGGGCTCTGATGGCCCGGAGCTCTCGTGGGGCCCAAGTTCCCACACAGGGGCTGTTATAATCTCTCTGCCAGGCTGCTATCTCGGCCACTCTGCGGGAGCTTGCTCGTGGCCATCAACTGCCGGCACAGACACCCCGGCGCACGAATCGTTTATCGATGTGTTCACTGTCACTAGTTCATTTATTATTATCATTGTCGAGTTATGATCACCAACTTATCGCTAGTCATTGTCATTGTCATTGTATTCACTGATGCACGTAAGCACGATCATTTATTATTATAATTATGGCATTAATGTCCTGTCTGGTTACTAATATTTTCACTGCTGTTCTGCATGTTGTTTATTTAGCCCGGGTTGTTTTTTATTATATAATTATTATATGTGTCTCTATTATCCTCATATGGATATCAACAATATGTAACATACTGTTTAATTACCGCGATGTTTTTCTATTAATTATATTATTATATCAATATGATATCCCAAATATTGATATTTTATTATTTTCTGATTATACCCACATACGAGATATTGTATGTATTAATATTTATTAATATAATCAATAATAAGTTAATATACCATCGTGTATATTATTCGTTGTAATATTATTAATTATTAAATAGGTATTGTTATTTACTATTAATACTTATTTATTATTAAAAGTAGTTAATTTATTAATATTATTAGTTATTTTATTATGTAATAGTATTATTTATTATTTATTATTATATAGTATATTATAATATATATATATTATATGAAAATTATTTTATTCTTAACTATAGGTTTTAGTATTCTATTATTTTTGTATCTCTCATCTTATCTCTCTATTGATTTTATATCTTTCTATCATGTTTATCTCTTTAATATCCCCTTATGTCTTTGTAAATCATAATGAGATATAAACAAATTATATTGCAATAGTGGTCATATATAGTAAAATTATAGCTAAAGATATATACTCATCCTATATTAATAAGTATATATCTCATCTAATGATTATCTTATGTATCCGCTGTATAGTATTATTTATTAACTATTTGTTCTCTTTATTTATCCAGTTCATAGCTTTACAATCTATTTATTCTCAAGATTTTTTGTAATTTATTTATTTCTGATTTAACACTGATTTTTTAGATGAACATATTCCGTTTATGCTGTAGCATGATTTATTTCCTCTGCTAATTCCTTGCATTTATTTTTCTCTGGCCCGCCCCGGCCCGTACCCTACTGTTCACCGGCTACTTCCCGGGGCGACCATCCCGCCGGTCGCTTCTCACCTGCTCACGCTTCCCACGAACTCCTCTATAGCCTCCTTGGGAAAAGGACGAAGGAAGTGGTGAGGAGGAGGGAGGGTGGAGAGCATGGGGCGGGATAGAGGTTGTGTCGTGACCCTCGTTCTGCCAAAACACTGGCGCGAGTGGAGGGGCGTCAGGGCTGTCCGCGGGGTGCTGAGGGGCGGGGACACAGTTGGACCCCCAGCGGTGGGGATCCCTCAGTGTTCCTCAGGATGTTCCCAATGTCCCCCTGTCACCTGCTTGCAGTCTGGAAGCTTGTTTAGGCGCTTCTGCGTCGAAAAACTGTCTCATCTTTGGTTTACCACGTTGTTATTGCCCATATCTTATTCTCGGCAAAGACCTGTGTGTATGTGGGCAGAGAGAGGAAGAGTGCCCTTCCCACCACACCCAATGTGCTGCATCACAGGCTTGCGTCCCCCGAAACCCCCCTGATGGGCAGCCGTAGGCAGCAATGTGGGGCAGGATTAATGCGCTGGAAATTGTCAAATTTCACTGCATCTCCCCATCAGTGGCTTTTATTTTCTTTCGAGGAACACAGTGAATTTTATGGGTGGCCAATCTTGCGTGCCCTCCCAGCCCTATAACCCTGCAGGTTTTGCCAGATCCATCCTCCAACCCTAAACGCCTGGTGGAGTGCCAGAATCTTGTGCAGCCCAAAACACTCCCAGGCCCTGCCTGCGGCACAGGTGGACACCATGAGGAGTTACTGACGGGGAATGGTGGTGTGCGGGAGATTTTTGGGATGTCTATCAGGAAGAGACTGTAGCCTCCCACTTGTGGAAGAGCTGCTGGGGCCAGCCATGAAGGTCCACCGCGGTTTTGGGGGTGACCGCAGGAGAGAGGTGACCCTCGACTGGGAAAAAGACTAGGATAGCCAGTACTGTGCGGGGAAATGCCATACGTGGTGTCCAGCAGGCAGCTGGTAACCCCCCAGGAAGGCTGGGGCGCCCCGCGAGGAGCGGACATTTTCGTGAGTGTGCCCACAAAAACAGCGTTGAAGCCCAACAGGTTAAGGCGCGCCCCAGGACTGGGTAGCAGTCGGTTGCTTTGGACGTGTCCAGGAAGAGGGGCTGGGGGTGGGTCAGAGGGAGATTTTTGGGAGTGCTCCTAGGAAGAGGCTGGGCCCCCTGCCGGAACAGGCCCAGCTGGGAGGAGAGAGTTTGCAGCGCTGCAAGGAAGCAAAGCCGGAAGCCTGTGCCCGCTAGGCATTGATTGAGCCGTGAAAGCCATAATTTTAGCACCGAGCCCCGGCCAGGAAACCCGGTGAGGGGATGCTGCAGGTTTGAAGGGGGTCGTTTGTGTCACCCAAATAGTGGTCGGATGGTCACAGGCGTACCTTTTAGGGGACGAGGAAAAGAAAGCAGGCGCCCCCCCCAATAGCTGAACCGGGCCATGCATCGCCGACGGGAGAGCTAAGAGTGTGTGTGAGAATAACTGTTTGTGAGCTTAATGGTTAGAGTGATTTGAGTGAGAGAAACTAGTGGTGCGCGTCCGCTCGCTGCCGTTTCGCGTACAGCCGCTATCGCCCCTCGCTTCCTGTGGGCCCCGGCTGAATCTCTCTCCTATGCCTTCGCCTGGAGTACCCCCAGCCACGCTGGTCCTGCCTGTAGGGCATCCCCCAGTGCCAGCGCAGTCCCAGCGACCCTGTTGCC
>NDFG01000118.1:159662-172600 GCA_002167245.1 Sporophila hypoxantha | reverse complement strand
TTYCCCRAAAATGGTAAATAAYYCACTTTGTTAGAGGAAAATGTCCTGCAATGTACATTCTAGGAGACACGGATTTATCTTACTGATGATGCAYATTGAATGCACATTGCTGGRGTTTGGTCACACAAATAATCCCRTGGAATTAACATTTCATTCAGGCTGAGATTTTGGTGCATATCGCTGTGATCTCATCAGAGGGAATTTCCCAAACCCTCCWTTGRTRTGCCAGGATTTTCATCAGGTGAGATTATTGTAGCCTCAGCACGAATTTAAACATGTCATCTATTACAGGCTATGTTATAAATGAATTAGCCARTGTCATTAATAAGGAGAATTTATTCCATCATTAAAATACAATGGTAAAAAGGCCACGAGCAAAGATCAGATYRGYRCTGAMCCAGGCTCAGAGAGAGCCTGAGAGTTTTCCAAAACTGGTAAATAATTCACCTTGTTAGAGGAAAATCTCCTGCAATGTACATTCTAGGAGACACAGATTTGTCTTATCAATGATGCACATTGAATTCACATTGCTGGGGTTTGGTCAGAGGAATAATCCTGTGGAATCAACATTTCTGGAGATGAATATTCAGGCTGGGATTTTGGTGCATATCACTGTGATCTCATCAGAAGGAATTTCCCAGAACCTTCCTTTGGTATGCTCAGGTGAGATTATTGTACCCTGTAATAGATGATATGTATAAATTCCTGCTGAGGCTACAATAATCTCACCTGATGAAAATCCTGGCATACCAAAGGAGGGTTTGGGAAATTCCCTCTGTTAGGAGAATTAATCCACAAACACCAGAGGTTTATGTCCAAAAAGGAGCCAGAGGAGTCCTTTTGTATTATTCCAATAAAGGGAGAGGCCATGGGGCATTCCCCTGGGATCCCTCAGATTTTTGGAGGATGCAGCCTCCTTTTTATCAATTTCCCTCTATTTTTCCCCATTTCTGAGGTGCTTGAGAGGTTCAGACTTCCCAGAATGCCTGATACCAAAGATTCCCTTCTAATGTATAACCCTCCCTTTTCATTTTTAATTCTTATGGAATTTAGGGGTTTTTCTTCCCCATTGTTTCTTTCATCTTTCAATATCCAATTTCATTTATCAGCAAACCCAAAGTTTATTTGTAAAAGCAAATCTCTTTTTCCATTCATCAATCAGTGGAATCCTTTCCATTGTTTTATCTCCCAGTGCTGGTTTTATCCCCCAGCAGACCCAGAGCTGGTTTGGAAAGACAAATCCCTCATTTCTCTCACCTCTGGTAAAATCACAACGATATGCACCAAAATCCCAGCCTGAATATTCATCTCCAGAAATGTTGATTCCACAGGGTTATTCCTCTGACCAAACCCCAGCAATGTGCATTCAATGTGCATCATCAGTAAGATAAATCCGTGTCTCCTAGAATGTACATTGCAGGACATTTTCCTCTAACAAAGTGGGTTATTTACCAGTTTTGGGAAACTCTCAGCAAGAGCGGCAGCAAGAGAGGGAAAACTACATGAAGGTGCTAAAAGGATAAAATCAACGATAAGAAAGCAAGAAACCCTTCCCGAAGCTTGGAAATGTATAAAAATGCTTTGTGAGAGTTTTCTCTGGGGGCATGCCAGAGGAGGAGGAGCAGAGAGGCCCCCCCCTGTGTCACCCAGCGCTGTCAGCTGGGTCAGCGACCGATCTGAGCTTTGCCTGTGGGCCTTTTCACCATTGTATTTGAATTCTGGAATTTGAAAAACGCCAATCACTTGTTTTTTAAAATTTTAAAACTTGAATAGTAATCAAAATGGTTATATAAAAATAGCAATATATTTGCGTGGCATAATAATTTGGACGAATTTGAATTAGGGACAATATGAGACAAATAATAACAAAGAGTTACAGACAGGTGCCAAGGTACCTTTTCTGGGCAAAATAAGCACCAAAGGACCATCGTTAACACGAGGATTAACCCTTAAAAAGCAACAGCTGTTTCGCATATCTTCATACAACCTCATGCATGATGGCATAAATTCCATCAACACAGGATTCTGGCTGCGGCAGTGTCAGCTCTTTTCCCCAATATCCTAACGGAACGTCAATCCTGTCTGATGACGGCAGAAAAGTCATTTCTCCTGCCTGAATACTGGCGGGCAATAATTCTCGTTTTCTCTGAAAGATATTTGGTGTTCTTGTGATAAAGATATCTTCAGTGGCAAGCCCTTTCTTATTAGAGAAAAAAGTATGCCCTACATTAGCATAGTTCTATTTTTACATTTGTTATAACCTTAAAATAACATTTAACACCGCTGCTTAAGAATTAATACAGCATTACTTTCTAACACAACACATGATAATTATTCAATTTAATATTGTTGCGAAAAGGCCAATCATAAAATACGATTTTTTCACAGAAAATTACTCCTTATTAATCAAAATTTGCACAATATTGGAATAATTCCAATACAAGGGCGGACAGGAACATGCCTGAGCTTGTCATGGCGCCTTTGCGCTAACCAAATAGTTGGCAACGGTGTAGCTCGTTTCACGTCCCACAGGAACACTTTTGGCCTGCTGGGTGTGTGGTGTTTCACTCCAGAGACACTTTTGGCTGCTGGGTGCTGCAGCTGGGCACTGGAGACAAGTCAGCCTGCAGGAGCTCTAGGTGGTGCTGGATGGAGCTTTCCCCCCATCATCAGAGGGCTGCTTCCTCAGGTTTCCAGTTCTGGGGCGAAGCTTTTAAGGCCATGGGTGAAGGAAAGGAGTCGCGTTCTGGATGGGAGTGTTTTGGATCCAAGAGCTTTATTTGCTGGCCCACAGGCCTCTGGGAATGCAGCACAAGCTCCAACCAGAAACTACCCTGAGCCGGGTTGCTGCCTCCTTTGAACCCCGGGAGAGGCAGAAGGGGCAGGGAGCCACCAAGCAGGGACAGGGACGGGAGGGCAAGGACAAAGCCGAGGCCAACCCCCAGGAAGATCTGAATTTTGCGTCCACCTGAAGAACAGGATGGCACAAGCCCAGTCGCGGAGGGGAAAGCTCTTTTTGAAGCAAATGGACCGTGACAACATCTGGGGAAGGAGGTGACTGACATGAGGGAATATCATGAGAGGGACACCGAGGTTCTGGCGGTAAACCCTTGAAATCGCCAACGCAACAATTTGTAACAACAGGGCCTCAGCAGGAATTTTATTAAACATCCGTTGCAGTGTGATGTCCATGGTTTGCCTCAGATACCCGGGTTTTCTCCCCGATAATTTCCTTTCCCAGGTGTCGAGTACACCTCTCTTTCCCTCCAGCACTGTTCTGTCGCAGTCCTGGCATCAAAGGGCCTGAAGTGAATTGGCAGCATCCAAAGGATGCCCTTCTACCACTGAGGGGGCATTGGGCCATCCCAGGTGTCCTCTTTGTCCTTTGTCCCTCCCCTCCTGGCCTCTGCTGGTGGTCCCTAGCCCTTCCCTGCCCCTCTCCCGGGTGTTCAAAGGAGCAGCAAACCACACGGGCTCAGGGGTTCTGTTGGAGCTGGTGGCTGCATTCAGAGGCCTGTTGGGCAGGAATAAAGCTCTGGATCCAAACCCATCCATCAAGAACCGACTCCTTTCCTTCACCATCGGCTAAAGTTTCTCCACAGGGGGAAACTGAAGGAAGCAGCCCCTGTTATGGTGGGGGGAGCTCCATCCCAGCACCACCAGAGCTCCTGCAGGGCTGGGACATCTGTCTGCAGGTGCCCAGCTGCAGCACGTCCAGCTCAGCCCACTAAAGGTGTCTGTGGGGTGATTCACACCCAGCAGCCCAAGTGTCCTGTGGGTGTGAAACCCACACACCAGCCAGCCAAAAGTGTCTCTGGGGTGAACCCCACACACCAGCCAGCAAATAGGTGTCTGTGGGGTGAAACACCACATCCAGGCAGCCAAAAGCTGTCTCTGGGGTGAACCCCAGGTCCAGCCAAAAGTGTTGCTGGGGTGAAACACCACAATCCAGCCAGCCAAAAGGTGTCTTGGGTGATCCCCACGTATCACGCCAAAAGTGTCTCTGGGGTGAAATCACCACAGTTGCCACTCTTGGTCAAGACCAAGGGCCAGACAAGCTCAGAGCACATTCCTCTGGACAATATGTGTAATTTATTCCAGTGCATCTCACCTGTTCAACACCTGTGCTTGCCCTGAAGTGGTGATACACCTGGTCGTTCCTTGCGAAAAAAACAATAAATAACTCAACTAATGTTTACTCTGAAGTGGTAACTCAAGTCCTTTTGCCGCAAGCGCTCAAACATTCTGTGGAACAAAAAAGAACTATCAAAATGTCGCCGTCCCTACACAAGGAAATAAGTTTGTCCTAAAGATATGAACTAAACACACAACCTTTTAGAACGTGGAAAAGTACAGTAGTGCTTGAAATAACACATGGACAAAAGTATTTCAAGAAAACAAACAAAACATTAAAGATGCACTTCTGAGAAGACTAAAACAAGGACACAAAACTGTTCAAACAAAGAAGATAATTCATAAACTTCCAGAGAAACTCTTCTCATCCAGAAACAAGGGCTGAGGGCAGCCACATCACGTGAGAATCTGAGACAAACCTGTTTTCAGAATTTCCAACTATGCAAACTGATTCTAGGAAAAAAAAACCAAGGACCATCACCCTTAACAACATCCTATGGAAGTCTTAGATCAACAGACTGCATCTGGAAGGGACTATAGAGATCATCCTGTTCCACCCCTGCATTAGCAGGACCCTTCTTGCTGTCAGCAGGGGGCTCCCACCTGTCCGCCTGGCCTTTGATGCAGGGATCCAGGGCAGCACACTGCTCTGGCACCTGTGCAGGGCCTGCCACCCTCACAGCCAGGATTCTAATTCCAATATCCCATCACCTGATCTCTGGCAAGTGAGCCATTCCCTGGTCCTGTCCTCATTGCCTGTCACAGTACCCTTAACACTCTCCTGGAGCCACTTTAGAGTGCAGAGGGCTCTAAATCCCTGGAGCCTTCTTCCTTCCAGGTGAACCCCAGCTGTCCCAGCCTGCTCCAGACCAGGAGGGCTCCAGCCCTGGGATCAGTGACCTCCTCAGGCTTGCTGCCGAACACTCCATGTCTCTTCCCTGTGCTGTATTAATCCCTGGGTTTGATCTCTTTCCTCTTGTGCGTCACCAGAGACCTCCCTAAGGCTCCCTCCTAAGAGATTATGATGCTCCATCCTCACCTATTTCCACTCTCAAGTTATAACTCCGGCCTGCTGAACACCTGAGTCATTAGGTGTGTACCCCCAGGGATTTTCAGATAGAGGCGTGTGTGTCACATAACCAATTCAAGATCTTGTGTTCTTTATCAATGGGCATGAAATAAAGATTGCTCTTATAGGTCTTGTGATTCTTTGGGAATTGTTCTTCAATATCTACCAATGCGCACTTATCCGTTCCCTCCCTCTTACCTCTATGTGGATTACTCACAAAGATCATAGAATATGTGCTTGTGGATTACTTCAAAAATCTGTGCTCCCTGAAGAAAAATTTATCTGTGGAGTCTTGATGTAAGCAGACCTCTAAGCAAAGACTTCACAGAACCTTCACCACATTGGAGATTCAAAAATAAATTTCTTAAAACAAAAAATTCCCCAAGAATCACCAAAAACAAGCTCACAAATTACCAAGACTTGGGTTTGAAAAGCAGCTGTTTAGTCAACTCTGAATATATTATGTCTGCAGATGATATGATAGTTCAACTCCTCTTCAGAGATTCTGAGGAGAAAGGAATAATGCGTATGTAATATTCAACTATACATGAATATAAAAATTCTGATAGTTAGTAACACAAACCTGCAGCACACACTGATGCAAATCTTCTTTGGAGCCCCATCACTAAACATTTTGAGCAGCAAGCACACCGACATCTGACCTTAGTGGTTTCCGTCCAGCTACAGGTGAAGTGCCACAGGCCAGCTGGAGTAAAGGCTGTGCTCAATCTAAAGGCTATGTCAACTGCTGCACTCATCTCTGAGGAAAAGCAATAATGCAAGCTGTCCTGTAAGTACAACAGGAGCAAAGTGACAACTTTACCCTTTCATCCCTGTCAACCATTCTGTGAATCTTATGAAGTCACGCAAACAAAGTGATGGCAAATCCAGCTTTCAGAAGAAAAAAAACAACTCTCCTGTTTTCTTTTGCATCAGATTGCAGCTTTTCACATCAAATATCACACCATGACTGAAACTGCAGATCAACACCTTTCCAGAGAATCCCAGTGCCTGAGTACCTTTAAGAACCTTCGCCACAAACCTACTCCACACATCAGACTTAAATGAAACTTTGTGATTTTCACCTAACCACAGGCCAAGTTTATATATGACTGAGAACTATAAATAGCATTAAAGCAAAAATGACAAATTTCCAAGAAACATGAGGTTGTTGCAGGAAACTCATACTTCCCAGATGTACAGCTCCCCATGCCTACCACTTTCCTAAAGCAGGAGTACTCTCAGACCCTCTCCAACCACCACTTTTACACCTGTGTGCACTCACAAATCTGAGAACATGTACATTTCTGCTAAATTTTACGTTAGATTGCATGCGCAGACAACCACCCACATAAGGAAAGTTGATGAAGAAATGCAGTATTACTTTGGAGGCAAAAATAGATTTCGACATCAGTACGTGTTTACATATTAGCGAAGAAAAAAAGTGTGTAAGACAGAATTCATGATCCAGTCAGCCGACACTGAATCAGTGGAGAAGTTTAAGCTGTCTGACAAGCACTAAGTTCCTTTAATATTTATTGCATGATTTCAATTCCGTTGATGAATTACACTGTTGTATTCAAGTTTCTAGGTTTTTTTCTAGAAGTGCTCCATTATTACCAACATATAAACACATTTTCTCTCTCCCTACAGAAGAAAGAACGTACGTTTCAGAGTATAGTACTATTTGAAATATAAAGCAAGATACCATTAACAGATAACCAAACACGAGATGACAGCCAGGGAGAGTTCCATACACTCATTTCCCGACACCAACTCTACTGTTAACATTATTATACATTAATCTACAGTAAATTCCAAATCTCTTATCTTTGCCTACAAAATATCTCGCTAGACAAGCCGCTTCAACAAATTACTCCTCCCAAGAACGAAGGACACACAAGGGAACAGGCATATTTACAAAAAGTAATTTAAGGTCAAATTCTTCAACTGTCCTTTTTATCCGATATCCTGCTTATGTTATCTCTCATCTGAGATCGATGCTTAGACTATTTCTTTCCTCCAGTTCTACTGGAGTCCAGAAAATCTATTTCACATTGGTTATATGGGAACGCAGACCACACCAAACATGGGAATCTGATCCAACAACACAGCACTTTGAATCGGGAAGAGAATTTTTAGTTGTGATATTACTTGAAACCTGCTACACAGTCATTCTTGAATTTATATATCAGTCAAAAAATAATCAAAAAAATTTAGTAAATTTGTTCACTTGAGGAGTGGCAGCCTGGCACATGTGCCAGACAGCTGTGGCTGCCCCTGATCCTGGAGGTGTCCAGGCCAGGGTTGACAGAGGCTGAGAAGCACCATGGACAGATGAGGAGTGTCCCTCCATAGAGGATGGGACTGGATGGCGATGTAAGGTCCCTTTCAACCCAAAGCATTCAGATTCTCTTGGATTGATGGGTCATTTCAGTTAAAACAATGCACAAAAGGTTGTCTGATGGCAGGGCCAGACATGCCCACCAGTCACACAAAATACATCCTGGTGTCAAAACGGACCTGGACAGCCCAGAGCTGTGACAGGATCTCGTCTTCGAAGGGAGACGAATATGCAAGAAAAATAATTGCTGAGAAGGTACAAAAAACAGCATTGAAACTGATGTGGTGATTGCTGCAGCAGGTGCAAAAAGGCTGGCTGTTGTGATGGCAAACAATTCTACAAGGTACCTTCACCTGCCGTCGTTTACTCATTCGCCCCTGCTGTGCACACACACAGTATGTCCTTTTCTAGGAAATGATGATTTCTGACACACAACCTAAACCAGGCTGATTAACAGACCGCGGAAACAGCCAAAGTCTGAGTGCTCGGCCATCCCACCAGCAGAAAATCCTCTTGAATTCTAGCCTCCTAATCCCTCACAGCACCAAGGACCTTCAGAAAACAGAACACCTTGGACCTGCAACACCACCTACTCCTCCTCACTCACCAGCATGCTGGATTCCACTTTAGTTTTAGGAAAAGACAAGTTAGCTTACAGGACAAAGAGACACAACACAATGCTTTCCGGTGTGGAAGCTAGACAACTCCAAAGATTCCCTGAAGGAGCTTGGACATGTCCCAATACAAAGCCCTGCTTTATCCCAAAGTATAGGATTCCTTTTTATGGCCATGAATCCTCCAGACTTCTGCTGCAGCCTACATAACAGTTTCAGCTGCACAGAATAAAAACTGTGATTTCTAGAAATTTAGTGCCCTTATCTCGTGATGTGCAGTACTGATAAGGTGTTACAAACTCTCTGATCTCAAAATTACTGTGACACAAATTTGAATGAGATCCTTCTGATTGGTTGACCAAATATGCTGCTACTAGATAAACTAACCTGTGATGCTGGGAGCATAGAGACAAGGAAAAAAGAGAAGAATACCAATTCAAATGTTTAATCAACGCAGATCGTCAGGAAGGAATGAAAAACATCCTCACTTGCCAGAACCTCAAACACTTTAAACACTTATGGAACTTTATGCTTACTCTTAAAAGATTCCCTAAGCATTTGCTACTCATACTCAAAGCTAAGCCATAGTACCTGGAACTGCCAACACTGGAAGCCAAGTCACAAAACCACAGAGAAGTTTGACATCTGGACCTCGGGCAAGTGAGGCCATAAACTAAAAGCAGAGGGCCCTTGCTGCAGCTCCGCTCCACACACTCCTCAGGCTGGTCCCAGGCAGACCTTGGGAGCCTAGCTGGATCCAACCCAGTACTCTCCAGGAGGAGATCTGTCCACCACTGTCTGTCCCACCACTGACACCCTGCTCCTGGACTTACCCCTGTCATTGCCAGGGGCTCCTAGCGCAGCATCCCTTCACGATCACCACCCTGACTAAACAGGTAATGAAGTTTCCTTCCACCAGAAATCAGTGTGGACAGCCAAAGATCAATACATGAGAAGATGAGAACCACAAATATATGAGGCACTATGCAGCAAGTGGGGCATTTTCCACTTGCTGCTTGACATTTTCCTTAGGAAAGTAACATCCTGAGAAAATCCACTTACCATTCATGACCTCATGGAACAGCGAGCCAAGTTAATTCCTTGTCTTTAATAAGTCTCCTGCACTGACTGGCTGCCCATTTATTCCGCCACTGATACTCCTCTCTCAACATGGTTTAAAAATACCCGCACAAGATTTGGCTGCTTCTAATCCAAGCCATTTCCTTGCTGCAGCAGCATGACCATCAACAGAGATTAGACAAAACACTTGATTCTCCTCTAATCAAGCTGGTAGGCATCGGAGCAGAAATCTCTTCTAATGATTTCACTAAGCTTATCAAAAAACAAGACAGCAACAGGCAATGAGAGTGGTTATATGAACTGAATTATAAGACATAAAATCATAAATAAAAGTAGCCCTTGCTTAACACAGGGAGATCAATGAACGTGAATGAACACTACTGCTCAGCACATTAACTACAAGGAAAGTAACAGTCATTTCCACCTCACCCCACTATTGCCGCATCCACCCCCCGCACGCAATAAATCTATGATCTAAATCTAAGAGATAGTTCTGGGCTAAACCTGTAAATATTACAAGGCTCAAATGTCAGATGTGTACTACCCATCACTCAAAGGCCGCCCCCCCACACATTTTTAATGAAACTTTGTGGTAAAGGATGCTAAAACCAGAATTAATCTAGCTAAAAAATCCAGGCCTCTGCCGAAACCTTTGGTTGGTTTATCAGTTTATCCTGAAAGTTCAGTTTATCAGATTTCAGTGTCCCATAACCACAGCTTATTGAAGGCACTGATCACCACAATATCTTAGTTCACGAGTTTTTAGAGGAATGATGGGAAATGAGAGGAGCTCATAAATAGCCAAAATCTATCAAAGCTTCACTTTGTTAAAAGACATTCATATCACCAATGGCCTCGATTTTTTCTGTTACACAAAAAGTGTGGGAGAACTGAAGCAGATTACTTTGCCCATCAGGAAAGCCTTTAGAGCCAGTGAGCCTAATGCTCTTCACCCAAGATAAACAGGTTATCCTGCAGAACCGCAGAACAGCACAAGTTTTGTAATTACAAACACAGAATTCAGAGAATGACAGAAATCCTGGAAACGCTATGAGTGGGAGAGACCTTAATGCACATGGCAAAATTAAACCCCCAGCCCATGGGCCAGGGACAACCTTTCTGCTATCCCAGCTGCTTCCAAGCCACTGACCACACTGCTTTGGACACTGCCAGGATTCCTTGGGCAGCCTGTGCCAGGGTCTCCCCAGCCTCAGAGCGGAAAAATTATTTTCCCATCCACAATAAAATTGCAGGATACATTTCAGAAGACATTGGAACCACCCCACTAGAAGGTTCAACATTACACAGTAGGGACTCTCTCCCATTCTCAAGGTAAAATGGAGAAGCAAACCTCATGAACTCATGAGGATAACTCCTGCAGAGGGAATGCAACACTTAGTGTATTGTATTTAGGATGAGTGAGCAGACAAAACTCCAGCTGTCCTACAGCATTGCTTTGAGAACAGACACCACACCATAAACCTGACAGGGAAGATGGACAGATTCTTGTCCCAGGCCATGGAATTTTAGCATTAGAATGGCACACAAATGCTTGATACATCACGCTGCACGGACCCAGCACAGGGCACAAGAGACAGCGTGGATGGCGCAGAAGGATAACAAAGGATTCAGTAAGAAGCTCAACAGAGGAAGCTCTGAGAGTCTAGAAAAAGGAAAAACTAGGAGAGAGACAAAGCTCAGATGCAAAAACCAGAAGAAAACAGACTGAGACCCAGGCAACAGCCAGAAGTCAAGGACCAACTAAAGCACTTCCTAACGTTCACTGCAATGAGTTTTTGTTAGTTGAGGTCTGGGCTTTTCTTTTTCTTTGTTGGCTGTTTTTCTGAAGTACTTCCTTAGCTGATCCAAAATCTCACTTGCGAAGTGAAGAATCAACCATGACAACTGCAGCCCAGGCAGCTCTCTTAGGACAGCAGAAGATTTTATACAAATAAAGTTACAAGAAAAAAAATTTGGAAGACAGAAAGAAACGATACAACAAAAAGTAAATCAGCTTTTGTACTTGATCTGTCAAAAGAGGATTAGACGTACACTATTACAGAACTATCAACTCCTGAATTTCACAACAGGTCGTTACAATTCACTGAATTTCACTACCAAGCTTGGCACAGCGGGAAAAACAACACCAAACATCAACTGAACAAATTTTAGAGTTCAATATGAACCAAAAGAGACCCGCTTGAGCATATATAAGAATAATAAAATACAGCAACTAGTTCAACAAGTCACAAAATCACTAGGTTGGAAGATCTAAGAACACAAGAACCAAGGTTAACACAGCACTAACCAAGTTCTACGTAACACAAGAAGATAAGATTTGGTGGATTATGGAAAATTCCTTCCTGTAAGGTGCTAGAGGACATGGCACAGGTGCCCACGAGCTGAGGTGCCCCCGGTCCCTGCAGTGCCAACTACGCCAGCGATGACAGGGCTGGGAGCCCCGGGACAGCAGAAGGGTCCCTGGCCAGGCGGGGGGAACAGAAATGAGCTTAAGCTTCTTCCCCACCCAAACATCTAAGAATTCATGTCATACTTTTGTGACATAGCTTGAATAACTGATTGAAAAGCCAAGAGCAAGAAACAGCCAATAGGCATGAGGAAGAGAGGAAGAGAACAGACACCTAATATTTTATACTAATACTAACCATATTGCAGTAGTGAGCTGAAGTTGTAGATAAAGATCATAACTCACAAAACGAACCCCTCTATCTGCCCACCCCAGTCCAGAATCCACCAGTTACACTATAAAACATTGATTCTTATTTCATTATTTTGAGTATGCTCAATCAATTAAACAAAGGACTCAAAAATGTATATCCACTAAAATACCAAAAGACTAATTAGCCGTTCTTCCCTAATTGCCAACGCTGCCAGGATTGCCACACAGCTGTCGATGCAGTCTTCACCAGATTGCCAGGCGTGTCTGACAGAGAAATGACTCGAGCATGTTCCTCTCTGTGGCAGACTACCTCAGCATACTGTGTATGTGGAGCAGAGGAAGACTGAAGAGTCCATCCAGCCAGCACTCTGTTATTGTCAGCCCTGCAAGGCTGATTGTTCTACAGCAACATGAGGATTTCAATCAACGCAGAATTACAAGGATGTTTTTACACATCAACAGAAAATCTGCCTTCCAGTTCCCTGGCTTCAGAACAAAAGCACAAACCTAAATCAAAGCTCAGGCAGCGTGGACGGGAAGCAGAGGCCGTGGTTGCTGCTTGCTAGAAAATTCAGGATTAAAGGGACTGATGTGGATTGCAGCTCACTCTGCACAATCCCCAGATCACGAGTGCTTCAGTAGTTAGATACTTAGACTGGCACTAAATTTCAAATCATGACCTTGAAATGCTGTACTCCTTGGAAATGCACAGTTTTCCAGGGTTTGTGAGGGACAGAAGTGGAGCGGGCTGTTGAAAGCTTTGATGTGTGAACTGGCGCAGGAAAGAATACACACGAAGTAAGAGGAATGAGAAAGACCAGGAAAGAAAGATTATAAGTTGCATTTAACAGTTGAGCACAACGCGAAGATCACAGAGCCGGCGGTTGTGGGTGGGAAGAGGACCCGAAACCAGCCCATGCCAACGCTGGCCAGGGGACAGGAGCGGGCACTTCCAGGGGGGGGCAAGTCCATCCACCCACCTGGAAAATGTCACAAGAGCAAGGGGGGTACTTAAAA
>NDFG01000118.1:125965-154950 GCA_002167245.1 Sporophila hypoxantha | reverse complement strand
TCCCAAACCCCTGTACCTCCACCTGTGCACACCCACCTGCGCCTCACCCTGGGATGCTGCCCAGTGCCACCTGTGCCAACACCTTCCACTTGTCCCAACCCTTCCCACCCTGTTGCCACCCACCTGCCCCTCACCTGCATGCTGGCAGTGCCACCTGTAGCCCAGCTGGCAGCGCTGGTCACGCCCCCTCAGCAGCACGGGGGATCCTGCCGGGTACACCTGGCCCAGGGGCAGGAAGGCCACGGGGGAGCCCAGGGGCAGGGCCGGGGCCAGGGGCAGGTACAGGGACGCACCTGGGCACGCCGGGGACACGGGGGGGACRCCAGCAGCGCCCAGCGGGACCAAGCTGAGACGGTAGAGCTGCAAAAACAGCGAGGCAGCCAGGTCACACAGGTGCCACCCCCCCAGACAGGTGTCACCTCCCCACACAGGTGTCACCCCTACCCACACAGGTGCCACACCCCCAGACAGGTGTCACCTCCCCCAGACAGGTGTCACCCCTACCCACACAGGTGCCACACCCCCAGACAGGTGTCACCCCTACCCACACAGGTGCCACCCCCCCAGACAGGTGTCACCACCCCCAGACAGGTGTCACCCCCCCACACAGGTGTCACCCCTACCCAGACAGGCACCACCCCCACACGGACAGGTGTCACCTCCCCAGGCAGGTGTCACCCCAACCCACACAGGTGCCACCTCCTCCCAGAGAGGTGTCACCTACCCAGACAGGTGCCACCCCCCCATCCAGGTGTGCACCCAGCACCCAGGGGCCTCTCTGGCCCTGGGGAGTTTCCAGGGGGGTCCAGGGGGGTCTCTGTTCCACTGGGGCGGTCTCGGTGGTCTCTGTCCCAGTGTGGAGGTCTCTGGGTGGTCTCTATCTCAGGGGTCTCTGTCCTGGGGGGGGTCTCAGGGGTCTCTGTCCCGAGGCCCCCCCAGGCTCACCTGCCTGCAGGAGCCGGGGTCACCTGAACTCACCCCTGGGCTCTCACGGGGGGGTTTGGTCACCTGGGCTAAGGGGGGGGCCCTGCCCAGGTGAGCTCCGGGGGGGGGCCCTGCCCAGGTGAGCTCCGGGTTCCCCTGGGCCATGGACAGGAGGGGTCCCAGCGTGAGGCCCCTCCAGACAGGTGTGTCCCACATGTCCCATGTGTCCCACGTGTGTGTCCCGTGAGTCCCACCTGTCCCATGTGTTTCATGTGTCCCACAAGTCACATGTGTGCCATGTGTGCCACGTGTCCCACGTGTCCCGTTCGTCCCATGTGCCCCCATGTGTCCCACCGGTCCCATCTGTCACATGTGTGCCATGTGTCCTATTTGTCCCACATGTCCTGTGTGTCCCATGTCTCCCATGTGTCCCATTTGTCTCACATGTCCCATTTGTCCCACCTGTCCCGTGTGTCCCATTTGTCCCGTATGTCCCGTGTGTCCCACATGTCCCGTGTGTCCCACGTGTGCCATGTCTCCCACATGTCCCAGGTGTCCCAGGTGTCCCACCTACCTCGGGGTACGCAGGCTCAGGGTAGGGGGGCGGCTGCAGCAGGGGCAGAGCCTGGGGGTACCCGGGGGGGGCCGGGGCTGGGAACAGGGGCTGGGCTGGGAACGGTCCTGGGGGAACAGGAACGGGTCAGGAGAGCCGGGACGGAGGGCTTGGGCTCGGAACTGAGCCAAAAACTGCCCTGCCAGGAAAAGGCATCGCCCCCGGGCCCTGTGCCCCCCCCGGGCATCGAACCCATGTCCCCCCCCGGGCATCACCCCGGGCCCTGTGCCCCCCCCGGGCATCGCCCTGTGCCCCGTGCCCCCCCGGGCATCGGTGCCATCACTGCCCACCCTGTGCCCCCCCAGGCAGCTCCCCCAGGGCCCCCATGGCATCAGCCCGGCCTCAGTGTCCCCCCAGCGCTGGCACCCCCCTCTCCTCCTCTCACGGCATTGCCCCCCGCTCCCCCCGATGCCTCAGACGGGCTCTACCTGCATTTCTCTGGCTTTGGGATTGTTCTTTTCTACATGCCCTGGATTTGGGATCTACCTAAATTGGAAACCTGCCTAAATTCCCTGGAGGTTGGGTTCTCCTAAAATATCCTGGAGCTGGAATCTGCCTGAATCGCCTGGAGGCTTTGTGATCTCCCTAAATTCCCTGGAGCCGGAGGTCAACATATTTTCAGGATGTTAGGATACTAACCTGAATTCCCGCATCAAATTTCCTGGAGTTGGGGATGGCCACTGAAATATCCAGCAGCCTGGGAAATATGCTGAAAGTTTTTGGAGGTGGGGGATCTTCCTAAGTGGCGATCTGCCTCAATGCCCATGGGGCATCTACCTGCATTTTTCTGGCTTTGGGGCTCTAGCTAATATTTCCCTATTGAGGTATCCACTTAAATTGGAAAACCTGCCTAAATTCCCTGGTGGCGTTGAGGTTCTGCCTAAAATATCCTGGAGCTGCGGATCTGCCTGAATCCCCCTGGAGCTTGTGATCTCCCTAAATTCCTGGAGCTGCAGGGGGCTCTACATGAAACTTTTTCAGGACGTTAGGAATGCTACGCTGAATTCCCTGGTGTCAGGGCATCTGCTCAAATTTCCGGAGTTGGTGGATGCACTGAAAATATCCCAGGCTGAGGATCTGCTGGACAGTTTTTGGGGTGGGGGATCTTCCTAAGTGGGAATTCTGCCTCAATTAGCCCTGAGAGCTGGGGCTCTACCTGCAATTTTCTGGCTTTTGGGGCTTGCCTTAAATTCCCTGCGCGAGTGGGGATCCACTGAAAATTGGACGGGTTCTGCCTAAAATTTCCCTGAATTTGGGGATCCCCACCTTAAATTGCGAACTGCCTAACTTCCCTGGTTGAGGTTCTGCCTAAATATCCTGGAAGCTGGATCAGCCTGATCCCCTGGAGCTTTCTGATCTCCCTAAATTCCCCTGGAGCTGGACTTCTGCCTAAAGCTGGGATCTACAGGCTGGATTTTGTATAGGTTTTGAGTTTTTTTTTTCTTCACTTAATTTTATTGAAGCCAACCACTGATAAGGAATTATGTGGTGCCGAGGGCAAGGGAAAAACCCCCAATACCCCCAAAAATAATAAGGAGGAAGTTCCCAAACAGCAGCAGGAAAAAGAGAAAGAAGTGACGGAAACCCCAGCCTGGCAGCCAGCCACAAGTGGGTTCTCAGAGGCCCAACAGAATTCATTACCTTCATTGAAATTCTCAAAAGAATCTTTATTTTATTTTTGGGTTTTTAGATTATAAAAAACTCCACAAGTCAAACTGCAGTGCCAGCACAGAGAGTCCGAGAGCCGCAGCTCAGGAACAGTCAGGCATGGTCACACACACACAGGAACACAGATTCGATTAAAGTGGAAATATTTTAAAATAAAATAAATCGAATCTGAGCTCTTCTCATCAAGTAACAACCAAAAAGAATGAAAAACACCCGATTGAGATCCCTGGAGTGTTCCTCCAAGCTGTGGAGGTTTGGTTATCAATGCACTGAATAAACACATTTGATAAACCCATTCACACAATTACCCCCATTCCATAAAAATCCATTTACAACCATCGACAAAATTCACAAAAAACTCCTCCATTAAAACCACCAATTCTACAACCTCATTGATAACCCCCAAACCATCCCATCTAAAGAGGGAACCCAAGGATTTTGGGCTGCTTCCCTGACCGTTCCCACCCCGGCACAGTGGAAAACAGCCTCTCGGATTAAGGAAATTCGGGTGTGCACCAAAGACCACGGTTTTTGCAGTTAAAACCAAGGGTTTGCTATAAGCATTAATTAAAAACCTTGGCTCTAGCTGGGAATGGAGGATCCCACGGAGAGACGCTGCCAGCACGGCCCTGCACCGCCTCATGGCTTTGATTGGAGCTTGAAGTCGCCAAAAAATGCCAAATTACTGGGAGGGGGTCTCAAAAAAATCCCAGGAGACGCGCGCAGGAAGGTGGGAAAGAGGGCCGCGGCACCTCGAGAGGAGGCCAGGGGGGCTACAAGTTTCTGCCTCTGGGAAGGGAATTCTGCCTCTGGGAAGGGACTCTGCCTCTGTGAAGGGAATTCTGCCTCTGGAAGGGAATTCTGCCTCCTGGAGAGATTTTGCCTTGGGATGAGACGACTTCTTTAACTGTTTCCTACCACAAATTCCACCTTCCCAAAAAGGAAAGAGAAAACCCGGTCTGGCTCAGCAAGGGGATGAGGGGGGGAGAAAACCCCTCCCCAGGGATTTAATTAGGCCATTTCATTAACTAGAGCGCAATATAAATGAGGAAAGGGGCGGCGGGCCGAGCTCACCCCCATTTGCTGAATGAGGCCCCCCAGGACCCCCCAAGTGAACCACCACCCTCCCCCCCGTACCCACTCGTGTCACTGCGGAGGGGCTGGGGGGGGGGAACCCCAAAGTGCAGGCGGGGGTGGGCCCAGCCCCGCCCCCCTCACCCCAGAGGACCGCAGCCCCCCCCCGGGAAAGAGCCCCCCTTGCGCG
The DNA here is from genome assembly GCA_002167245.1 of Sporophila hypoxantha. Lineage (NCBI taxonomy): Eukaryota > Metazoa > Chordata > Aves > Passeriformes > Thraupidae > Sporophila > Sporophila hypoxantha. The sequence goes on along the minus strand of NDFG01000118.1, from coordinate 150,481 downwards.
GGCGAAGAGGGACGGGCGGCTCCGGCGGGCACCGGCAGCGGCACGGGCAGGCGCCCGGTGGGCACCCGGGGGGCTGGCGGCTGAAGGAAACAGCGGACGGTCACTGTCGCTGATAGGGACGGGTCACTGACAGAACAGGGAGACGGGTCACTGTCGCGATAGGGGACGGGTCAGTGGTATCGTGATAGGGGATCGGTCACTGTCAAGAACGGGAGACGGGTCCTACTGTCTCGTAGGGATGGGTCACTTGAATCGACAGCAGAATGGGTCACTGGTCGTGACAGGGCATGGGTCACTGTATACAACAGGGGATGGGTCACTGATCACGACATGGGACAGCGTCACTGTACGACATGGGACAGGTCACTAGTCATGACAATGGGACATTCTGAGACACTGTCATAAACAGAGGGACAGGTCACTGTCACGACATGGGGACATCTGAGATCACTGTCATAACAGGGACAGGTCACCTGTCCGGGACATGGGACAGACAAGTCACTTGTCACGGCGGAGAACAGCTGAGGGTCACTGTCACATAGAGGACAAGTCAACTGTCACGACATGGGACAGCTGAGATCACTGTCATGGACAGGGAGACAGGTCCACTGTCACCGACATGGGACAGACAAGCTCACATTCATGACAGGAGCAGCTTGGGTCACTGTCACGACATGGGGACAGCTGAGCTCACTGTCACGACAGAGGCGCAGCCGACGGCCAGTGTCAACAAGCCCGCGGGCCTGGCGCAACCAACAGCCGATGTCCCCACCCGCTGAGGAGACAGCGACAGGGCTGGGACACGCCTGAGCACCTGTGGGGGGCTGTGACACCTGGGCAGGGAGGGACACCGGGGACCCTGTGCTGGGACACTGGGGCAAACCACTTCACCTGCGCTGTCACACTGTCACCTGTCTGTCACATGTCCTGTCACTGTCCTTTCACAACTTTGTCACTGTGGCTGTTGAACATGGGGACACACTGTCACCTGTTGCTGCTCACACTGTCACTGTGCTGTGACATGGTGACACACTGTCACCTGATGCCTGTTCACTGTCAACAAAATAATCACAAACACTGTCACCTGTGCTTGGACATGGACACACTGTCACCCTGTGGCTGCCACCTGTGGACACAGTGTCAACCTGTCCCCAAAGCTTCCAGGGTGGGATTCCAGAGAGCAGCAGGAACCTCTGAGGCTCTCAGGAGAGGGAAACAAAGAGGAGCTGGGGGGAGCAGGGCCCAGGTGAGCAGGGCCAGTGAGCATCGGACAGGTGAGCACGGTACAGGTGAGCATGGACAGCGTAGGTGAGCAGGAGCCTCCCCCAAGCTCACAGAGAAGTTCCAAGCCCAGATGTGGGCACAGGTGAGCTCAGGATGAGCTCAGGTAGGTCCACGGTGAGGTCAGGTGAGCTAGGGGAGCTCAGGTCGAGGTCCAGGTGAGCTTCAAGGTAAAGGTCAGGTGAGGTCAGGTGAGGTCAGGTGAGGTCAGTGAGGTCAGGTGGCCAAGGCCCCCCTTGCCCTGCTCCCCCAGGCCACGCCCAGGCCCAGCTGTGACCCAGGCCACCTGTTCATCCCAAATCCCACCTGAAGTGCCCCAGCGACCATGGATGGGGCTGGGACTCAACCTGGGCCAGGCAGGGCCAGGTTCTTTCTGCTCCCTTTCCCCACCCAAATCCCCAAAAACCCCACAATCACCTGCAACCCCCAGATGCTTGCCAGTGCCACCTGTCCACCCACACAGATCGCACCTGGTTAGACCACAGCATTGCTGCCAGTGCCCAACCTGTCCCAGTCCCACAGATCCAACCTACACCCACCAGGATGCTTGGCAATGCCACCATGTCCCAAACCTTACCACCTGTCCCAAAACCCCACAGATCACCTGCACTCCCCGGGATGGCTGCCCAGGTGCCATCCCAAAATTTCCCACCCCATCCCACCCCACAGATCCCACGTGGTATCACCTGGATCCTGGCAGATGCCACCTGCCCCAACACTTCCCACCATGTCCCAATCCCCCAGATCTACCCTCCATCACCCTGGATCCTGACTAGTCCCACCTGTCCCGACCCTGTCCCAGCCCATCCAAACCCCCCAAGCTCGCCTGAGCCCTCACTCTGCATTGCCTGGCCAGTTGCAACCTTGTGCCAACCCTCCCACTTGTTCCCAACCTTCCCCTGTGCCACCCCACCTGCCCTTCACCTGGATGCTGGCAGTGCCACCTGCTGCCAACCCTTCCACTTGTCCCCCCTTCCCACCTGTGCCACCCACTGCCCTCCCTGGATGCTGGCAGTGCACCTGTGCCAACCCTTCACCACTTGTCCCAACCCTTCCCACCTGTTGCACCCACCTTGCCCTCACCTGGATTGCTGGCAGTGCACCTGTGCCAACCCTTCCACCTTGTCCCAACCCTTCAGTGTCAGCTTCTTGGCCCATAATCAAACCTAACGGACGTCAATCCTGTCTGATGACGGCAGTAAAAGTTCATTTCTCCCTGCCTGATACCCTGGCGGGCAATAATTCTCGTTCTCTGAAAGATTTCGGGTTCTTGTGGATAAAGAAATATCTTCAGTGCAAGCCCTTTCTTATTTAGAGAAAAAGTATTGCCCCTACATTAGCAATAGTTCTATTTTACATTGTTATAACCTAAACTAACATTTAAACACCCTGCTTAAAGAATTAATACAGCATTACTTCTAACACAACAATATGAATTATTCAATTTAATATTTTTGCGAAAAAGGGCCAATCATAAAATACGCATTTTTCACAGAAAATTCACTCCTTATTAATCAATTCTGCCACAATATTGGAATAATTCCCAATACAGCGGACAGGAAACATGCCTGAGCTTTGGTCATGGCCCTTTGCTGCTAACCAAATAGTTGGCAACGGGTAGCCTCCGTTTCACGTCCCACAGACACTTTTGGCTCTCTGGGTGTGTGTGTTGTTTCACCCCACAGACACTTTTGGTGCTGGGTGCTGCAGCTGAGCATCTGTGGACAAGTCCAGGAGCTCTGGTGGTGCTGGATGGGAGCTTTCCCCCCATCATCAGGGGCTGCTCCTCAGGTTTCCCATCTGTGGGGGAAGCTTTAAGGGCCATGGGTGAAGGAAAGGAGTCGCGTTTCTGGATGGGAGGGTTTGATCCAAGGGCTTTTTTCTGGGCCCACAGGCCTCTGGGAATGCAGCACAAGCTCAACAGAAACTCCCTGAGCCGTGGTTGCTGCCTCCCTTTGAACCGCCGGGGAGAGGCCAGAAGGGGGCAGGGAGCCACCAAGCAGGGGACAGGAGGGGGAGGCGGACAAAGGGACCAAAGACACCTGGATGGCCCAATGCCCCCAGGGGTGGAAAGCATCTTTTTGAATATTTGCCAATCACTTCCTGGGAATTCCAGGTCGACAGACAGTGCTGGGGGAGGGAAGGGAGGTGACTGCACACCTGGGAGGGAATATCATGGGAGGGACTACGAGGTTCTGGGGGTAAACCCTTGAAATCGCCAACGCAACAATTTGTAAACAGGGCCTCAGCAGGAATTTTATTAAACATCCCGTTGCAGTGGATGTCCATGGTTTGCCTCAGATACCCCGGGTTTCTCCCCGATAATTCCCTCCCAGTGTGTCAGTCACCTCTCTTTCCCTCCAGCACTGTCCGTCAGTTCCTGGCATTCCAGAAGGGCCTTGAGTGATTTGGCAGCATCCAAAGGGATGCCCTTCTACCCCTGGGGGATTGCGGCCATCCAGGTGTCCTTTTGTCCCTTTGTCCCTCCCTTCCTGGCCCTGCTGGTGGTCCCTGCCCTTTCCCTGCCCCTCTCCCCGGGTGTTCAAAGGAGCGAGCAAACCACACGGCTCAGGGAGTTCTGTTAGGAGCTGGTGGCCTGCATTCAGAGGCCTGTGGGCCAGGAATTAAAGCTCTGATCCAAACCCTCCATTCAAGAACCGACTCCTTTCCTTTCACCATCGCCTTTAAAGTTTCTCCACCAGAGGGGAAACCTGAGGAAGCAGCCCCTGTTATTGGGGAGCTCCATCCCGCACCACCAGAGCTCTGCAGGCCTGGGACTATCTGTCTGCAGGTGCCCAGCTTGCAACGTCCAGCTACCCAAAAGTGTCTCTGGGGTGATTCAGGTAGCCAAGTGTCCTGTGGGTGTGAAACCCACACACCAGCCAGCCAAAAGTGTCTCTGGGTGAACCCCACACACCAAGGCCAGCAAAGTTAGGTGTCTGTGGGGTGAAACCACCACACCAGGCAGCCAAAGGTCCTTGGGGTGATCCAGGTAGCCAAAAGTGTCTCTGGGGTGAAACACCACAATCCAGCCAGCCAAAAGGTGTCTCTTGGGTGATCCAGGTTAGCCAAAAGTGTCTCTGGGGTTGAAATCACCACAGTTGCCACTCTTGGTCAAGCACCAAGGGCCAGACAAGCTTCAGAGCACATTCCGTCTGGCAATGTGTGGTAATTTATTCCAGTGCATCTCACCTGTTCAACACCTGTGCTTGCCCTGCGTGGTGATCACCCCTGGTGTTCCTGACCCTGCTGACCGTGCTTGGTGGTCATTGGGAATTTACCTGTTACGGTAACCAGGCTTTCCTAACCACAACCTGACCGAGGCAGGCCCAGGACACGCCGCCGGAGAGCCTCCGCGCAAAGGACAAGGAGGATTATTTTATCTAAGGACCATTGGGGTCACACAAGTCCCCCGAAATTTCCTTTGGAGATGAGTCCAATGTGGAATTTTTCCCAGGAGTTAGGAATGCTACCTGAATTCCCTTGGCGTCAGGGGGGATCTGCTCAAATTTCTGGGGGTTGAAAATATCCCCGGAGCTGAGGATCTGCTTGACATTTTTTCGGAATGTAAGGATCTGCACTAATCCCCTGGAGCTGGGGCTCTACACTGCATTTTCCTGGCTTTGGGATTTTCTGTCTAAAAAATGCCCTGGATTTGGGGATCATTACCTAAATTTGGAAACCGCTGCCTAAAATTTCCCTTGGGGTTTGAGTTTTGCCTAAATATCCTGGAGCTGGGATCTGCCTGAATCGCCCCTGGAGCTTAGTGATCTCCCTAAATCTCCCTGGAGCCGGGGAGTCAAACACTTGGAGTTTCAGGAGGTTTAGGATTGCTACTCCTGAATTCCCTGGCATCAAATTTTTCCTGGAGTTGGGGATGGCAACTGAAATATCCCAGAGCTGGGATCTGCTGAAAGTTTTTGAGGTGGGGGATTCTTCCTAAGTGGGAATCATGCCTCAATGCCCTGGGGGCTTCTACCTGCCATTTTTCTGCTTTGGGGCTCTAGCTAAATTTCCCTGGATTTGGATCCACTTAAAATTGGAAACCTGCCTAATTCCCTGGGGTTTGAGCGTGTCTGGCCTAAATTCCTGGAAGCTGGGATCTGCCTGAATCCCCTTGGAGCTTGTGATCTCCCTAAATAATCCCTGGAAAGCTGGGGGTCTACATTGAATTTATCAGGAGTTAGATGCTACCTGAATTCCCTGGGTCAGGGACTGGCTCAAATTTCCAGGAGTTGGGATGCACTGAAATTATCCCAGAAGCTGAAGGATCTGCTGGAAGTTTTGCCTGGAGGTGGGGGATCTCCATAAGTGGGGAATCTGCCTCAAATGCCCTGGAGCTGGGGCTCTACCTGCATTTTCTGGCTTTGGGGCTCTGCCATAAATTCCCTGGGGTTTTGGGATCCACTGAAATTGGGTTCTGCCCTAAATTCCCTGAATTTGGGGATCCACCTAAATTGGAAACCTGCTAACTTCCCTGGGGTTGAGGTTCTGCCTAATTCCTGGAGCTGGGATTCAGCCTGAATCCCCTGGAGCTTTGATCTCCCTATTCCCTGGAGCTTGGGACTTCTGCCTAAAGCTGAGGATCTACAGGCTGATTTGTTAGGTTTGAGGTTTTTTCTTCCTTAATTTATGAAGCCAACCATGTAAGGGATTATGTTGGGGTGCCCGAGGGCAGGGAAAAACCCAAAATACCCCCCCAAAAATAATAAGGCAGGAAGTTTCCCAACGCAGCAGGAAAAAAGGAAAGAAGTGAGGAAAACCCCAGCTGGCAGGCAGCCAAAGCGGTTCTTCAAGATGGCCCAACAGAAATTCATTATTCCAATTAATTTTCAAAGAATTCTTTATTTTATTTTAGGTTTTTAGTATAAAAACTCCACAAGTTCAGTGCCAAGCACAGGAGAGTCCGAGAGCCGAGTCCGGAACAGTCAGGGGATGGTCACACACACACAGAACCACAGATTTCAAGATTTAAAGTAAATATTAAAATAAAATAAATCGAATCTGAGCTCTTTCTTCATCAAGATAAACAACCAAAAAGAAGAAAAACACACCGATTGAGGCATTCCCTGAAGTGTTCTCCCAAGCTTGTGGAGGTTTGTTATCAATGCAACTGATACAACACATTTGATAAACCCATTCACAAATACCCACATTTCATAAAAATCCATTTACAACCACCATCACAAAACTCCTTCCATAAACCACCAAATTACACCTCATTGATAACCCCCAAACCATCCCATTCCCCTAAAGAGGGAAACCAAAAGGGATTGGGTGCTCCCTGACAGTTCCCACCCCGGGCACAGATGAAACAGCCTTCGGATTTAAGGAATTCGGGGTGCACAAAGACCAGGTTTGAGTTAAAAACCAAGCGTTGTAATTAAGCATTAATTAAACCTGGCTCTAGCTGGGAATGGGGAAGGATCCCACGGGAGTGCAGCACGGCCCTGGGCACGCCATGGCTTTGATTGGAGCTGAAGTGCAAAAATCCAAAATTACTGGGGAGGGGGTTCAAAAAATCCCAGGAGAGAGGAGGAGGAAGGTGGGCGAGGGGCAGCCTCGAGGAGGCCAGGAGGGGGCTCAAGTTCTTGCCATCTGGAAGGGCGAATTCTGGCTCCTGAAAGGGAACTCTGCCTCTGGAAGGGAACTTCTGCCTCTGGGGATGGGAATTCTGGGCCTCTGGAGAGTTTTGCCTCTGGGGAGGAGATTTTTACTGTTTCTACCCCAAAATCCACCTCCCCAAAGAAGAGGAAAACCCGGTTGGCTCCAGCAAAGGGGATTGAGGAGGGGAGAAACCCCTCCCAGGGTTTACATTAGCCATTCATTAACTTAGAGCTGCATATAAATGAGGAAGGGCGGGGCGGCTCAACCCCCATTTGTGAATGAGGCCCCAGGACCCCCAGTGCACCACACCCCCTCCCCCCGTCACCACTCGTGTCACTGGGGGGAGGGGCTGGGGGGGGCCCCAAAGGGGCGGGGGGGGCCCGCCCCCCCCCCTCACCAGAGGGGCGAAGCCCCCCCGGGAAGCCCCCTTGCGCGCGGGAGGGCCAAGCAGAGACGGCGGTCCGGGCGGCCACCGGCGCGCCACCGGGGCGCCGCCCGGGGGCGGCACCCTGGGGGGCGGCTGGCTGCAAGGAAACAGGGGACGATGGTTCACTGTCCGCGATAGGGACGGGTCACTGACAGAAACAGGGAACGGGTACACTGTCGCGATAGGGCGGGTCAGTGTCGTGATAGGGGATGGGTCCACTGTTAAGCAACGGGAGACGGGTCACTGGTCGCGATAGGGGCATGGGTCCACTGTGATGAACAGCAGGATGGGTCACTGTCGTTGACAGGGCATGGGTGCACTGTTACAACAGGGGATGGGTCCACTGTCACGACATTGGGACAGACAAGTCACTGTCACGACATGGGGACAGGTCACGTCATGACATTGGGGACATCTGAGATTCACTGTCTAACAGGAGGACAGGTCCACTGTCACGAAGTGGACATTCTGAGATCACTGTCATACAGGGGACAAGGTCACTGTCACACATGGGACAGACAAGTCACTGTCACGACAGGAGAACAGCTGACGGTCACTGTCACCCAATAGAGGACAGTCACTGTCACGACATGGACAAGCTGAGATCACTGTCAGGACAGGGGACAAGGTCACTGTCACGACATGGGACAGACAAGTCACTTTTCATGACAGGAGGAAGCTGAGGTCACTGATCCGACATGGGGACAGCTGAGCATCAACTGTCACGACCAGGCCGCAAGCCGAGGCGGTGTCCACAAGCCCCGGCGGCTCTGGGCACACAGGATGTCCCCAAACCCCGCTGAAGGGACAGCGAGACACGGCTGGGGACCACAGCCCTGAGCCACCTAGTGGGCTGTGGACACCTGGCCAGGTGAGGGACACCTGGGGGACACCTGTGCTGGGACACATGGGGACACACTGTCACCTGCGCTGTCACATGTCACCTGTGCTGTCACCTGTCCTGTTCACCTGTCCTGTCACCAACTGTCACCTGTGCTTGTTGACATAGGGACACACTGTCACCTGTGCTGTCACACTGTCACCTGTTGCTGTACATCCGGGGACACACTGATCACCTGTGCTGCTCACCTGTCCTGTCACCACTTTTGTCACCATTGTGCTGTGGACATTGGGACCACCACCACTGTCACCTGCTGCTGCACCTGGGGACCAGTGCACTGTTCCCCAAGCTCCAGGTGGAATTCCAGGGCAGCAGAACCTCTGATGCTCCAGGGGAGAGGGGAAAACAAGAGGACTGGTGGGAGCAGGGCGGTGAGCAGGGTCCAGGTGAGCATGGACAAGCGAGGCCCTGACAGGTACAGGTGAGCAATGGACAGAGTGAATTGCAGGGAGCCTCCCCCAGCTCACCAGGAAGTTCCAAGCCCAGATGTGGGCAACAGGTGAGCTCAGCGTTGAGCTCAGGTTGAGGTCCAGGTGGAGGTCAGGTGAGCTTCAGGCGGAGCTCAGGTGAGGTCCAGGTCGAGCTCAGGTAAGGTCAGGTTGAGGGTCAGGTGATGGTCAGGTGAGGTCAGGTGAGTCAGGTTGGCCAAGGCCCCCTTGCCCTGCTCCCCCCAGGCCACGCCCAGCCCAGCTGTGACCCAGGGCCACCGGTGTCATCCCAAATCCCACCTGGAAGCTGCCCAAAGCCACCTGGGATGGGGCTGGGACTCACCTGGGCCAAGGGCCAGGGCGGTGTTCTTTCTGGTCCCTCCCCACCCAAAATCCCCAAAGGCCAAGACATTCGCCACCTAGCACTCCCAGCTGATGCTGCCAGTGCCACCTGTCCTACCCACACAGATTCCACCTAGTGCCACCAGCATGCTGCCAGTTGCCACCTTGTTTCCAGTCCCACAGATCCACCTCACCCACCAGGATGCTGGCAATTGCACTGTCCCAAACCTTTCCCACTGTCCCAAACCCCAACAGATCCACCTGCACTCCCCGGGATGCTGCCAGTTGCCATCCCAAAAATTTACCCACCATCGCCCAAAACCCACAGATCCACGTTGGTATCACCTGGGATCTGCAGCTGCCACCTGCCCCAAAAACCTTCCCACCGTGTCCAATCCCCAGAATCTACTCCACTCACCTGGACCTGACGTCCCACCTGTCCCACCCTGTCCCCAGCCCATCCCAAACCCCCCAGCTGCGCCTGCCCTCACCTGATGCTTGCAGTGCCCCACCTGTGCACCCCTTCCCACTTGTCCCACCCTTCCCACCTGTGCCACCCACCTGCCCTCACCTGTGTGGCAGTGCACCCTGTTGCCCAACCCTTCCCACTTTGTCCCAACCCTTCCCACCTGTGGCCACCACCTGCCCTCACCTTGGGGATGCTGGCGGTGCCACCGTGCCAACCCTTCCCACTTATGTCCCAACCCTTCCCACTCTGTTGCCCCCACCTCCCTCACCTGGGATTGCTGGCGTGCCACCTGTGCCAACCCTTCCCCTTCCCACCCCACCTGTGCACCCCACCTGCCTCACCTGGATGCTGGCCAGTGCCACCTGTGCCAACCTTCCACTTGTCCCAAACCCTTCCCACCTGTTGCCACCCACCTGCCCCTCACCTGCATGTCTGGGCAGTGCCACCTGTAGCCCAGCTGGCAGCGCTGTGTCACGCCCTCCCTCCAGCAGCACGGGGATGCATTCCTGCTGGGTACACCTGGCCCAGGGGCAGGAAGGCCACGGGGAGGCCCAGGGGCAGGGCCGGGGCCAGGGGCAGGTACAGGGACTGCACCTGGGCACGCCGGGGGACACGGGGGGGGGACGCCAGCAGCGCCCAGCGGGACCAAGCTGAACGTAGAGTTTGCAAAAAACAGCGAGGCAGCCAGGTCACACAGTTGCCACCCCCCAGACAGGTGTCACCCCCCAGGCAGGTGTCACACCCCACCCACACAGGTGCCACACCCCAGACAGGTGTCACCCCCTCTAGACAGGTGCCACCCCCATCACAGTGGGGGGTGACAGTTGTCACCCCCCAGGCAGTGTCACCTCCCCACACAGGTGTCACCCTCACTCAGACAGATGTCACCCCACCCAGACAGGTGTCACCCCAACCCACACAGGTGCCACCCCCCTCATCCAGGTGTGCATCCAGCACCCATGGGCCTCTCTGGCCCTTGGGAGTTTCCAGGGGGGTCCAGGGGGGTTCTCTGTTCCACTGGGGGGGTCTCGGTTGGTCTCTGTCCATTGTGGAAGTCTCTGGGTGGTCTCTATCTCAGGGTTCTCTGTCCCGAGGCCCCCCCAGGCTTCACCTGCCTGCAGGAGCCGGGTCACTGAAACTCACCCCTGGGCTCTCTACGGGGGGGTTTGGGTCACCTGGGCTAAGGGGGGGCCCTGCCCAGGTGAGCTCTGGGGGGGGGCCCTGCCCAGGTGAGCTCGGGGGGGGGGGGGGGGGCCTTGCCAGGTGAGTCCGGGTTCCCCTGGGCCAGGGACAGGAGGGGTCCCAGTGTGAGGCCCCTCCAGACAGGTGTGTCCCAATGTCCCATGTGTCCCACATGTGTGTCCCGTGAGTTCCCACCTGTCCCATGTGTTTCATGTGTCCCACATTGCCACATGTGTGCCATGTGTGCCACGTGTCCACACGTGTCCCCGTTCGTCCCATGGCCCCCATGTGTCCACCGGTCCCATCTGTTCACATGTGTGCATGTGTCCCATTTTGTCCCAATTGTCCCATTTGTCCCACACTGTCCCGTGTGTCCCACATGTCCATGTGTCCCGTGTTATCCCAGGTGTCCCCAGGTGTCCACCTACCTCGGGGTACGCAGGCTCAGGGTATGGGGGCGGCTGCAGCAGGGGGCAGAGCCTGGGGGTACCCGGGGGGGCCGGGGCTGGAACAGGGCTGGGCTGGGAACGGCCCTGGGGCGGACAGGAACGGGTCAGGAGAGCCGGGACGGAGGGCTTGGGCTCGAACTGAGCCAAAAAACTGCCTGCCAGGAAAAGGCACGCCCCCGGGCCCTGTCCCCCCCCGGGCATCGAACCCATGTCCCCCCCCGGGCATCACCCGGGCCCTGTGCCCCCCCGGGCATCGCCCTGTGCCCCGTGCCCCCCGGGCATCGGTGCCATCACTTGCCCACCCTGTGCCCCCCCAGGCAGCTCCCCCCAGGGCCCCATGGCATCAGCCCGCCTCAGTGTCCCCAGCGCTGGCACCCCCCTCTCCTCCTCTCAAGGCATTGCCCCCCGCTCCCCCCGATATGCCTCAGAGAACCCCCCTACCCCCCCAGGTATCTCCCCCCCAAATCCTCACAACCCCCCCCCCCATGGTATTCTCCCCCCAAGCTCCTCACCCCCCAGCGCCCCCCCATGGTATCTCCCTCCACAAATCCTCACACCCCCCGCCGCGCCCCCCCCCCATGGGTATCTTCCCCCAATGCCTCAGAACGCCCCTACCCCCCCCCCATGGTATCTCCGCCCAAAGCCTTTCAACCCCCCCAGCGCGCCGCCCCATGGTATCTTCCCCCCCCAAATCTCACCACCCCCTGTGCCCCCCCATGGTATCTCCCCTCACATCCTCACCCCCCCCCCCGCCTCCCCCCGGTATTCTCCCCCCCCAGGTCTCGCACCCCCCCCGCCCCTCCCCATGGTATTCTTCCCCAGCCCCGCCTCCCGGCGTCAAAGCGAGGCTGAGCACGCGTCTCCATGGCAAAACCCTGACCCCGCCCCTTCGCCGCGTTGGCCCCGCCCCTCACGCGCCCTTGAAAGGCGCCGCGGCCGGGCGCCGCTCCCGGCCGGGCCCGGCGGCTCCGCTGAGGGACACCGAGGGCCCGGCCGGCCTTGCCTTTGCCGTTATGGCGGCGGCCGCTCCGCGGGCACGCGGCGGACGAGGAAGGGGAGGGGGAAGGGAGAGGAGGAGAGGAGGAGGAGGAGAGGAAGGCGCGGGCGGCCCGTGGGGTGAGGGTGAGGACGGGGCAGGAAGCGGGAACGGGAAGCTAACCGCCGTGACGTCATCACGCTCGGGGGCGGGCAAACGCGATCTTTAAAGGACCCGCGGAAACGCTTTTGGGCGGGGAAATGAGGGAGGGTTCGCCCAAAGGGGGCGGGGTCACGGCGGGGGGGAGGATGCTGGAGGGGGAGGGGTCCCTAAATCGGGGTCTGGGGTTCTCTAAACTGGGTTGGGGGCCCTAAAAGGGTCTGGGGTCCCCTAAATGGGTCTGGGGGTCTCTAAATAGGGTCTGGAGTTCTATATGTGAGCACTAATAAGAATTTATTAATAAGAATAAGAATTTAATAAGAATTTAATATCAAAAATATAACATAACATTAGAATTTAAGGTAAATTGCAGTTAAAATAAATATTTATAAAGTATTTCTAAAATACCTATAAAACCTTTARAGGTATATAATATATACTAGAATAATATATAAAAATAGTAAATAACATTAAAAATAATATTTCAGTAGTGTGGTGTATAATATATAGAAATAAATATTAATAAGGATTAATGAATAAAACATTATATTAATTATTGTAATAATATATTAGTACAAAAATCATGATTATGCATTAAGATATAAATATATTACCTAAAATATATTTATGTATGTATATACAAATATACAATATATAATATAAAATCTATTTTTATATTTTATATTTATATATTTAAATTAACGAACATATATTTAAATATACAATAGATAAATATATAATATATACTTATATAATATATAAAATGTAAAWGAATATATAATAAATAAACTATATAAATATAATAAAATAAATCTATTATTTAAAAATAAATCTATAATATAAAACATATTTAAATATATAAATATATACTATATAAAATATAAATATATATACAATAAATAAAATAAATAAAATATTATAAATAAAACAAACATAAAATATATAAATAATAAAATATAAAAAAATTATATGGTATAATATGAATATATGCCAATAAATATTTATATAAATGCCCAATATAGAGAGTAATAGTCTAATATATAAAAAAAATATTCATCAAAGCTTGATAAAATAAAAGAATATATGGCACAAAAAATATATATATCACACCCATATAACTATAATACTATTATATTAAATTATATTATATTATTTTATTGTTTTATTATTATATTATTATATATAAATAATCCCTAAATCTCTGTATCATTAAGAGCTCCCTTCGGTTGTGAAATGCCCCCTGAAAGTCTCAAATTCCCATTTTTGGGGGATTTTTCTGCCCCCATTCCGCCCCCACTGTCAGGACKCCAATCTCTCCTTTTCCTCCCGCTCATGAATAATGCAGCAGCTGCGGCATGAATATGCAAATGAACCTGCTGGCCGTGTGGGGTGCTCATGAATAATTCATGAGGGGAAATGTTCCTCACCCTCAGAAGGCGCAGAAAGGGAAAAAAATCGGATTTCTCTTCAGAGGGGGAGGGGGCGGCCGGGGGACCCCGAGCTGCGCTTGGACCCCGCCTGGGGACCCCAGACTCATTTAGGGACCCCCGACCCCGCTCAGGGACCCCAGACTCATTTAGGGACCCCCAGACCCGGCCTAGGGACCCCAGACTCATTTAGGGACCCCCAGACCCGGCCTAGGGACCCCAGACTCATTTAGGGACCCCAGACTCATTTAGGGACCCCCAGACCCCGCCTGGGGACCCCCAGACCCGCTTAGGGACCCCAGACCCGGCTCAGGGACCCCAGACTCATTTAGGGACCCCCAGACCCGGCCTAGGGACCCCAGACTCATTTAAGGACCCCCAGACCCCCCTCAGGGACCCCAGACTCATTTAGGGACCCCAGACTCATTTAGGGACCCCAGACCCAGTTTAGGAACCCCCAGATCCCGCTTAGGGACCCCAGCCTCATTTAGGGACCCCCAGATCCCTTTAAGGACTCCCAGACCCACTTAAAGACCCCCCCAGATCCATTTAGGGACCCCAGACCCATTTAGGGACCCCAGACCCGCCTAGGGACCCCCAGCCTCATTTAGGGACCCCAGACTCATTTAGGGACCCCCAGACCCCGCTTAGGACCCCCAGATCCTGCTTAGAGACCCCAGACCCGGCCTAGGGCCCCCAACCCCGCTTAAGGGACCCCAGACTCATTTAGGACCCCCAGACCCCGCTACAGGGACCCCCAGACCCCCCTCACGAAGACTACATTTAGGGACCCTTCAGTATTCTGCCGGAGGATTAACAGGTTTCTTTCCTAAAACCATGGCTCACCACAGCCATGCGACATGTGTGCACCTGGAGGCTATGCACTGCTGCCCAAGTCTGTCTGAGTAATGATGGATCCTACAAGCTGTGGTCTCGCTATGAAGGAATACACTCTGAATCCAGACAGAAGACTTGCTCAGGTAAGATCTGATTAACGGACAAAACTTGATGTCCACTAAAAGCAAGCAGCTTTAAAAATCTGACTAATTTGATATTATTTTTTCTGATAAATTATCCAGAGATTTCTGGTCACAGCGTCCTGAAAACTCAGGCAACGTTTGTTTTCCCATATTGCTACAGTAGTAATATGAGCATCCTTGGCTTCTTCTGCTAGTAGTGTGAAGCTTGTATTGGTTAAAATTAAAATTCATTTTGACATTTCCATTAGGACTTCACAGTACTTTCACACCCCATGGAGCAGAATTGCATATCAATACGTGATGTGGACCACTTCTGTCAGAAAAATCTGCAGTAAAGCAGCACAAGGGAATGAGATTGAGCAGGAGAAAACATTGGACTGCTGCTGAAGAATGCATTGTATAGTCTGATATCATCGACATGAGTGTGTATTGCTCTTTCTGGTGGATGTCTATTGACCTTAAAAAAATATTCCAGCCTTAAAAGCTCTAGAAGATGGAGGATAACGCTTCCTCTCATGACTGGTCCTTGTGGAGAACGAAGAGCATAGATGTAAGCTGGTACTCAGGGATGTACACCTAAGTATATATTATTACAAGTTCTTATCTATTCTATATTACTTTTACTTGATTTTCAGGATTCTGCATCTCACTCTGAATTCTTTAGATTGTCTATTGATTTATTTAGGTGATTTATTTAGGCAAAATCCGTATTTTCCCCCACTTCCACTTATTAATCCCTTTCTCTTTACTATGTTTTGTTGCCAAAACTGTTGCAATTTAGGCTTCCAGTTCACGGAAGTTTCTGGACAAACTCTCAAGGTAAGTCACAAGGGTCCACATCTCAAAGAGGTGAAGCCAGAGGCCGTCTCAATATTTCTTCCTGCCTAGTGGTTAGGAGTTGATTTATTTGTAAAATATGCGCTGCTTAGGATTAGCTCGTAGCTGCATTACAGAAGAAGGCAATAAACATGTGATGGAACGTAGATTAGATTCAGTTAGGGCTCCCCTTTGGGAAGAGTCTAATTCCCAAACCTCATTTCATAGCCACCTGATTTCTCCTTCTGCTTACCTCAAACTGTTAAATTATTTCGTCACATGTTGCTTGCTTTTTTTTTCCCCATTTAATCTCATTTGTGCAGTTAGTCTGCATAATGATTTTCCAACATCCAGTCTTTCTTGCAATTAAATCACAAAAAATGTGCAAAAAAATGATGCAAAAATAGTCTAGGTGCTATTACTGGGAGAGGGTCTTTTTTTTCCCCTTTCTTTTAACCTTTTCCTTTTTTTCTTCTTTTCCTTATGCATTCCTTTCCCTTCTCCTTCTTTCTCTCTTTCTTGCTCTCTTTTCTCTCTTTCCTTTCTTTCTCAACTCTTTATTTTTCTTGCTGCTTTCACTGGGCCTTCTTACTGCACAAAGATATCCAAATAATAGGAACTCCTTCTCAGCTTTGCCCTTTTCAGAATTGATTGCGTGTTAAATTTGGCAGAAAACAGCAGCCTCACACATAAGTTGCCGCTTTGTAACTGGCAGTGCCGTGTCACAGTCTTTTTTAGCGCCACATATACTTTTCTGTTTATGGTCTTTTCACTCCATAAATACAGTTGTTCTTCTCCAAGCCTCAATTTAGAGCTGAGAATATGCCAAAAATAGTCTCTTAAAATCAAAGATATTTTTCTCTTGAAATTTTGTTGGATAATTGCTTCTGTAACTTCTTGCCAACATCCATTTCCATTACTTTTGCCATCTGTTACAGCTGCAAAAAAAGTGTTTTGCCAGTACTTCCAAAATTCTCCTACTAACTTGTGACTTTGATAACCAGATAAAAAACATGCTCTGTGCACCTGCTCTGGTTTAACAGCGGCTGACATGACAGTAAAAACTATCCTGGTGATGCAAATGATAGAGACATTTGCTAATGGGAATCACTATACCAAATCTAAAAGTTTGATATGGGTTGATATTCTCTTAAATTTTGGAAATGGATTGGATATTCCTCTAAAGTTTTGGAGCTTCCACCTGCACTCGAGTTGTTAAAAACAGTTCTGCTGTCACTCGTTGCCTTGCCCATTTTTGAGCAAAATTCAGATATACGAAAACTTTATATATAACCAATTGTTAGAAATACTCACCATGCAGTCTTTGTCAACTTAAAATAAGGCCTATCCCAATTTACGTAATATTCAGCAAACCCAGGGAAACTGACAATTGTTGAGAAGAGGCTGCGGTTAGTCACACACTTTGCAGTACTGTGGAATGTGTGTACCACCATGCAAGACAGCTTTGAGGTGATGTCCTCCCTCGCAGGCTGAATTTCATCTTTGCTGTTCCTTTCTTTAGCTTCTCAGTGACTTTGTTTTACAGTTAAAAATATAAACAATTTCAGAAGTGTTTCGTTTCCTTCCCGAGTTTCCTTACTGTAAAGTTATTGTGTACTTGGAAACCTTTCCCTAGTCTGCCTTTGTGCGTGAGTGTGGCAATCGCTCACATCTGGTGGGGTTACACAGCTGTCAAGAGGGAGCAAGCTCTGAGGTATCCCTTGCATTTAAATAATGGTATTAATCCCAGTAAAGACAATTGCTGCTCCAAGGTGAGATCAGTTACGCATCTCAGCAGTTCCTGCATAAGATTCATAGATGGAGAGCCCGCCAGCACAGAAAAAGCAACTGCATGGAAGCATTTAAAAATGTTACCTTGGTTATTGGTGTGTGTGCACCAGGAACCTATGACTGGGTACCAGTCTGTGTGAGTGATCACAGACCTGTGACTGCTATGAAGCTTTATCTTAAATTCAGATGACAAAACTGCTCAAGTAATAAACTTTAATATTTGGATTTTTTCCTGAATATGTTTATTTATTGAAGAGCACCTCTTTTATGTGTTAAACATTTTTTAATCGCGTTGAGAATGCTTATCAACTCACAAGCTCTCAGGACAGCACAATCCCTTTTCATTCTTTTATGCCTCTTTCCAAAATACTTTGAGCTAGTTTGCGTTCTTGTCCTTTAGTTTTAGCAGTTTTACTGTATTTTAAAACTAGTTTAATGTTGCCTCTTATCTGTGATCTACCTTGAAGACTCACTGTATTTAAAAATACAAGTCTGCATTCCTGAAATGGAATGAAACTGAGGGTGTTGGCCAAAGCAGGGGTTCTGGGCACTGCCTCTGGGATGTCATCTCCATTGCCCTACCAGCCTTGGAGAAGGCTGGGGGGTCCCCCAGGGAGCAAATACTCAGGTTAGAATGCTGCAATGGCTGAACCTGTATTCCTTGGCATCTCCTTCTGAGCTGAGTGGGCGCAAGAATGAATCAGCAAACTGTTCTTCAGAGGGCATAACTGGGATCAAGTTTTGCAGAACCGTCTCCACAGTTTTGATGTAGAAGCCAAAGTTTTAGTGGGTAGGAAGGACCTGCCATGCACATCAAGTGCTGAAGTTGCTGTGTAAGAAGCACAGTTATAAAATTGGACTATATAGACAAACACCATCTGCAAAAATATTTCTTGTTGTTCTGCGACTGCACCACAAAGGCAGTGTAAAAACCACAGCGTTAACATGTGTTTGTGCGTATTGTTGGGATGCCCAGTGGCCAACAGAAGCCCCAAATTTTGAATATCAATACTGGAAGACTCTCAATTTCACAGAGGGACTTTAGAAAGAATGCAGAATATCTTTGGACAATTTGCCAGAAAGACTGGTTGGAAAAATAATTTGTTAAAAGAAGATAAAATTCCAAGGAGGATCTGTATCTATCACTGAGAATTTAAATGCAACATAAAAAAGTAGACTGCCAGTTTGGTTGGAAACCAAACCATGTTGGTGTGATGTTCTGAAACTGGCCTTCCTCCAGCTGACTCTTGAAACAGCTCTTCTTTACATTGACCATAAAGCCAGTGAAGGTTCAAAGAGGCGGAGCTGAACAAATACAGACTCAATGGTAATCAAAGAGACGAGCAATGGGTGCAGCAGGTGGCGTGTGAAGACAAGATGGAGTTTCTCTATCTCTCTATATCTTCAACCTCATAGATTTTGCAGTTTCCTTTTAAATGGGAGTATTTATATTGCTATTGATTGAAAAAGAAAAAAAACAACAAAACCAAACAAAAACCCAAACCAAACAAACAAAAAAAAGAAGCCAAAAAGTCTCTATGGAGTATATAATATTATAATTATACTTGTGTTATATATCTTGTTTGCTATATTTTACTTTACTGTTACAATGCTCACACACATTGTGACACGAATCAGCTATGCCCATTTATATATCATAGAGAAAACAAATTTATTTAATTATGCTGTGTGTTGCCGTTGCAAGTAATGTAAAAAAAATAATTTGATATAGATAATATTATACATCTTAATACGCTCTTGATAACTGTATGACAAATGTATTTGTAGGCGTCTTTCTAAGAAGGCTTTTGCTTTGGAAGCTTATTATTCCAGTCTCAGTGTGGATGGTGAACTCACTACAGTACCTGTGCCTGCAGTAGTTGTTGATACATTTGTTCTCACCTTCAGCAAAGTGGTGCAGCCTTAACTTATTTACTTTATGGAGTAGGTGACGGTTGCACTTGCCTATTCATACAGCAAGAACTCACAGCCATCTTTACTGATTGCTTGACATTATATATACTACAGTGAAAATTGTCATCATTGCTTATCTGTGAATTATGGAGAAAAAAGGAATTGTTGAGGACAGCTTGAGGCTGGTCCCCTGTATGTTATTGGAGACTGAGTCAGTACTTAGGAATGATTTAAATGAAGTTAACGTGGAGTTATAGCAATTTTGATCCACTTTCCCTTTCTGAACAGACTGGTAACTTCCTGCTGATCATACAACTGGCTCCTCCGTTAGATTGCTGTGTAGCGTTCTGGTAGATTAAAAAATTCACTGGCCATTGTAATGAGCATTCCCTCCATTCTTATTCATGGTGACATTTAATGGATTTGTGTTCCATCCTCCCCTAGCATCCATGTCACAAATGTCAGAACCAAGAGTACTTGTTTGGGTGGACACTAATTAAAATTTGAAGGTGGAGGATTGTGCGTTCTCTGCAGGCCATGCCCTTTTTTATTCGGTATTTTTTCTCAGTAAGGTCTATATATTATATTAGAGGCGATCCCAGTAGGCAGGTAAGGAACATCCTGCTCTGCTTCCTTCTTGTTTTGAGTTGAGCTCTCTTTCCTGTCCTGGACTCACTCAGGTCTCTGCTACACACCATCTCTCTCTATCTGCTGCCCTAGGCTGCTTAGGCTTTGTGACTCCTCAAAAGCATGAGTTTGATATCCTTCCACAAGATCAAGCATCTTCTTGGAATTAAATGTTCAATAATTGAGTAAATATAGTAAATGCCTGTTTTCTTCTACTTAGGTGCCATAACAAGCAGTCTGAACGCTGAGAGTCCTTAAGTGTGAAGCCATAGCTGCCCTCCAGGACTCAGTGATCCTCAACACCTCGAAGCTCTGTCCACAAAATAATCCTTTTTCTGACAATGATCACCTTCATTCAGCATTTTCCTGGTATTTTAGAGGGTTAGATGCTTTGTTATAAACCAAGAAGAAGTATCCAAGGGTATATGAAATATTTTCAGGTGATTTTAGAAATATTATGGGAAAAAAGACAGGTTGCTGCAAACACCACGTGTTTTCACATTCGATGGAAGAGCAACACATACAGATAAAGATAAATGCAAATGCCCACACTCCCTTAGTATTATATTCTGCCGATGGTTTAAGACATGGTCGTGAGCTACTGGTTCATCAAACTCATAATGCGTCTGGCTGGCGTTACTGTTTACATCAGACAGCTGGCAGTTTGAGCCTGCCTATTATGTCTCAAAAACTTTTTTTTATGTTGACAACTTCACAGGCAGTGTAAACAGTTGGCCCATTAGCTTGGTATTCCTCTGCATCCCACTTCCATATGCAGGCACTGTCCCAATGATTTTCCAGACACCTTCTTTTTTCTGAAAATGTGTGAGCCTGTTCGTATCTGGCCTGCAGGAGCACGAGAGGGCTGCAAGGCAGGGTTTGCTGGAGCTTAGGCAGGCCGCGTGCCCATGAGGCCGAGGGTGCCAGCTGCGGTTGGGATTTGCTGCTGCGTTTGCTGCAGTGCTGCCGGCTCAGCCGGGAAGGAATCGCCGTCAGCCCTGGATCAGACATTCACAAACATGTGGATGAGAAAAAAACCCCAACCAATAAACAAAGTGATGAATCTCTGTGGTACCACAGCAAGCCTGAAATGCTGAAATAAATGACCCTCAGTGACATGCAGGAACGAATAACTGGAAGCTGAAGTGGCAGATGGGTATATCAGAAAGGCATAATTTTTAGAAGTGACAGTGGTTGATCTCTGCTACAATTTTCGCTACCACAGGAACGGGTCACAGATTTTCTTTGCTGGACATTTTTGAGGACTGAATTGCTTTTTTCTGTCAAATGGTGCCTCTTATTCAAATAGGAATTGATTTAAAAGGAGGCAGTATATCTGTGGTTATCATCCAATCTCTGAGGCTTCAAAAATCAAGGAAGAGTGAGTATCTTAAGATTAAAAAAAAGGAGAGCAAAGTAGTGAGTTTTATGCATCATTTAGAATGATACAAGAATTTTTCCAAGTTTGCCAAAGTTTCTGAAAATCCAAATAAAGACTTCTGCCAAGGAACACAAAAACTTTCCCAGTTTTTGAATAAATGCAAAGTTTATTTTTATGAGATCTATTGCACATCCTCTTCATGCATGTGTGCTTGGAGTTCAGTTTATCTGCCTGGATAAAAAGCAAAGGAAGAACTCAGATTTTCACGGATTAAGATGTATAATTCTAGGGAATCTAATTAGTAAATCTGAACACCCCAAGATAATTTAAACCTGTAATTTCATGCTCAGTAGTAGCTTCGTCCTTCAGAGATCAATTCTTTCTGTCCAAGAGCTCATGTTAGCAGAAAATTTGTGGGTGTTAAGACTTTATACAAGACAGAGGCTTTCTTTCAAGTTATTCTTTGATGGGCCATCTTCATCCCTAGCAATCTATTTGAGAACAATCTGGAAAACATAGCAGAGCCATCACCTTCTGCTCCTCGTCCCTGGTATCACCTGATCAACCACTTTATAAGAAAATTAGGTGTTGATGCATTATTTGGAAGATGCCAGATCTTGACAGAGCTCTAATATGTTTGGAAATCTCTGCGTTCAAGCATTGTATTGACCTCATCTAGAAAACCAGACTGTTTTTTTGAAAATGCTAGCAATGAGAAAGACTGTAAATTAAAAACAAACCTTATAGCCATCTATGTCCCATTGCCCTTAAACAAACTGACCACTAGAGAAGTTCGAGAAGCTGCAGGCCATAAAATCAAGACAGACAGCAGCATTGTCGAGGCTATCATTTTGCTTTATTTAAAAAAATTTTGAGAATCAAGCCTTTTTATTGTTTTCAGGAAGCTTTATTTCATTGCCACAGCTTACAACAACAGCAGTGGATAATTATTATAAATTGACAAACATGGAGAAGGACTTCAGGAAACAAGAGTCTTGAAAATACAGTGACCCTAAGGATCTCATGCTACAGCACTTTATAGCCATTGAAGTTACTCATACTGTTTGCTGTGCTTCAGTTTCTACTGCAGGATCTGCTTTTCTGTAGAACTGCATTTTTTATTTCTCTTTACTTTCAAAGAAATAATGGAAAAAAGAATGGATACGAGTTATATTCCACATTATATAAACTTTGAAAGAGACAAGGCAAAATGAAAAAAAATGTGCCTATGTCTTCTTTCAATAGAATGGAAATAAGTTGGGTCCTGTAACTTATTTTAAAAAAATTACAATTAGGATATGCACATTTGATGTTGGAAGTTATTTTGAATATTCACCTTAAAGGAATTGCTATGAAAATAAAGGGTTTAAAAAAAACCAAGGAAACAAAAAACTTCAAGGATAAAGCGGAGCATACATGGAAGAAATAAAACAAAATACTGCCCCAAATCACATATTTTTGAAAAAAAAGAAGTATTTGATGTTAAAAGCCTAGATGTCTGTAATATAAACTGCTATAAAACTGAAATATTTAGATAAAAGATTGGAACAGTAATTTCAAGTATGAATAATGTTTTAAAATTGTAGAAGAAACCAAAAAACATTCCTTGAATTAGTATTTTTATCCTGCAAGATTTACTTATGTTCTTAGTCAGTTTGTTCCTGTTGTCATTACAGACTTTGGCGGCACACTTGTGTCAATAGGCTTTTAGGATAAAACACACAAGCTAACAATTAAAAAAAATTAGTTGTTAAAGGAATCCAAATATATACCACTTGCATGTATACATCATCCAAATACTTAAGAAATTATATTTTAAATTAGAGTCAAATTATGTTTTTTTTAATGGAAAATTCCCACATTATTTTGTAGACCTTTGCAATATAATTACACAAAATCTTGTATGCTGGTAACTAGTTTGCAAGGATGTATCGAAAGAAATCTGTACTTGTTTCCACCCTGCACATGCCACATTCGAAAGCACGTTCAGTTTATGTTCCACTGCACATGGGAGTGTGACTTCAGGATGCCTGCACAGTAATGTTGAAGGCTGGAATTATAAACGAAACAGCACAACGTGAACATGGGACACAGCCTTCAGCTTAAGCGGCTAAAAATTGAGACTATAACCCTCCAAGAATTGCTGGGATTTGGCTGGGCTTGGTATTTTGTGGCTGTTCCCTGTACTGATATTAATTTGCTGTGTACAATAAAGTTAAGCATAGAACATCCTGGCTCTATACTATACTTCTTTCTTTCAAAAAGTGCCTGTGCAATGCATATTTTTTTTATTTCTCCAAGTCATGAGTTTTATATCCAGCACTTTTACTTTGCTTACTTTCATGTCCTCTGCTTAGGCATGAGTATTATACAGGCATTATAGGGCAAGAAGTATGCCTTGGCCTCTTAAATTGGTAAGAATAAACAAATTGGAAATCTAATACAAGACTTTACAAGTTCTTGCAACTGGGGAGGGGATGACAATCATCCTATTTACACTAAGGCCAATTGTCAGATGAGATGAAAATTTTATAGGATAGATGGAATATTGTCCTGCGAGGCCAGAGTATCTTGCAAGCTGTCAGCTGGGCAGGCTTGATTCATGCATTAGTATTCATAACTTCATTTTGCATTTACAAATGATAATATTTACATTCAATTCCTCTGATCAATCATCCTGCCTCACTTTGTGAGTACCAAGTAAAATTCCAAGATAATATAAAGATTTGTTTTAAAATTAGGACATATTGTTGTTCAGAAAAATTGATTCATTATCCAGGTGCTACAGCCAATATTATTACACACTCAAGAAGAGACTTGATTGTTATTCTTCAGATTGTTTGACACCAAGTTCGATCGGTTATTTTTAAGAAAAGGAGGAGAGATAGATATCATAAGCAACATAACACATAATAAATTAATCACCATAAGATATACAATGCGAGTGAAAATTTGCAGGAAAAGGAGAATAATTAGAAGAAGTAGATATTCAGAATTTGGATCACAAGATTAATTTTGTGTAATAAGGAAATACAATACAGACATTATATCTTCTGTGGCGGCCGTACTCCAGAGCCACTATCCACAAGAGATACTAAAGGATTATGCTCAAATTCATTCTCAATGTCCCCAAAACAATGGCTGATGTCTAGATTTACTCAGTAGATTAGATAATCCATGTGTGTAAAATACCCACTAGACTCGTTTCACCATTAATCACCCAAAAGCAATAGAAATTCTTCACTCTCATGTTAATTATATCGATCTATTCACTTAATTATTAGCGCCTGGTCTTAAATAAAAGTAAAGAGACAAAACATAGTTAGTGGAGCATTGTTAAAACTATATAGGCAAAATGA
>NDFG01000118.1:100847-123861 GCA_002167245.1 Sporophila hypoxantha | reverse complement strand
GGGGTGCATAGCAGAAAAACGTCCATGTTTGTTGCTGGTCAACCATCATCATGTTAGCAGCTGAGCCAGCATTAAGTGTTCTTACAATGAGAAGATTGCATCTCCTGAACAAAAACCTTGGTTGCTAACTTTTCAAATTTTGAGTATCCAACACTCACTGTTGACCTTGGGCTTTAACCATTGGAAGGGTATTTCTGGATGTGTGTGTTTTAAAACCATCAAGTGATGTCTGGAGACAGAACATCTTATACACTTAAACTGTGTTACAGGAGGTTACACTGTGTGTTTCTTTTAAAACAGGATGTGCTTGTAGACTAAAATCTCTACCTACTAAAGCAATATCTTCATATGTACACATAAATATTTCACTTGTCAGGAAGTAACAACTTATCCTGTTTAAGCTGAGGAAGGTGAGACTGTTTAAAAACCCAAGATTGCTTAGTATAGAAGCTTACTAAATTCAGGGCTCATTAATCAATTTTACAATCAGAGCAAGCAAAAATAAAAAAGTGCTATCATCTAGAGCTGTGATTATTTCCGATCAACGACAGCAGTTTAAAATTGACTGTGTGTAACTAAGCCGTAGTGAGTAGGAAAATTAAAAAAAAGGAAAAAATTTCCCCCCTAGCACTATAACATGTTGTTTAAAATTGGCAGCTTGATATCACCACACACCACACACACGTAGCAGCCGAAAACTCTTGTCTTTTGCCAGAGTGAAGGAGTGAACTTTTGAACCATGCTGAGACTTAGAGTCTTCCTCTGAATTTGCCTAATTTGAGCATACTTTAGTTTCATATCTTTCTGACATTCACCCAGGACCCAGTTACTTCCGGCCAAATTTCATGAGTCACAGGCAATCCTTCTCATTTATCTCAGCCAAACCCTTTTTTTTACAAGCTGCACTTGCCATTTCACAGTTCTACTGGGGACATTGCTAAGGAGCAGAAAATAAATTAAGCAATAAAAGTAGAAAGATTATTGTCAGGAAAGTGGAACGCAAAAGAGGAGAAGTGATTTAAACAAAAGAAAGAAAAGCAGCTAGGAATTACTTCGATTTTCTCTTGTCTACTTTCATTAATGTGCAAACCAAACTTGCGGAAGCGAATGAGGAAAACCCTCCTGTGATTAGTCTAGGGAGAGAAGAAATAGCAGAAAACATTTGCAGTCGCTGTGAACCTGAGTACTTGCCCCTGTTTAGGTCTGAATTTCCCTTTAGGGCTAAATGCCTCAGCAAACAGCCAATAAGATTTGCGACTGTCTGCTGCCACATCTTATTAAAAACACCTGTGTTGATCCAGCATGAATGAGGTGGCTTGGCAAGGCGGCTTCTGAACACCCTCCCGATAGCAAAAGAGGACCAACAAACCTTCTTGTTTTATGAAGAACAACACAAAGAAATAGTGAATGTGTTTTTTCTTGGTATCATATGGAAACAGCAGGAAAATAAAGCATTCTCAGTTAGTTTAACAGTGGGAAGCAGATCAGGCTTACTACCAAGAGCGCTCTCAGCCACTGTTCAACAGAGCTGGCAGGTCCTGAGGATTGTGGTTTTCAGGACAGCCATCCTCTACCTGTTGCTGCACTTTGAATGTTCTATTTGTATTAAAAAGTTATTTTCAGAGAGAGATTCTGATTTTTGTTGTGGTCTTTAAGGGTGTTTTGGAAAAACAGATGAAGTTCAAATTGGCCACATTGACATATAGTTAAATCTGCAATGACTTATCAAACAGTCAGCTGAAGTTTGCTGACCTTAAATATTTGCATTTGATGATCCTTTGAGGTTTTAAGCATTCCTACACATCTTGTTCTTAAATAAATAACTTTCTATTGGTCCACTTACGTTAAAGTCATTCCCACAGCCTCGGAAAAGTTTAGTTAGGTGCAAAGCGCATTCTGCATGGTTGCGATGAACGTGGTTACACGCATCTGGAGCCATCCACACCACCAAACAAGCACAAACATCGCAGCGGCCTGATTGTGCTTGGCAAATAATAAATCTCTCAGATCTTCTATTGTAGTGATGTTGTTGGCAAACCAAAATATAGCCAAAACATAAAGCTTGTCAAACAGTACATTGCGTAGTGGCAGCCTACTGAGAGATAATCTTCATGCAATGAAGCGTTGTTCATAGTGGGTTTTGACCAGTAAATTATTGTACACTCTGAACGATGCCAGCAGCACACACACCCACAACACAGTCTCCAGCTGCCATAACATGCACGAATGACCAGCAGTCACTATTTACAGCAAATTACAAACCTACAGTAAGAGGTCTCAAATATTGACTTAGATATATCATTTCTAATATTTGTATACCATTGTATGAAATGTATGACACTGATAATTCTGTGAGAGAGAGAAAGCACTTGCCAAGTGTCAAAAATAAAACCACTGCAATAAATGAGATCCTCATACGAACCAATTAGGCTGATCTGCAGCAAAAACATTATAGCATAATGGTTCTCATCTTACATAGCTTAATACTATACCAAGTATCCATTCTTAAAGTTAATATATTTAAAAAAATTAATAACAAAAGAGCATTACAAATTAAAGCTTAACATAATACAGAGAAATGGGTATAAAACGACCACATTAAGGTAAAAAAACTTCCCCTAGCATACATAATCACTGTCTGCATGTCCTAGAACTAACCGCTTACAAAACTTTTCCTTACTGCTTGAACCTGGCACTTTAGGTCCTGTGTACGTCCTACAAAGTCCTCCTAATTGCTCCATGTATCCAGCTTTTACAAAACCAATCTACTTATAATATGCAGGGATCTCTAACTTAGTCTGACAGTATCAACAGAAACTAAAGTTGTCTTGTCTGCTCGCTTTTTATTGTATGTCTTTTCTGCCCAAATGACAAATACCTGCCACATGCGACATAGTCAGATCATCAAAATTAGCACTAGATAGGTTTCCTTATGATTTTGGCTGTTCAGCAGCATGGATGCCGAGCATAACAGAACGGTTTTCCAAAATTCCCTTCAGCCTCATAATTACTCAAACGAGGAGAATAGGTCTTGCATCCTATTCCCCTTAATTTTAAATAATGTTTTTCCCAGTAACGCGTGCTCAGATCTTCATAAGATTTATGTTTTAGATTTGCTTATGATACAAGCCATTCCTTGAATGTGGTCACACGCTTCTGACAGGATTTCCCTGTGCATGCCTAAAATTTTGATTTAGAGAAGCCTAGTAAGCTGGAATGAAGTATATAAGAATTACAGTTAGGCAATTAATGTTTAATGTTCATCAAAACTCTGCGATAAACCCTTTTTGCATGGACTCAAGTAAGAATGACAACCACTAAAGCGGAGAAGATTTAATAGGATGTTCAGCTTTGATAAAACTAATTTGTCTTAGAGACGTATCTGGCAAAAAAAATTGGACTGCACTGCAAGGCTTCCTGTTGTTGTATCTGCACAATTACATAGGGCTGCCTCTTCATCTGCTCTCCCTTCCTGATCTGAATTTTCTGTCTGTGTCCATCTCGATTCACCCTGTAGCAGGCATTAGAGCACCAGACAGAGGCCTTAACTTTTTTTGTCTTTCACCTTTCAACTGATCTTCCAAGAAAACCAGGACTTCCATGCGAAAAGCTGCTTGCCCGCGACATCTGCTAGCTTAGCGTAATTGAATTTTAGTATTAAGCAGCCAAATCCTGATCTGCCTGGATAGCATACTGAAAAATGCTTCATGAGCATGCTGGCTAGCGGTTACAGGGGGTGAAAGGAATTTGGATATGCAACATAGAATCCATGCACAGGGATTCCCATCCTGCTAGAAGCCATCAAAGGGCAATGAAATTTTATTCTTACTGAGAGCCTGTGGCTACAAAAGTGGGGTGGCACTTGAAAAATATGTTAATTTGTACCATAATGGCTACTTGTCAGCTAGGGACAGAAATGTCCTGCACCCCTACTTAGAGCCTCTATTCCAAACCAACTACTTAAACAGGACCTGAGGATATGAACCACAGCTAGAAATAAGTCCATCAGACCTTACTTATCATCCTGCTTGAAACCAAGAAGACTGCCCATGTCCTCTCGAAAAGGACCATGTGCCAAATTCCAATAAACATTTCTCATTTTCAGCTTTGCATTGTGTTAAATGTTAGTATTTAATATAAAAATAAATAGCAAATTTACTTATCTTAGAAGTGGATATCCCAGAACAGAATTCATTCAGCGTATTTTGCTCTCAACTTAGGACTTGGATATTCATCAATTTTGACTGGCAGAAGCTGACGAGGATAGTGCAATTCACTCGTAGATCTCAAGTAATCATGTATAGTTCAAAGCTGAAAGGAATTAAGTTTAAAAGTTACAGCCAAAACAATTGACCTTAAATTGTTGACATGTCACAAATACTTTCATAGTGTAATAGACAGGCCTCTCAAGTTGAAGGGTGCTACTTTCAGCAGGAAGTTTATCCAACATTACATCATCTAATGCTTCACTGCCTCTTAAAATCTCAACCATTCAGAATTAATTATAATAGGGCAGTGCCTTCTTAACTTCTGGATAAATCCAAACTGAGGACCCCATTAATACGATCCATTGGATCCATTTCCAATAAATATACACATTATTTAAAGCTGGAATAGGAGGTTACTTCGAGCAAAGGTTTGTTGTCCAGCTATGTGTATGTTTTTCCCTCAAGTAGATATCTGAGCAGACTTTCCATCTATAGGTTGATTAGTAATCTTATTTGGCCTAAATGTTATCTGATTCCTAATGTTGAGCCCGAATTCCACCAAATAAATATATAGACCTGCAGATAAGCCTGAGTGCCTTATCTTGTCGCCTTTTCATTTGGTAGGCCTAATCCGACATATCGGAAATGGGTTAAGGCACCTAACATGCTTAATCATTTCCTTAGCCAAGGAATGGAATGGAATTTGCTTTATATGGTATTCTATTTATACTGCTATGCGCGTCTTATGATACACTGAAGTAATGTCAAGAAATGTCCAGCATTTCAACAAGAAAAACAGGCGGAACTGAGACAATGCGGACTAATTCCTGTCACTCCCTTCCTCTTTTCCCTACCTCCATCACCATGGAGAAAGGTGATGCGGACCAGGAATTCTATTTCTGCCAGCGGTCTTGTGCCTGCTTTTCCTCAGTGTGTTGTTTGAGCTAGCTCCATCCCTAATTATGTGCTAGGTTTTTATGCTGTACATTTCTGAGCTTGAATAATTTTCATGGCCAAACCTGTGCCAACCCCGCTTTTCTTTATTTTAAGCCTCATTTTGTAGCTTAAGCCTTGCCAGCCACAGTCTTTGGGGTTTCTTTTTCTTGAATCCCTAGGACAGATAAATACATCTCAAATGGTAAACGGGGGAGGGCGGGGCAGGCAGTAACTTGCGGGACCCGAAGGCTCCGAGTGGGGGCAGTGGGGAAGCGGGGGGCACCGCGCACAATTTGGGAGTCCCTGGGGGCACCCGGAATTCTGGAGAGGGATCCAAGTAGAGGGGGGGAATGGAGAGGCTGGGCGGGCAGAGAGAACCGGGGGTGACCGTCCTGCGACGGGCAATGAGAGAATAATATGGGGGCGGAGGGTGGATTATTTTGAGGTGATAGGAGAGGAGGAAGCTGCTTGCTGGAGGCAGGACATTGGTTTGGGGTCACTGCAGGGGACTTCGGCGGGCCCAAGGGGGTTTGGAGGGAGAAAGACAGAATGGGGGGGGGGTCTGTTGGGGCGTGGAGGCGGGGCGCTAGTGGTTTGTGGGGAAACTGGGGGGACAACCACGGTGTATGGGGCGGCACAGAAAAATGGGGGGTGAGGGGGACCTGGGCTAAAGGGGGGGGTCCTGGGAAACACCCCTCATTTTGGGATCCAGGAAAGGAGTGAGGGAAGCGGGTAGGAGAGCCCCGGGGCAGGGAAAGGGGATCGGGGGGGATCAGGAGAGGAGACACCGGATGAGGGATGGGACAGTTTTGGGGTCCTTGCCGGGAAGGGTGGGCCACTAGGATTTGGGGGGCAAAAAAGGGCAGTTTTTGAGGGAGTGAGAAAGGTTTGGGGGCTCTGGGGGGAAATTGGGAGAACGGGGGCACGAAAGGCTCATGATTAGTGGGGGCAGAGGGCGCGTGTGAGGATTTAACAAGGGGGCTTTGGGTTTAAGTGAGGGTCCCTGGGGTCACCCGGAATGGGCAGGGGAGGGAAGGTCAGGGAAATGGGGACGTGGAGGGGCTGCGAAGAGCCCGCGGCGCAGGGAAAACGGCAGGGTCGCTGTGAATGGCCCAGGTGGAGGGTAGCAGGAGGAGATTCCGGGATGGGAGTTTTTGGGGTGACAGGAGAAGAGACAACAGGGAGAGGAGGGGGCAGGACGTATATTGGGGGTAAATAAAACTTTGGGGACCCTCAGAGGGGAGGCAGATGGGATTTGGGGGGAAAGGCAGGGCAGGGGGATTAGCACAAGGTTTGAGGGGCAAAGGAAGGTGAGGGGGTG
Organism: Sporophila hypoxantha; assembly: GCA_002167245.1. Taxonomy (NCBI): domain Eukaryota; kingdom Metazoa; phylum Chordata; class Aves; order Passeriformes; family Thraupidae; genus Sporophila; species Sporophila hypoxantha. The sequence continues at coordinate 117,396 of NDFG01000118.1, read as the reverse complement.
TCCAAGGACATTTTTGGGGTGCTGCAGAACAGTAGGGGGGGGGCTGTGAGGGTCTGGGGGACTGGCACCCCATAGAGGGGGGCATTGCCCACAGCCACCCTCCGAGCCCCTCCTTTGGTGTTTTGGGTGGGGGGACCTTCCCTGGAGCTGCAACAGGGATGGGGCCATGGGGGTCCTCACTTTGGGGGCAGGAGGGTGGGGCTGGGTTTCCTGTGCCCCCCAAACCTGTCCTCAGCCCTCCATCCATGGCCATCCCAGGGTGACCTTGTACATCAACCCCTGCACCCCACATGAGCCCCCCAAAGGAACAGTGGGGGCACAGCACTGACCCCCATCCCACCATCCATCCCATCATCCCATCCCCATCCCATTTCCCATCCGCACCCACCCATCCCATCCATTGATCCATTGATCCCACCCCATCATCCATCACATCCCATTCCATCCCATCCATCCCATTTCCCATCCATCCCAATCCCATCCACATGCCCATCCCATCCATCCATCCCATCCATCCCATCCCATTGATCCCATTGATTAGCATCCCTTGACCCATCTTCATCCCATTATCCATCAATTGATCCCTGTTGATCATTCGATAGCATCCATCAATCCCATCCATTGATCCATCCAGTCGATCTATCGATCCCATTGATCCACTCCATCTGATCCCATTGATCCCACTGATCCCACTGATCCCATCCCTTGATCCCATCTCCATTGATCCATCTTATTGATCAATCCATTGATCCCATTGATACCATCCCATGGATCCCTTGGATCCGCCATGGATTCCATCAATCCCATGATTTCCCATTCCATCCCGTTGATTCCCATTGATCCCATCCCATCCCATTGATCCATCCCATGTGATCCTCGACCCATTGATCCCATCATTCCCTGATTCGCAATTGATCCATCCCATCATACATCCCATTGATCCCATCCCATCATATCGCCCATTGCCATCCATTGAATCCCATTTGATCTTCCATCCCGGATGGATTGATCCCATCCCATTGATCCTATCCATTGATCCCATTGATCCCATCCCGTTCCATTGATCATCCATTAACTCCATTGATCCCATCCCATTGACTCCTATCACTATCCAATTGATCATTCCATTGGATCCCATTTGATCCCATCTCACTTGGACCATTCCCATTCCCATTGGATCGCATTGATCCCATCCATTCTCATTTGATCCCATTAGAATCAATGCCGATCCATTGATCCATACCATCCATGGATCCCAATCTCGATCCCATCAATCCCATTCCATTGATCCATGGATCCCATCTATCCATTGATCCAATTAATTCCCATCCATTGCATCCATTTATCCCGGTTGATCCATCGGATCCCATCCCAATTCAGCCATTGATCCTATCAATCCCATTGATCCCATCCCATGGATCCCATTGATCCCATGGATCCCATTGATCCCATCAATCCCATCCCATTGATCCTATGCCATCCCATTGATCCCATCGATCCCATCCCATTCCATTGATCCCTGCCTGTTGATCGCATTGATCCCATCCTATCCATCCCATTGATCCCACTGATCCCATCCCACTGATCCCATCCCATCCCGTCCCATTGATCCCATTGATCCCATCCCATCTCATTGATATCATTGATCCCATTGATCCCATCCCACTGATCCCATCCCATCGATCCCATGGATCCCATCCCACTGATCCCATAGATCCCATTGGCCCCATGGGATGCAGGCCCCGGGGGTTCCCGTGCCCCCACCCCCGTGCTGCCCCCCGGCTGTCCCGTGCCCTCGGGGTGCTCAGGACCTGGCGTCGCTGCCCAGGTTCTGTTCTGGGGGCACCAAACTCTGCCCTGGCCTTGGCAGGGATTGCAATCCCGGGAATGGAAACTCCTGGGGTGCCCCTGTGAGGGATGTTTGGGGGTCCCCAGGACCAGGGAAGAGATGAGAATCTTGACTCCATGTTTCAGAAGGCTGATTTATTATTTTATTACATATATTGTATTGAATAACAATAAATAATATAAATATATATATAAATAATAAATAATATATGATATATAAATCTATCATAAAATAATAAATAATATATGATATATAAATATCTATAATAAAATAATAAATAATATATGAGAAATAAATATATATAATAAAATAATAAATATACTAAAAGAAAGGGAAAGGAGACATCAGAAGGCCAGACAAGAATTAATAATAAAAACTCRTGACTGCTCAGAGCCTCAACACAACTGGACCATGATTGGTCATCCAGTAAAAACAATTCACATGGGACCAATCAAARATTCACCTGTTGGTAAACCATCTCCAGACCACATTCCAAGCAGTCAGATAATTATTCTTTACGTTTCTTTTCTGAGGCTTCTCAGCTTCTCAGGAGAAAAGTCCTAGCGAAAGGATTTTCATAAAATATCCCAGTGACACCACTGCAGGCTGCTCCCAGTGCCAGGGGCTCCAGAAATGCTGCAGCTTCCATTTGGGGTCGGGATCCTGCCACCTGTTTTAGTTTTATTCTTATTACTTGTTTTTTAAATAATAATAATAATAATAATAATAATAATAATAATAATAATAATAATAATAATAATAATAATAATAATAATAATAATAATAATAACATGGTTTGGGTTTATTATGTTTTGGTTTTATTATTTTTATTTTATTATTATTATCATTATCATTATTATGTTTTGGTTTTAGTATGTCTTTATTACTATTATTTATTAATATTATAATTATTATGTTTTGTTTTAGTATTATTATCATTATAATCATTATCATCATTATCATAATCATGTTTTGGCTTTGTTATTATTTTTAAATTTTTTTGTTTTATTGTTATTTTCATTTTTTATTATTATTATGCGCCAAAACATAATAATGATAATGGTAATGGTAATGATAATGATAATGATAATGATAATGATTATAAACCCAAAACATAATAATGATGGGTCCAACTTTTGGACCCATCTCTGCCTCATCAACACTTAATTAACATGGAAATTAAATCCACATGGAGACTGGGAGCATCCTAAATATCCTCTTCACTTTTTTCCCCTCTTTCTTTATTTTTTAATATTTTTATTAATATTTTATGCATTTTTATGCCTTCTCTCCATCTGTTGCTCCGTGGCTGCTTCCTCCCTGCCTGCCTCACCAACCATCTGCATAAATTATTTGTCACGTTAAATGCAAAAAATGCCCCCAAAAGTGTGAAAATCGGGATGTGTGATGGGGAAAGGATCTGGAGGCTGGATGCCCACCGCTGCATCCAGCCTGGAATCACAAATGTCTGATTAATTGGCTCCGTTAATTAGTCTTCTCTCCGGGTTATTTGTGTCTCCTCCGCAGCAGAGCAGCAGCAAGTGAGAAATCCAAGGATTCTCCTTGAAACTTTCCTGTTTCTCCTGGCTGAGTCACCTTTCCCCAGACTCCTCTTTTGGGGGGATCCTTGGGGGGGATCCTGGGGCTCCCAGGTTTTTTGGGGAGCAACAGGGAGCAGCCAGAGCTCGGCACAGGAACATCTCCAGTGCTTTGTGTCCCTCCAGGCCAGAGACCCAGGGACCCCAAAACTCGGAGGAGCCCCAGGAGCCGGAGCCCCAAAAACCAGGAGGGGCACGAACCCCCAGAGAGCCAGAGCCCAGAGACCCCAAAACCCGGAGCCCAGAGCCCCCAAACCCAGAGATACCGGAAGCCAGAAACCCCCCATCCACAGAAACCGGAGCCAGAGACCCACAAAATCCTACAGGCACGGAGCCCAGAGACCCAAACTCCCACAGAAAACCGGAGCCCAGAGAACCCCAAACCAGAGAGCCGGAGCCCGCCAGAGACCCAAATCCCTACAGAAGCCGGAGCCCAGAACCCCAAATCCCACAGAACCGGAGCCCAGAGACCCAAAACCGGAGCCCAGAGACCCCAAATCCACAGAGAGCGGAGCCCAGAAACCCCAAATCCTACAGAACGGAGCCCAGAGACCCCAAATCACAGAGCCGGAGCCCAGAGACCCCAAATCTACAGAACCGGAGCCCAGAACCCAAATCCACAGAACGGAGCCAGAGACCAAAATCCACAGAAGGAGCCCAGAGAACCCCAAATCCCACAGAACCGGAGCCCAGAGACCCCCAAAAACCGGAAGCTCGGAGACCCAAAACCAGAGAGCCGGAGCCTCGGAGACCCCAAAACCAGAAGAGCCGGAGACCAGAGACCCCCAAAACCAGAGAACCGGAGCCAGAAACCCCAAATCCTACAGAACCGGAGCCAAGAGACCCCAAAACCAGAGAGCCGGAGCCCAGAGACCCCAAATCTACAGAACCGGAGCCCGAGACCCCAAACCTGCACAGCAGGGCCCAGAAGACCCCGCAAACCGCAGAGAGCCAGAGACCCCAAAAAGCAGAACCGGAGCCCATGACACCCAAAAAACAGAGCCCAGACCACCCCAAACCCAGACAGCCGAGCCCAGACACCTAATCCTACAGAGCCGGAGCACAAGACCCAAAACCCGAGCTCAGAGACCGCAAAACCAGAGAGCCTGGAGCCCAGAACCCAAAAAAGCAGAGACAGCAGTCCAGAGACCATAAAACCTGCGCAGAGCCAGAGCCCAGACACCTCAAAAACACAGAGAGACAGAGTCCAGAGACCTAAAACCTGCACAGCCAGAGCCAGACACCCCAAAAGCAGAGAGACAGAGTCGCAGAGACCCTAAACCTGCACAGCCAGAGCCACGACACCCCAAAACGCAGAGACAGAGTCAGAGACCCCCTAAAAAACCCCCCTGCCACCCAGAAAAGAAGAACCCCCCAGAAGCCCAGACACCTCAAAACCAGAGCCTAGAATCACCAAACCTGCACGCCCAGAGCACAGACAACACCAAACCTGCAGAGTCAGAGCCCAAAGACCCCTATAAACCCAGAGAGCCAGAGACCCCAAAAACCAGAGAACCAGAGTACCCAAATCTCTGAAGAGGCTGGAGAGCAGACTCTCCAAAACTCGAGAGCCAGAGCCCAGAGACCCTAAAACCCAGAGAGCCCAGAGACTCAAACCAGAGAGCCAGCAGCCCAGAGACCCCAAATCCTGCAGGTCGGAGTGCAGAGACCCAAAACCTGCAACAGCGGACCAGAGAGACCCCAAAACACAGAGCCAGGCCCAGAGTTCCTGAGAGCTGCCGCCAGGACAGTAGAGCGCCAGAGCCCTGAAACGGATGAGCCAAGCCCTCGGAAAACCTCAGGAGCCCGCGAAACGAGCCCAAACCCGGGAGCCGCCAAAACCTCGAGAGCCTGAAATGGGAGCCCCCACGGAGCCCCCTGCTCAGGCCGGGGGGGCAGGAGCCACAATCCAGCCCCGTGTGCAGAGGGAGGGGTCCTCACCCGCAGAGCGAGCAGTGGTGAGTACCGGGACCCCCAAAATCCATGGGATTCCCTTCCTTTTCCCTCCCATTCCCTTTTTCCCTTCCCTGTCTGTCAGGAGTGGGGGCAGGGGAGGGATGGTCCCACCTGGGACAGGGAGGAGCAGAAGCTTTCGCCACCTTTTCCCACCTTTTCCCACCTTTTCCACCTTTTCCCACCTTTTCCGCACCATTTCCCACCTTTTCCAGCCTCTGGGGAGGAAGAAGCTGCCCCAGGACTTTGGGTGTTCCCAGATCCTGGCAGCTCTCTGGGGGCAGGTGAACCACCTGGGGGATGAATCAGAGCCCACCCGCCCCTCCCGTGACTCCTGTCACTGCTGAGGACATGTCCCCAACAGTTTGGTCCCCTCAGGAACCAGCAGGGGTTTGGGGGGCAAGCCAGGTTGTCACCTGGGATTTGGGACCCTCTGTGGGTCCAGAAGGGCTTCACGCTGCCCATCCCGGGTTTTTAGGGTTTCACAGGGAGGGGGTGGAGAGGAACCCACAACCCCCCCAGGGACCCTCAGGCCTCACCCGTTCGGTGACAGCCCCTCGTTGTCCCCCGGTGCAGCAGTGGTGGCAGGTGTGACCCTCCCACCTGTGCAGGCGCGCATGGAGCCGTGCCCGGGGCAAGCCCCAGGAGGCCCTGCTGAGCGGTCAACGAGCAGGTTATGGAGCCCCCAAAGACGGGCTGGGACCCCAAACCGGCTGGGACCCCAAGAACGGGTGCTGGGACCCCAAAACCAGACATGGGTGGGACCCCCAAAACCAGCTGAGGTCCCCAAAACCAGCCATGGGTGGGACCTCAAAAACCGGGATGGGGTGGACCCCCAAAACCGCCCAGGGGGGTAGGACCCAAAACTGGGCTGGAGAGGGGGACCCCAAAACCGGGCCTAGACTGGGACCCCCCAACCCCAAAATCGGCTGGGGGGTAGGACCCAAAACCTGTGCCAGGGGTGGGACCCAAACCGGCCGGGAGTGGACCCCAAACCGGGCTGGGGAGGGGGACTCAAAAACCGGTGCTGGGTGGAGGGGGATCCAACCCCAAAACCGGGCAGGGGTAGGACCCCCACCCAAAACCGGGCTGAGGGGTGGGACCCCCCCTGTGTGCCCTGGGATGGGCTGGATCACCTGCAGGAGATTTGGGGGGCTCACCTGGCCCTGTGTCACACCTGTGGGGCTGGAGGGGACACTGCAGGTGTGGGGCACTGTTAGTCTGGGGTGCTGCAGCTTTGGGGTGCTGCAGGTTTGGGGTGCTGCAGGTTTTGGGATGCTGCAGGTTTGGGGTGCTGTGGGGGGTACCCGCTGTGTTTTGGGGTACTGCAGGTTTGGGGTGTTGCAGGTTTGGGGTGCTGCAGGTTTTGGGGTGCTGCAGGTTTGGGGTACCAGCTTGATGGGTTAATATAGGCTCAGGTGGAACAGCCAGGTTGATTAATCATTAATTAATCCCCAGTTTAATAAAGGAYGATAGGAGACAAGGACCACAGATCAAAAGTTATGTGAAAAACACATTCACTGTCCTGTGAAAATTTAAAAGTGTAGTAAAGGACAAGAGACAAGGACCGCAGAGCAAAAGTTATGTGAAAAACACGGTCAGTGTCCTGTGAACATTTAAAAAGTTTTATAAAGGATGATAGTAGACAAGGACCACAGAGCAAAGGTGTGAAAAACACAGTCACTCTCTTGTGAAAATTTAAAAGTTTTATAAAGGACAGTAGCAGACAAGGAGCACAGATCCAAAGTTATGTGAAAAACACGGTCACTCTCCTGTGAAAATGTAAAAAATTCAGTAAAGGACGGTAGGAGACAAGGAGAGCAGAGCAAAGGTTATGTAAAAAACCACGGTCAGTGTCCTGTGAACCTGTAAAAAGTTTAATAAAGGACAGTAGGAGACAAGGGCCRCAGAGCAGTGTGTGAAAAACACATTCACTCTCCTGTGAACATGTACAAATTTTAATAAAGGATGGTAGGAGATGAGAGATAAAGAGCAAAGGTTATTATGGCATCAGCCGAGCCCGTACTGTTATCTTCAGGGATACCCCTYAAATACCTTTGCCCTTACATCATCTCTTTGCATATTCATAGATCYWTATGCATATCCATARACTAGTTTGCATATTCAATTGCCTATTTTGCATGGCCCCTCCTCGGGGCCGCCTTTTTAGAGCCGGCTGTTTCTTGGCTTGGTTTTGGCTCCTTCTCTTTATCACCTCCAGGTTTTGGGCCTGGCCCTCACTGCTTCAGAGGTGAGTGCTGTGGAAAACGCCAGTCACTTGGTTTTAAAATTTTAAAAAGTTTAATAATAATAAAACGGTTATAAAAATAGCAATAGAATTAGAGTAATAATAATTTGGACAATTAGGATTTAGGACAATATGAGACAATAAAAACAAAGAGTTACACACAGTCTGGGTACCTTTTCTGGGCAAAATAAGCCCAAAAAGGGACCCAGGTTAACAGAGGATTAACCCTTAAAAGCAACAGCCTGTTGCATATTCATGCACCTCATGCATGATGCATAAATTCCATTCAAACACAGGATTCTGTCTGGGCGGTGTCAGCTTCTCCCTCTGAATCCTGACTGAGTCTTCAGGGCTGAGCGAGACGGGAATGTGAAAAATGCCAATCGCTTGGTGTTAAAATTTTAAAAGTTTAATAGTAATGAAATGGTTCTGAAAATATCAATATAATTAGAGTAATAAAAATTTGGACAATTTGGATTAGGACAATATGAGACAATAAAAACAAAGAGTTATGGACAGTCCGGGTACCTTTTCTGGGCAAAATAAGTCTGAAAAATGACCCACATTAATAGAGGATTAACCCTTAAAAGCAACAGCCTGTTGCATATTCATACACCTCATGCATGATGCATAAATGCCATTAAACACAGGATTCTGTCTGGGCAGTGTCAGCTTCTCCCTCTGAATGCTGACAGCTCTTCAGGGCTGAGCAAGGTGGGAAGAAGTTAATTCCTTCTGATAAGGGAGCAATAAATTCTCTTCCTCTGAAAGATTCAGGTGTCCTGTGGCTGCTATCTCGGTGGGAGCACCTCATTCCTCTTCTTTAACAAAATATCCACGTACATAGTTTCGTATTTTTAACTGCAAAAGTTACCTTTTTAACTGCAAAACTACCATTTACCATGCGATTAAAATGTTAATACAGCACCACTAATCAATGCAACATAATACACACAGTAATATCTGCATAGAGCCATCTAATATGCACTTCTCACAGTGCTGATGGTTGGCAGATCTGCACAGGTGTGCTCATTGTTGTGCCCTCATGTGTACAGGTGTGCTCATTTGTGTCTCGTGGCACAGGTGTGCCTCATGTGTGGTCCCATTTGACAGGTGTGGCTCATTGTGTGTCCATGTGCACAGGTGTTGCTCATTGTGTGTCCCCCATCTGCACAGGTAGTGCTCATTGTGTTGTCCCTCATGTGCCAGCGGTGTGCTCATTGTGTGTCCATGTGCAACAGGTGTGCTCATTGTGTGTCCCCCATCTGCACAGGTGGTGCTCATAATGTGTGTCCTTGTTGCTGCACAGGTGTGCCCAATGTGTGTCCCCATGTGCACAGGTTGTGCTCATTGTGTGTCCTCATGTGCACAGGTGTGCTCATTGTGTGTCCCCATGTGCACAGGTGTGCTCATTGTGTTGTCCCATGTGCACAGGTGTGCTCATTGTGTGGTCCCCCATTCTGCACACAGGTGTGCTCATTGTGTGTGCTTGTGTGCACAGGTGTGCTTCATTGTGTGCCCTCCGTGTGCACAGGTGTGCTCATTGTGTGTCCCCATGTGCACAGGTGTGCTCATTGTTGTGTCCCCAGTGCACAGTGTGCCTCATTGTGTGTCCCATGTGCACAGGTGTGCTCATTGGTGTCCTTGTGCACAGGTGTGCTCATGTGTGTTCCCTGTGCACAGGTGTGCCTCATTGTTGTCCTTGTGCACAGGTGGGCTCATTGTGTGTCCTTGTGCACAGGTGTGCTCATTGTGTGCATGGGGTGTTACCCCACCCAAACAGGCATTTTAACACAAGCACACTGATATCAGTATTGCACTACCTTGTCTAAGCTTAGTTAACAGCAGAAATAAAAACTATGTCTTTATAACAAAGTTATTTTAACATCCCGCATATAAAATGTTTTAATATATGCAAAAAGCCAATATTATAATGTTTATCTATATCAGCTCTCGCACTCATCTTAATTAACAACAGAAACACAAACGATATCTTTATAGCAAAGTTACTTTAACGGTGACTCCAAAACCTGCACAGCCACATATAAAATCCATTTATTATTTGCAAAAAGCCAATGTTAGAGTATGTATCTATATCAGATATTGCACTGAACTTAATTAGCAGCAGAAATACAAACTATATCCTTACAACAAAGTTACTTTAACACATATAAAATCCCTCCAATATTTGCAAAAAGCCAATATTATAGTATGTATCTATATCAGCTATTTCACTGAACTTAATTAACAAATACAAAATATATCTTTATAGCAAGGGTACTTTAACACATATAAAATCCATTCAATATTTGTAAAAAGCCAATATTATAATATGTATCTATATCAGCTATTGACTGAACTTAATTAGCAACAGAAATACAAACTATATAGCGAAGATACTTTTACACCACACACATAAAATCCATTTTAATATTTGGAAAAAGCCAGTATTATACTGTGTATCTGTATCAGCTTTCACTGAGCTTAATTAACACATACAAATTATATCTTTATGACAAAGTTACTTTAACACCACATATATACAATCCATGTTAATATTTGTTAAAAGTCAATTTTATAGTGTGTATCTATATCAGCCATTGCACTGAGCTTAATTAGCAACAGAAACACAAACTATATCTTTATAGCAAAGTTACTTTAACGGTGACTCCAAAACCTGCACAGCCATGATGCCGAATTTTGCCCCAAAAGGCGAAATAATAACTGCTCAGAGACTAAGTTTTAAGTCAATAAGCAGGAGGTATTTATTAGCAACGCGTTGGAGAATCCTCCAGGCCGCCCTGGAAAAAGGATTCTGGCGATCAGCAACAAGTACAGGTCTTTTATACAGTTCCGAACAAGGATTACATCATATTATATACATATTCTTATTAATTCATGCATATTCATACGTAGGCGGAGTATAGGCGGAGTCTCTTATTTTGAGGAGTCATCTTGCTGGGAGTTCCTGTGCCTTCCTCCTGGGCAAGGGTCTTCCTGTGAGTCTTCCTCGGGCTAAACTTTTGAACCTTTCCTAATTTGGGTAGTTTCCTGGTACATTTGGCATGGTCTCCAGGGCTTGGCAGAAGCTACTGGGTCAAGCTGACCACTGTTGGCTCCTTTTTTTGTAAATTTTAAAATGGATCTTTAGTATGTGGTGTAAAAGTTATCTTTGCTATATAGTTCTGATTTCTGGTAGTTAATTAAGATCGGATGCACAATAGCTGATATGGATACATACGTATAATATTGCTTTTTGCAAATATTAAATGTTATTTTATATGTTAACTTGCATGCTAGAAAGGCATATAGTTTGTGGTCTGTTGCTAATTAAGCTCAGTGCAAATAGCTGATATAGATACATACTATAATATTTGACTTTTTACAAAATTAAAATGGATGATATATGTGTAGTATTCACAGTAACGTTGCTATAAAGAATATAGTTTGTGTTTCTGGTAATTAAGCTCATGAAAGCTGATATAAATACACATTATAATATGGTTGGTTGTAAATTTTAAAATGGATTTTATGTATTGTGGTGCAAAAGTATCTTGCTACTAATTTGTATTTCATGGTGGTTAATAAGATCGGTTTTGTTTTTCAATAGCTGATATAGATACTACATAATATTGGCTATTTGCAAATATAACATGGATTGTATATGTGTTTAAAGTAACTTGGTTCTTAAGATATATTTTGTATTTGTTAATTAAGCTCAGTGAAGCTGATATAGATACACATTATAAGACTGCGCTTTTTCCAAATATTAAAAGAATGTTTATGGTTGTGGTGTGTTAAATGCAACTTGCCTATTAGAATCCCAATTTGTATTTCTTTGCTAATTAAGCTCAGTGCAATATGCTACTGAGATATATATACATACTATATATTGCTTTTGCAAATAATTAAAATGGGATTTTATATGTGGGTTAAAGTAACTTTTTTATAAAGACATAGTCTTATTTATTTAATTTGCCTCAATGAAAGAGCTGATATAGCATATACACATTATAATAACGTGGGGCTTTTGCAAATATAAATGTATCATATGTGGAGATTGTTTAAAAACTTTTGCTATAAAGATAAATCTCCGTATCCTTGCTGACCAGTACCTGGCAATGCAAAGCTGCATATAGACACCACTATAATATTGGGGCTTTTGCAAATATGAAAATGGATTTTTATATGTAGGCGGTGCCGAGTAAACTCTGCTGCGAGTAAAAGTCTATAGGTTTAGTGCCCATTATAGCTGCCAGTGCTAACACAGCCTGACCTACCCATACACACGTACAATAAAATCTCCGATTTTGTGCGAAACATTATAGAAATGAGTTTTGTGTATAGTTGTAGGCGTTAACAACCTTCTGGCTATCTGTAGGTGTGGGATTTCTCCTGTTGCTGAAGTTTTCAAGGCTCAGTGCAATAGACTGGATGTCACCAGACCTCTACATATCGGTATAAGAAGTTACGAGCATTCTCTTGACTCAGTTAAAACACGCATTTGATAAAGTCGGCATGTTTACACAAGACTTTGTTATAAAATACTAATTAATTTCATTTGCTCACCATAGGCGTTAACTAAGTCAACAATCCCCGACGCGCCTGCGTAGTGCGAATTATCAGGCCTCGGTGCCCCGTCCGACAGCTCGTGGTGCCCGTGCCGTGCTGTTCTAAAATGCCTGTTTCGCGTGGGCTGGGACCCGTCGCCAAAGCGTGACCAAGGCACAAGAACCGACCCCCCGGGAAAGCGGGGTAACGAACGCCCAACTAAAGGGGTTCCCAAACTATGAAATGCAGGACCACACAACGAGCCCTTGTCTAGTAGAGACCCCCCATAGGCGGAACACCCAGTAAATTCTTTAGCCCCCGGAGGAACAGAATCGGCCTACTGACACCAGGAAATTCTGCGGACCCCACGCGTACCAATCTCTCTAGGCCAACATAAAGCTCCACCCCAAGCAAGAATTGGGAGCCAACAAGTGTGCAGATTGAGGCCAGTATCTTCTGCCAATGGCGCCCTGGCGAGACCATGCCAATATGTACCAGCGAAAAACGACAAATCCTCAGAAGGGTCACCAGCCTCTACCGAAGACGCACTAGGAAGGCGGGGCGCAGCCACCGCTTAGCCGCCACCCGACACAAGGCAGACGCCTTAGAGACCCACACCTGCACCCCCCGCGAGGAAGATCACTCCCTGCACCTCAAGAGACTCCAGCCCGCCTATACTCCTGACTCTCCCTTACCGTACATTGAATTAGGCAACTGACATCAGGAGTAAGCAATATGCGCGAATCCCCTCTATAACTATGTGTAAGGTCCTTGTCTCCGGACCTGTATAAACGGACGCTGTACTTGCGTCTGCCCCAGCCCCGCGCTAGGAGCTCCAGTGCGCTGATCAGCCAGAAATCACTCTTGTCTCCGAGCGCCCGAGAGCGCACTTGCCTCCAACGCGGTTGCCTCCTACATACCGGGCTCTGCTCGTGGACATTGGACTTAAACTTAGTCTGCCCACGGAAGGCAGCATTCTCTGCCGTACTTTCCACTACTTCCGCGCACGAACTCCCCGCCCACTCCTCATGGCTCCTCGCCAGTTCTGCGGCGCGCCGCTAGTCACCGCTCGTCTCCCTCTTACGCCCGGTCCCTTGTGCCCTACAACACACACATACTCTTTCCGTTTCGAGTTGCTCAACTTTATAGCTACCGAGGTGCAGAATGCGAGCGCTCGCACCAAATTCGACCGACCACCTGATCACATTGATCGTCACCAGAACTTAACACCACATCTCACGGAAGTCAACCCACGCCTATTGCCATACACCCTATGCTACGCGTCAAGCTAAACAGCGCTCACAATCTGTCTCACTACAGAGACCCCCAGCTAGCTCTCGTATTATTTGAATCTAACACTTTAATGAAGTACTCTATGAAAAGGCCTGGAGCCACATAGATACACAGCGGTTCTAATTCCACGTGCGGTCTTCTTTCACAAATTTACCTGTCCCATCTTCTGGCCGTTCCCTGTCCCTTGCTTCCCGGTCCCCAGTCCACGGTTTTCGCGGTCCCGGGTTGTCTCCCCCCCGCTCCCCCGCCCCTACCGGCACAGCCGTTGGTCCGTGCGTTTTACACATATTATAGTCGATCTGTTCTCTAAACTCTCGATAAGCTTACATAGTATTCTACCGCTTTGCTAATTAAGTTTTACACGCTCGAGAGGCCAGTCGCCCACGCTGCTCACGCTGACCGGCACTCGGCATATATATAAGATATCTCTTTTGATAGCAAACACCTACAATAGAGTGCGTGCCTGGGTTGTGGCCTTCCATTCATACATTGTGCCCGGCCACCTCCCTTCACCCTTCTGCCACTCACTATATATCCTGTAGTTGTTAATTACCGTTCAATGAAAGACTGATGGTATCAGAACATACATAACTTCTAATTGCATCTGTGCTCTACTAGCTTTCCTGGCATAAGACCTCGCATCCTGCGAATCCCGCCATCCCTCTATATTGTCTGGATCTTCACACGGATATCTAACCCCTCTCGATTCCTTGTCATGGACCTTATAGATCCTTTCTAATCTTCTGTGCTGCTAATTAAGTGCTATTATGCCCCATATATGCGCTATTATAGATACATACTTGCCTGAACACATGGCTCTTTCAAATATAAACACTGGATTTCCTATATGCTGGCGTGCCTCTCGCCAGAGTCAATTCCTGGATCGACCGTATAAAGTAACTTTCACCTACTAAAGATAGTCCCTATTGTGCTCTCTGATTAGTTCAAATTAAGATGACAGCGAGAGCCTCATATAGCGCACATCCTGATGACTATATGCGTCTCCCAGCCGCCTACCTTGGCCTTCTGTGCACAGCGCCCAAAATATACTAATCTCACGGGATTTTATATGCGGTCATGTCCGCCCGCCTCCTACAAATAACTTTGGCTTATAGAAGACATCAGTTTTATTCTGCTGTTATACTAAGCTTAAGACAAGGAGGTGCTGAAGGCCGTGCCCCAATACTCGCCACCAAATCCTCAGTGTGTACCCTTGGCTCTGCGTTAACAATGCCAGTGTTTGCGCTTGTGGGGGAACCACTCTGCTAAGTCGAGCCAGGATGCCATATGAGATTGGCATCAACCCTTGTGCGATCGGCCACAAGTGAGCGAGCGAGCGCGCTAATGACCAGGCAGACCTCCTAGTGCACACCCAAGGACACGACATGAGCACATCCTCGGATAGTCAGGGCTTCCTCCACAGACCCTTATCCGAGGCAACACACTTATGATCTCAGCTGTCACATTCCTGTGCCAACGTTCCTGGGCAGCATCTCCACGGATCATCCCACACAGTCCCACACACCCTACGGGCCCGATGCCGGGCAACTAAAACACAATTGTCATAGCCTCCCATACAGCATGTTGCCCACCTCACCGGACACAAGTCCAGCACGCCACTCTGTGCCCACCCATGCGGACCACACAATGAGCACACACTGCTTTGCACACCTACGGCCGCCAACGCGAGCCATGAGCACACCTGTGTCCGCACAAGACACAGCACTACATAAATCGCACACACCCTGTCGCAGCTCGCTGCGCGCCGCGACCTATCACAGTAACTGATAAAGCACTCTCACAACACTTGGAGATTTAAAACACACACCATATGAGCGCCACCTGGCACAGTTGGGTGCACGACACAATGAGCACACCTGCTGACGCATGAGGACACACCATAGGACGCCACACCCCCGCTTGTCTACAAGTAAGGAACACACCACGTCCACAGCACAAGGCCATAGCCTTGCACACTAGGAACACAAATGAGCACACCTGTGCGATGGGGGCACACAATGAGCAACACCTGTGCACCAATGGACAACACAATGAGCACACCTGTGCACATGAGAGACACACAATGAGCACACCTCGTTGCACACTGAGGGACACAATGAGCACACCTTCTGCACAATGGACACCAATGAGGCACACCTGTGCACATGGGGCACACAATGGCCACTGCGATGGACACACATGATGCACACCGTGCATGGGGACACACAAGACACACCTGGACAACAGAGGCACACACATGAGCACACCTGTGCAGATTCTGCCAACCATCAGCACATGTGGAGAAGTGCATATTAATGGCTCAATGCAGATATTTACGTGTGTATTATTGTGCATTTGATTAGTTTGGGTGCTTATTAACATTTTAATCGCCATGCTAAACTGTAGTTTTGTCATTTGAAAAGGGTCTACACTTTTGCAAGTTCAAAATAGAAATATGTATCGTGGGATATATTTTTAAAGAGAGGAATGAGTGCTCCCACCACGATAGCAGCCACAGGACACTGAATCTTTCAAGCAGGCAAGAGAATTATTGCTCCCTTACAGAGAGAATTAACTTCTTCCCACCCATTGCCTCAGCCCTAAGAAAGCATGCTGTCAGATCAGAGGGAGGAAGCTGACACTGCCCAGACAGAATCCTGTGGTTAAGGATTTATGCATCAGCCATGAGCGGTGTAAGAATATTGCAACAGGCTGTTGCTTTTAAGGGTTAATCCTCTATTAATGTGTGCAAGCGGTCATTTTTCACACTTATTTTTGCCCCAGAAAGGTACCCCTGGAGCTTCTGTAACTCTTTGTTTTTTAGTGCTCACTATTGTCCTAATCCAAATTGTCCAAATTTTATTACTCTAATTAATTGCTATTTTCAGACCTATTCATTAACTATTAAACCCTTTTAAAATTTTAACACCAAGCGATCCTTGGGCTTTTTCACATCCCGCCCCCTCTGCGTGAGCCCACTGAAACTCATCAGGAATCAGAGAAGGAAGCTGACACTCCCAGACAAATCCCTGCTGTTTAATGGTAGATTCATGCCAT
>NDFG01000118.1:88282-100822 GCA_002167245.1 Sporophila hypoxantha | reverse complement strand
CACTATTATAATGTGTATCTATATCAGCTATTTCACTCAGCTTAATTAACAAATACAATGTCTTTATAACAAAGTTACTTTAAGACATATAAAATGCACTTAAAAATTTGCAAAAAGCCAATATTATAATGTGTATCTATATCAGCTATTGCACTGAGCTTAATTAACAAATACAGACTATGTCTTTATAGCAAAGTTACTTTAACACATATAAAATCCATTTAATATTTGCAAAAAGCAGTATTATAATGTGTATCTATATCAGCTATTTCACTCACCTTAATTAACAATTAACAAATACAAACTATGTCTTTATAACAAAGGTACTTTAACACATATACAATCCATTTAATATTTGCAAAAAGCCAATATTATAATGTGCATCTATAACACTGGATGGGGCTGATTTTCACCCAGGGGAGAGGAGGAGGAAGGAGAGAAGGGAGGGAAGAGGATGGGAGATGCCCCAGAGCTGCAGGAGTCTCCAAAAACAAACCAGGGAGCAATGGCAATTCCATTCCCACTCACCCTGAGCCCCAAAGACAGGAAAACTGAGAGCCTGGGGTCCATCCTCGGAACACTGATAATTTAGGGGTTTTCCCCATTGTTTCTTTCRTCTTTCAATATCCAGTTTCATTTATCAGCAAACCTACAGTTTATTTGTAAAAGCAAATCTSTTTTTCCGTTCATCAATCAGTGGAAACCTTTTTAATTTTAAACTTCTTCAGCTTGCTGTGCACATACTCACCCCACCACACACTTCCAAAACTTTTCACTATTTCTACATCTTAGCCAACAAAAAATTCATACCTATTGGMTATAAATTACAGGATTGTCATTAATTAGCAGTTCACCCTCTATTGATTATTGATTTCTCTTCTTGTGCTGTTTCATTCCCATTTTCAGTCTCTTTATTGCCTTTTTCCCAGCCAGGGTGAGTTCTAGCACAGTTGTGGGTTGCCTGTGTCTCTTCTTTATCTCTGGGCTCTGCAGAATGTCCTTGTGCTCCATAAATCCTGCATTCCTCACGTCCAATTCCAGCAAAAACATCTCCCTGTCCCAGGCTTTGTTTATTGAAAAGCATCGAGGTTTTYCAGCACAGCTCCAAGGCTCAGCCACTTCCCCAGACTGGGCTCCCAAAATGGCATTTGGTGACAAACCCTGCTAAGGGCTGGCTGCATTGCTGGAAAACTTAATTAAAACAATTAATTAGGACAGTTATTAGGAAAGTTTTATCATTTCCAATGTGAGTTTGTGAGTGGTTCAGGAAGGGTTGGGTGTGTCAGGAAAAATAATCTATAAACACCAGAGGTTTGTGTCCAAATAGGAGCCAGAGGAGTCCTTTTGCTTTATTCCAATAAAGGCAGAGGCCATGGGGCATTCCCCTGGGCTCTCTCAGATTTTTGGAGGTTGCAGCCTCCCTTTTATCAATTYCCCTCTCTTTTTCCCCATTTCTGAGGTGCTTGAGAGGTTCAGACTCCCCAAAACGCCTGATACCAAAGATTCCCCTCTAATGCAACACCCTGCCCTTTAATTTTTAATTCTTATGGAATTTGGGGGTTTTTTGCCATTTCTGAGGTACCTGAGAGGTTCAGACTTCCCAGAACACCTGATACCAAAGATTCCCCTCTAATGTACAACTCTCCCTTTTAATTTTTAATTCTTATGGAATTYAGGGGTTTTTCTTCCCCATTGTTTCTTTCATCTCTCAATGTCTAATTTCATTTATCAGACCTTTTATTTGAATGTCTAATTTTAATTTATCAGCAAACCTAAAGTTTATTTGTAAAAGTTTATTTTATCTTTTTCCATTCATCAATCAGTGGAATCATTCCCATTGTTTCTTTTATCTCCCAGTTTTATCCCCCAGCAGACCCAGAGCTGGTTTGGAAAGACAAATCCCTCATTGCTCTCAGGTGGAAGCAGGGAAGAGATTCCCTTGGGTTTGATCCCTGTTCCCTCTGCAGTCCTGTCTGGGATGGGCCCTTGGGACATTTCCTKGTGGTTTTCCAAGGTCATTTCATTCCCTTGTCCATAACTCTGAAAAACTCAGCCAAATCATCCCAAATCTAAAGCCTTCCAAGGCAAAACTGATACAAATTCCTGCAACTTGGATGATTCTAACATTCATTAATGCTTGTACCAACTCCCAGGCTTAATTTGGTTCAATTCCCTGATTTTAATTAGTTGAGACAAATTTATACATGAGATATAATGTAAATTTAACCTAAGAGAAAAATAAAAGCTTTTTCCCACACCATGCTTTTTTTTCCGAGTAAAAAAAGACAGAAGATCAACTCAGCAAAAGAACAACTGACGCAGATGAAATAGTCTGCTTTAGACAATCCCAGCCATATTTAGTTGCCCAACAAGCTGCTCACAATAAAAATTACTAAAATTATTAAATTGATAATACAGGCAGTTCTTTTGGGGACAGTAAAAGTCTCATTGGTCCCAAACAGCTCAATCAGGTCCTAGAAAAGGGAAAATTCAGCCCAGGTTATTAAAAAGCAGGAAAAGGAAAAATCTGCTGAGGGTTGATTGAATTCCCAGCTCATTTGCTGCTCTGGCAGCTGCAGGGTGAAATTCTGGCATTGGTGGAGTGGCCACCCCAAATCCTGGGGTAACCTGGGAGCCTTCCCAGCAAACCCAGTGCCCTCCCCACTCAGAACTGGTCAAACTGGTCAGTCCTGGTGGGGCTGGGAGGGTGAGACCCCCCCAGTGCCCAAGGAGCTGTGGAAATCTCCTCCTTTCCCTCCAGGAATTCTGAATTTCCCTTTTTTTGTGCTGCCCTACCCCAGCACTGCCCTCCTGTGCCAGGTCTGTCCTGCAGGAAYTGCAGCCCCACCACCCCGGGGGGGTCAGGAATGGTCAGAGCCAGAGGGGAAAAGTGACCTTTGGTGACGGGACAGTGAGTGACCCTCGGGGTGCCACCCTCAGTGAGGGGACAGTGACCTCTGAGTGACCCTCAGGTGCCACCCTCAGTGACCTCTGAGTGACCCTCGGGGTGCCACCCTCAGTGAGGGGACAGGGAGCACTGAGTGACCCTCGGGGTGCCACCCTCCGTCAGGGCACAGTGACCCTCGGGGTGCCACCCTCAGTGAGGGCACAGTGACCTCTGAGTGACCCTCAGGTGCCACCCTCAGTGACCTCTGAGTGACCCTCAGGTGCCACCCTCAGTGACCTCTGGGTGACCCTCAGGTGCCACCCTAAGTCCCCACCCAGGGTCAGTGTCACCTCCCTGAGGGTCAGCTGGGCTTGGTGCCAGAGGAGACCCCACAGAGACCTGGGTGACACCAGGGACCCCAACACCAGCCCTGACCACTGACCACATCTGAGAGACCCTCACTGACCTCACTGACCCCTGACCACTGACCACTGACCACATCTGAGAGACCCTCAGTGACCACTGATCCCTGACCACTGACCGCTGACCATGTCTGCGACCCTCACTGACCACTGCACCCACCCCAGGGACCCTCACTGACCACTGCACCCACCCCAGGGACCCTCACTGAGCACTGCACCACAACTGAGACCCTCAGTGACCACTGCACCACATCTGAGGGACCCTCACTGACCTCACTGACCACTGACCATATCCAAGGGACCCTCACTGACCACTGCACCCCACCCCAAGGACCCTCACTGACCATTGACCCCTGACCACTGACCCCATCTGAGACCCTCACTGTCCTCACTGACCACATCTGAGGGACCCTCACTGACCTCATTGACCACTGAACCCCACCCCAGAGACCCTCACTGACCACTGACCACATCTGAGACCCTCACTGACCACTGACCACATCTGAGACCCTCACTGACCACTGACCCCATCTGAGACCCTCACTGACCACTGCACTATATCTGAGAGACCCTCACTGACCTCACTGACCACATCCAAGGGACCCTCACTGACCACTGCACCACATCTGAGAGACCCTCACTGACCCCTGCACCCACCCCAGGGACCCTCACTGACCTCACTGACCACATCTGAGACCCTCACTGACCACTGACCACTGCGCCCACCCCAGGGACCCTCACTGACCACTTGTGTTAAAATTTTAGAAGTTTAATGAATGAGTTTAGAAGTTTAATGAGTTTAGTAATGAAAATTAGGACAATAAGAATTTGGACAATCAAAGTTAGGGCAATAAGAGACAATAAAAAGCAAAGAATTACGGGTGTCCAGGTGCTTTGCACTGTGCCCCAAAGCACCCCTTGCTACCAAAGGATTAAAAGCAATAACCTATTGCATATTCATAGATCTCATGTGTGATTCAAACATTCCTTTCACACCAGGGTGTTTCTGCTTCATTTTAGCTGCCCCATCTTGTAAATCAACCTTGGTTCCTCGCAGTCTGAGCTGTCCTGATAAGGAGCAATAATTCTTCTGTGGGATCTCGGTGTCTGTGCTGTTATCTCTATCCAGATAGGACAACATGAAAATTCCTGATTATCTTTTTCCATTCCCTTGAGGTTATTACAAAAAAAGTATCTTTACATCACATAGCTCCATTATATCCTTGCCTATAGTCTAAACACATGTAATTACGTACACAATGTACCTTAAAAAGATGGAGCTGAATCACCCAGCCATCATGTGTGTGATGTGTCTCATATGAGGTTAGTCTTATCCCACTACAGATAATATAATACTTTATATTTTCTAATATTTTGCATGTGAGACCAAATCTATTATCATTCGTTACATTTTTCACCACTAATCTGAATATCTCAGTCTCACTTAACACTTACATTGTCTCTCAAGTAACTCAGCCTTATACTATCAAGTATATCACACACATTCTTTCTCTATTATTTTAATTTTTATATATTTATTAATATAATTATTCATTATAATAAGATACCTCAATTTATACATGCCCTTTATACCTACATCAATTATCATTTAGATTCTTATATATCTTTGCTATTATATACCCTTCATTAACCTTTCACTCATATAATTTATTTCCTTATTAAGCTTGAACTTCTGAAGTAATGTGACGTAAGCAGCAGGCAAATGCGATAAGTGATCTAATCGGCAGAGCACGGAAATGTGCCATTTATAGCATACAGGCAAAGAAAGACGAGAGTAAAACGACTATAGCGCGCAAAGGAGCGAAAAGTAAGTTATAGAGTCAAACAAAGGCTAAATCGATCACGCAACAAGAAAGAATAGACAACCACATCAGTAATACGATATAGGAGGAAGAAACAACGACAGTACATATTCACAATATGAAGGCGCCTTTTGTGTCTGGCGGGCCCACATTATTCACAGACAAGTGTAAGAGGGTATAAGGTATAGAGGGAAGGATAATGGATATAGAGATAGGACGTAGAAAGGGAAAGGACCAAGGAGCATATGGCCACAATGTGATAAAGTGTAGCAAGGGAATACGACCACCAGGGAAAATATACAAGGCAAAATGATAAGGGGCAAGAAAGTTGGCGCGATAAGCTGAGATAGTGGAACCACTCCGGCAGTGCGATCAGGCGCCACAAGCCAAACCGGAAAAGGACATAGGATACACGCGAAAAGGGAAGGAAAGGGAAGGAAAGGAAAAGAAGGAAACGGAACAGGAAAGGAGGGAAAGGAAATGGGAAAGACAAGGAAAGGAAAGGAAGAAGAAGGAAGGAAAAGAGGAAAAAAGGAAAGAACACCCAGGAACCTCCTGGAGAGTTTTGCGCCCCTCTGATGACACTGGGGTCACCCAGTCCCTGGAGGCGCCAGGAAATGTGACCTCTTGCGACTCTGGGCGTCTCTGCTGGTCTAGCCCTTGCGGGACCCCATCTTCCCAATGAGTGTTGGTGCTCAGTGGGGACATCTCTGATCTGGGTGTGATGTCTGCTTGGACTGGGGATATCCTTTGGGGATTGGGAACATCCCTGGACTGGGGATGTCCCTGGACTGGGAATGTCCGTGTCTGCGGAATCGCTGGGATGTCCTCTGGGACTGGGGATGTCCTTTGCGACTGGGAAGCCTTTGGGATGGCTCCCTGGGAACTGGGGAATGTCCCTGGGACGGGATGTTCCTTTGGCCTGGGAATGTCCTTTGGGATTGAACATCCCTGGGACTGGGATGTCCCTGGGACATGGGGATGTCCTATTTGGGAGTCTTGGGGACTGATCCTTTGGATTGGGAACATCCCTGGACTGGGAGTCCCTGGGACTGGGGATGTCCTTTTGGATTGGGAACATCCCTGGGACTGGGGATTGCCTGTGGCCTGGGGATGTCCTTTGGACTGGGGACGTCCCTGGGACTGGGGATGTCCTTTGGCCTGGGACCGTCCATCAGCCCGGGCTGGGTGCGCGGCGCTGTGCCGCTGTGCGGGGCAGCAGCCGCTGATAGCAGCTCTTGGCGGGATAAGGAGCCGGGGCTGCTCCCTGGCTCAGAGCCCGGGCGATCCCTCCCCGCTCCCGGCCATGGCGGCGGGGCTCGGCTCCCTCACCGTGTACGTTCCTGTCCCGGCCACGCCCTGCAGGTGCGGGGGGAGCCCCGGCCCGGGGGCTGCGGGTGTGCAGCAGGAGCTCTCTGGGTTGGGCTGCTTTGGGTTTGGGCTGCCGGCTCTGTTTGGGGTGCCGGTTCTGTTTGGGGGTCCGCGTTCTGTGAGATCCGGTTCTGTTTAAGGGTGCCGCTCTGTTGTGGGTGCTGGTTCTGTTCAGGGGTGCTGCACCTGTGGAGGTTTTGCTGTAGTATCGGGGTGCTTTAGGTTGGGGTGCCGGTTCTGTTTGGGGATGCCGCTCCATTTTGGGGGTGTGTTCTGTTTCGGGGCTGCTGCAGCTTGGAGGTTTTGCTGTAGGTTTGGGGGTGCTGGTTCTGTTTTGGGGTGCTGGTTCTGTTCCGGGGTGCTGCACCTGTAGAGATTTTGCTGTAGGTTTGGGGGTCTGGTTCTGTTTGAGGGTGTTTTCTGTTCCGGGGTGCTGCACTGTAGAGATTTTCTGTGGGTTTGGGTGCTGGTCTTTCGGGGTCCTGCAGCTGTGGAGTTTTGCTGTAGGTTTGGGTCTGGCTCAGTTCAGGGGTGCTGGTTCTGTTTGGGGGTGCTGCAGTTTGTGGAGGTTTTCTGTTAGGTTGGGGGTGCCGATTCTGTTTGAGGGTGCTGGCTCTGTTCAGGGGTGCTGTCTGTTTGGGGGTGCTGCAGCTGTGCAGGTTTTCTGTAGTTTGGGGTGCTGCAAGTAAGGCGAGCTTTAGGTGTTGGGGTGCTGTGAGTTTTGGGGTGCTGCGACCACTGCAGCGTTTCACCTGCACAAGGTGTCACCTGGGGTGCTGACAGCGAAGCTCTGAGTGCTGGGGGCTGGGAATCCCCCACCCGTTCCTCGCTCCTGCGGGGTCCAGGTGGGCTCTGTACCCCAAAACCAGGCAGGCGAGGGGGCCCTGGGGGCACGGCCGCGGGTGACGCACCCGGAGCTAATTTTGGGTGCGTTTGCAGGTTATTGTCATGTCCCGCCACGAGACCATCCGGGTGCTGGAGGTGGGGTGGATGGGGACCCCAAAACGGCCGGCGAGGGAACGCGGGGGTCCCCGGCACAGGGGGCCCCCCAGGTGTGGAGGACGCTCCCCGCCAGCGCCCCGAGCTCGTCCGGAGGGGAGGCGGCAGGTGAGAGACCCCCCCGCACCCTTCCCTTCCCGGATCCGTCCCGGTTCCCCCGGGTCTCCCCATCCCGAGATCGTTCCTGGCGGTTCCGGATCATTCCGGATTGTTCCCGGTTCCCCGGGTCTCCCATTCCCGGGATCGTCCCGGCTGTTCCCCGGTCTCTCCCATTCCCGAGATCGTTCCTGGCGTTCCCCGGGTCTCCGCTGGATCGTTCCCCCCGGATGATTCCCGGGATCGTTCCCAGTCCCCCGAGTCTCTCCCATTCCCGGGATCGTTTTTGGCACTTCCCCCGGTCTCTCCTTTCCGAGATCATTCCCAGTTCTCCCCGAGTCTTCCCATTCCCGGGGATGGTTCCCGGTGCCCCCCCGGTCTCTCCCTCCCGGGATCATTTCTCTGCAGTTCCCCGCGATTTATTTAAACAAATATGGATATTGATCTAGTACCGACATCCAACTGTGACGGACAAAAAACTCTCTAACAAGTTTAAGTTAGAAAGGTGTGTGTTTAATGCGGATAGCTCCCAAATACACACTGCAATTTACAGGTATCACAAGAGTCCTTTTATCTGTACAAGTAGTGAATACCCAAAATACAATTGCATTATTGATAACTTTGGTACATCCGCATTCCCAATATGGATATTGATCTCGGTACCAATATCCAAAAACTCTCCAACAGTTTAGAGTTAGAAGTGGATTTTATTTGCGGAATAACTCCCAAATACACACCACTCTATTTACAGGTGATTACAGAGTCCCTTTTATCCATACAAGTATGGGAATACCCAAAATACAAATACATATTTCATAACTTTGGTACATCCCATTCCCAATATAGATAATTGAATCTAGTGCCAATATCCAACTGTGATGGACAAAAACTCTCTAACAATTTCGAGTTAGAAAGTGGATGTTTATTGTGGGATAGCTCCAAATACACACTCAATTACAGGTGATTGCAGAGTCCTTTTATCTGTACAAGTATTGAATACCCAAAATACAAATGCATATTCATAACTTTGGTGCACCCCATTCCCTGCTCTGTATAGTAATTAGTTCAAAAGCCMTTAGGCATGTGTAGTTTGTTCCTTGAAATGGGTCGGTGGTCCCTTTCATGGGGAGGGGTCCCAAAATGAGGAAGTAAATGAAGTCTTCCTCGTTCTGACCTTTCTACCTTTTCAATGCAAATCTGACAAATGAACCCTTGGTAGAACTCCCATTCCCGTCCTCAGTTGGTTTCAGAACAGAGGAGGCCACAATTGTCTTATGTTCCTAAAAGCCATTTATCAGTTTCTGTATTCTTCATTATAAACCCAGCTATCCAAACATTGTGCTGACAAGCAATCCATTATGAGTTAACTACTAACTCTAAACTTCATCAAGGCCTACCCATTTATTTTAATTAACTCCAATAAAGCTTATCTCYGACTAAAATCTTAGCTCCTCTAAAATCTCTAAATTCTTTTAAGTTTATGTCTCACCCGGGTCTCTCCTTCCCTGGATCGTTCCCCCCTGCGTCTCTCTTTCCCTCCCGGGGTCGTTCCCGACGGTTCCCTCGGGTCTCCCATTCCCGGGATCATTCCCGGCCGTTCCCGGTGTCTCTCCCTCTCGGGATCGTTTCCAGCAGTTCCCTGGGTCTCCCCTGGATCGTTCCCCCCGTGTCTCTCCCTCCCGGGATCGTTCCCGGCAGTTCCCTGGGTCTCCCATTCCCGGGATCATTCCGGTTCCCCCGGGTCTCTCCTTCCCGGGATCATTCCCGGTTCTCCCGGGTCTCTCCCTCCGAGATCGTTTCGGACGGTTCTCCCGGGTCTCCCATCCCGGGATCGTTCCCGGTTCCGCCCGGGTCTCTCCCTCCCGGGGTCGTTCCTGATGCCCCCCGGGTCTCCCATCCCGGGATCGTTCCCGGGTCCATCCCTGGGAGCCAAGGCGGTGTCTGGTTCGTGTCACCTGGCTCGTGTCACCTGGCTTGAGTCACCTGGCTCGTGTCACCTGGCTCGTGTCACCCGGCGGTCCTGCTGCGGGTCCTCCCCCACCGTCCCCCGGCAGTTCCCGTTTTGGGGAGATCCCGCTTTATTCCTCACTGCTTGCTGGCCAGCGCCCCAAATCCGGCAGGGCACACGCCTGTGCCCTGTCCCCTGTCCCCTGTCCCATCTCCCACCCTCTCTCCTGCCGGGGAAGGAGGATGCCACCCCGGGGGATGGTGGCTGTCACCGCCCTGGTCACACTGCGGCTGGCCCGGGTCCCTGCCCCTCCTGCGTCCCCTCCCCGGGCTCTGAGCACAACCTGGGGCACCTTGGGGAGGCTGTGCAGAGTTTGGCTGTCTCCCTCTGACCCCCACCCGTGTTCCCCCAGGTAAAGCCAAAGCAGCGTCGCCCACCCCGGTGGCCTCGAGCCCCGCCCCGAGCCAGCCCGGCGTGACACACCTGGCCGTGCAGGCCGCGCCACAGGTAACTGTCCCCCGGGGCTGGGGGGCCAGGGGGGACCCCCGGGAGGTGGCCGCAGACTGGGGGTGGCCAGGTAAGGGGGACCCCTTTTGTCCCCCCACGCAGACCTGGGGGGGAAGGGAGGCCCCGGGTGCCCCTCGTGTCCCTTATGCAGAAGGGGTCTGAGTTAGGGGTGGACCCCGAGGTAAAGAGATCCCCTCTCTGCCCCCCATCCCCACAGAGGCGGGGCCAACTGTAATGGGGGACCCCCTTAATCCCCTCCAGAGAGGCTCCTCCACTGCCCCCCAGTGCCCCCCAGTTCACAGAGCTCCCCCCATCTCCCCACGGAGAGGGGGTTCCCAGTTCAGGGGGGCTCCCCCTTTACCTTTTCCCCACCGCCCCCGGGGTTCACCAGGGAGCCCCCACATCCCCCCGGTTCCCCCAGGGGTTCCCAGTTCAGCGGGGCTCCCCCTTTGCCCCCTCCCCAGAGGGATTCCCCGGGGGGCTCCCCCTTTGCCCCCTCCCCAGAGGGGTGTCCCAGGCGGGGCGGGGGGGCCCCGCGGGGGTTTCCCTGATGCTGAGCAGGGCGTTGATTTGTGTTTCTCTTTCAAATCTCATTTATCTCCGCAGGTGTTGGCTCAGGAAAGCTTAGCCACAGGTGTGACAGGAGTAATGGTTCCGGCAGGGACAGTTACTCAACCTCTTCTTATCCCCATCAGTATTGCAGGTCAGGTGACAGGCCAGCAGGCGCTGGCCCTGGTGACAATTCCCACAGCAACGCTCGCCGCGCTCCCGGGACTGACGCCGGCGGCACCTGCGGGGGCGATTTTCAAACCGCCCGTAGCCAATCTCACAGGTAACCGCAGGTAACCCCGCCCCGCCCGCCCCGCAGCGGCACCGGGGACCTGAGAGGAGAGCAGAGGGCAGAGCTGGGGCTCCAGGTGCCACCGGGGATCTGAGGGGAGAGCAGAGGGCAGAGCTGGGGCTCCAGGTGCCACCGGGGATCTGAGAGGAGAGCAGAGGGCAGAGCTGGGGCTCCAGGTGTGAAACCTGGTGTAGATTTGGGGCTCCAGGTGCTACCGGGGAACACAGAGGAGAGCAGAGGGCAGAGCTGGGGCTCCAGGTGCTACCGGGGATCTGAGGGGAGAGCAGGCAGAGCTGGGGCTCCAGGTGCCACCGGGGAACACAGAGGAGAGCAGGCAGAGCTGGGGCTCCAGGTGTGAAACCTGGTGTAGATTTGGGGCTCCAGGTGCTACCGGGGGTCTGAGAGGAGAGCAGGCAAAGCTGGGGCTCCAGGTGTGAAATCTGGTGTAGATTTGGGGCTCCAGGTGTGGCTGCAGGAGCCGATGGGCTTGGACTTGGGAGATTTGAGTATTGAAGGTGTAGATTTGAGGCTCTACCTGTGGCACCTGGTGGAGATTTGAGGCTCCAATTGTGACACCAGGTTTAGATCTGGGGCTCCAGGTGTGGCTGCAGGAGCCAAACAGGCTTGAATTTGGGGGATTTGRGTATCAAATAAGGTGTAGTTTTGAGGCTCCAGGTGTGGCACATGGTGTAGATTTCCAGATGTGGCACCTGTTGGAGATTTAGGGCTCCACATGTGGTACCTGGTGCAGATTTGGGGCTCCAGGTGCAGCTGCAGCTTCAGGAGCCCAATGGGCTTGGATTTGGGGGATTTGAGCACCAAGGTGTAGCTTTCAGGCTCCAGGTGTGACAGCTGGTGTAGATTTGGGGCTCCAATTGTGACACCTGGTGAATATTTCCAGATGTGGCACCTGGTGTAGATTTGGGGCTCCAGGTGTGTCTGCAGGAGCCAAATGGGCTTTGATTTGGGGGATTTAAGTATCAAATAAGGTGTAGCTTTGAGACTCTACAAGTGACACCTGGTGTAGATTTGGGGCTCCAGATGTGGCCATCTGCCATAGATCTGGGGCTCCAGGTGAGGCACCTGGTGTAATTTGGGGCTCCAGGTGTGGAAACAACAGCTTCTTGCACCAGGTGAAGTTCAGGTAAATTTGGGCTCCAGGTGTAGCTGCAGGAGCTGAATGGGCTTGGACTTCGGGATTTGAGTATCAAGGTGTAGCTTTGAGGTTCCAGGTGTGGCACCTGGTGCAGATTTGGGACTCCAGGTGTGGCATCTGGTGTAGCTTTGAGGCTCCACCTGTGGCCCCTGGTGTAGCTTTGACGCTTCAGATGTGGCACCTGGTGTAGATTTGGGGCTCCAGGTGTGGCTGCAGCTTCAGGAGCCCAATGGGCTTGGATTTGGGGCATTTGAGTATCAAGGTGTAGCTTTGGGGCTCCACATGTAGCACCTGATGGAGATTTGGGGCTCCACATGTGGTACCTGGTGTAGATTTGGGGCTCCAGGTGTGGCTGCAGGAGCYCAATGGGCTTGGTCTTGGGGGATTTGACTATCAAAGGTGCAGCTTTGAGGCTCCAGGTGTGGCACCTGGTGCAGATTTGGGGCTCCAGGTGTGGCATCTAGTGTAGATTTGGGGCTCTGTAAGTGAC
>NDFG01000117.1:139488-166253 GCA_002167245.1 Sporophila hypoxantha | reverse complement strand
TGGTTTGTTTTATTTACAAGAAAGAGCAAACACACCCCATTAGCAAAAGCTTCAATGACATCATGAGTTTGTTTCTACATCCCATAATTATGTGATACAACAGGACCACAGGCGTACACCAAAAGCAGGAGGTCATAGATTCCAGCTCTTATTTGCTTTTTGGCACCTATAAGCAAGGCGCAAAATGACTGGGGAAAGACCTAGTGCCAGCAAACCCTGAATCAACCCTCAACACAAAAAAAAACTCCCCAAACCTCTCAGTTATCAGCAGGAAGAGGACAAGTAACTGCCTTGAAATACTGAAAAAAGTTACTGAAATTAATATTCTTAACTTTGAATTGCTTATAGCAAGCGAAGCTCCACTCCAAAGACACTTACTCACCTTAGTCACTGTGAAGGCATTGATATATAAATTAAACTTAACAAATTTGATGGCCACCTGTGACCCCTATATAAGGACTATATTTTAACCTTTTTTAAACTTTGGGTTTTATCTATCATCCCTGAGAACATGGTCTTGAGCTCTAATCTTGAAGTGTAATATTAGCCCTAAGCTTCAATTACACTCGTCACACCTCTCAGTAAAACACTATTACAGCTTGGTGTTTAAAGATTTAAGGGCTTAATTTCTGTATGAGGAAGTTTCAAAAAGCACCAAACTTTTGGGAAGTTCACAACCCAATCACCCCACTTGCAGTATCTAAATGATGAGTACAACTCAAACAAGCAGTCATTGTGCACATCACCCACCGTGATTCTTCACAAATTGGGCTCTATTCCAGAACCAATCCTTTAATCCTACACACAAAATTAATTGGAAAAGAGTGAAAGCCTCATGAAACCATACTGCACAGAAGAAAATATTGAGCATCTATCATTAGCGGAGATACTACAGTTTATAAATTCTGGACAGTGAGTGGGAGCAAATTGAGCATCTTTTTCTATTTTTAGACATGGCCACTTGTCACTTCATTGTTAACTTGTTGGCCTGGCTTATGACTGTAGATTGACATATCAGACTTATCTTCCCTCAAAAACAGATTTTCAAGTTATACAAATTTTAAAATGCAAAAAAGTGTTATTTTCATTGCAATCATACCGTTTTAAATAAGTAGGTACTTAATGGACAGCAAGCAAACTGTCCAAATCTTCTAGTGACACGTGGAATGAGGAAGCAGCAAGCTACAATTTGTTGGGGTTTTTTTAAAGGCTACTCCCATTTATTCTTCTTTCCAGTTATTTGGAACAGCGTGGTAAAGTAATCATTTGGCAAGGTCTAGTCAAGAATTTTTTAAAAAGGTGTATTTTGCTATGGAAGTCAGATTAGTATACTTTAAACCAATTGAAAGTCTGAAAACAATACAAATATTTATGACAAGAACAGGGGGTTTTCAGCAGGGTTTCAAATTCTTGCAATAAAATTGCAGGCACAACACATTACTTTCGGATGAACACATCCCTTCCCATCTTATGCTCACAGCTATTTAAACTCTTTTCACAGATTCCATCTTCACAACTTTTAGAGAGTCACTGAATGCTGTGTTTGCTTGACATGCAACACAGATTCTGATATATCAGGAATAATTGTATTAATTTATATTAATAATAATGTACAATTACTATTCTAATAATTAATACCAATACTATCAATAATTAATTATTAGTCAGTGAAAACCACACACCCACCATGCCCTGAAGATCTCAGGAACAAATATGCTGGTGGTCTCTACACTGATGTGAGAAAGCCCTGATGTCCACATTCACACATACACCCAAGGGAGATTGTTTTGTTCCTGTCCACACGGATAAAGAACAGTTTTCAAGACTGTGCTGGCATTGTTTGAAATTGCTTTCTAAAGCGCATGATCATTACTTTAAAAATCAGCATTTTCTTTTCTTCTGGCAGAGGGCACTATTTAAAATTTTCATCTAGGCGATATCAATTTGCACAGAGCCAAACAATTTTTGGCGCACAGGAGATCACGCACCTTACTTTGTGATAAGAGGAGAATGGAAGACAAGATTCACCCAGAGTCATTAACCACTTTAGAAACGAGAGGGAAAAATTACTGCAACCCCTGGATCGAAGCTTGGAATCAACGATGGCCAATAGGAACAAAGACAATATGGGTATACAAGTGGAGCTGGTTGTATCATCAGCCTCCATTGACAGAGACTCCGGTGTTTTAAAAACGAACACCAAGGCCTGGTAAGCAAAACTTTAAGTTTCTGCTTTGTAACTTAAGAAGAATTATCACTAGAGTTTGCTAGCCAACTTTGTTCTCCGCAGAAGGCTTACAATAAAGATGTTTTCCCTTGCTCTTAGTAAGGCCAGTTGAAAACAACACATACTTCTTCAGCAACATCCTTGTCACACCTTCAAGGAAAACACATCATTCCTAAGGACACATGACACTCCCAGTCTTATCCCATCAGTTCAGTCATGATGCATTTAAAAAGTTTTGATGACTTGGAATGCACTACTGAACAAAATTCAATCTAAATTAAAAGCATAGAAGAAGAGAAGTGCTAAAATAAGTTCTCCACTCCCGTTCATTCCTTGCCCATATACAGAGCCATGGAATTACAGATATCAGCTGACCCTGGGAGAATTCAGATAGTACCTTCAAAAAGCCTTTTATTTTAGACTACTTTAAACATTCAAACCTATGCAGTAATGGCTACACGTGGAGCTGAGTGCAACAACTCACAGATAAATGTTCTAGATGATCGGGGCCTCTTATTCTTTTTCCATACATCCCCTTGATTTTCAATGCTACTCAGCAAAAACATCATAATCTTTCAACAGGCCCTAGAAGGACAATCCAATAAAACTGTGAGAATACAATTTAGAAAAGAAACTAAAGTGCTCAAAGGCTTTAAGTCATAACCTCAGTTATATCCAGAAATATTCTACTTGACATGCAGTGCATGTTAGATGGGTGCAGAAAAAATACTTTTTAGGTTCCTCATAGCTAACCAACCAACTCCTAGGGATCTGTGCCCTACACCAACCTCACCACCAAACAAACAGAGTTGCGAAGGACTTGTGGTGTTAAGCCGCAGGAGCAAGAGTCACAAGAATCTGATGGGGAACCTTGCTGACAGTACATGATCAAAATTGCACAAATGAATAAAAACTTTTTGGCTAACCTTGTCATAAATGCACAGTTTGAAAAGGACAAGTCACACACCGTTGTTTTGCCTAAGACAGGTATTTCAGCTACCAACCACACCAGGTTCAGCAAAAGGAAACACTTCTTTATTCTACTGGCTTTTTTATTACTCACTCACTGGTGTGTATTTTTAAATCAACTGATATTTACTGAAAATTGGATTCCTGATGTGGTGAAATAATATGGAACAATAACACACAAGTTTCTCTGTCTAGGAATAACTGCTCTAGTGCAGTCCATTAGAGTTGCTTCCAAATTGGCAATAACACCAGTGCTCATCTTTCCAGTGTCGCATCCCACCACGTGCCTTAAATTTCAACTTAAGGAAAAAAATCATTTCTTTAGGAAAAAAAAGACCTGTCAGATCAATATCAAACTTAGCAATTCCCTATCCAACAGGGAATCTTTTTAGTGTGACATGAGGATTTTCAGACTGATAGCCATTCAACTTTGCAAGGCTCAGAACAGAGGCTTTCCTAGTCCCACATTCCAAAGCAGGTGTGAACTCCATCATGCAGTTTGTAAATGTCAGTGCAGTTAGCGGCCAGTTCTGCCTGTCAAACCACTGCCAGACTTGTTCCCTATGCACAGCAGCACCTCAATCCCCAAGCATCTTTAATTTTGAAAAAATCACCTATTTCTGGATGGGAAAAGATAGTGGCACTGTTTTGTGGCTGATATTCATAGACTTCTCTATCTTATTCGTGCTTCTACTCTCCTTCTCTTAAGCCATTAACTAGCAAATGACTCTGCTGCTGGGAAAGTGTACCTTGGGGAAAAGCAAGCTTGGAAAACCTCTAGTGTTTCATGGAAAAGGATATTTTTCTATTTGCATAGTAGCAGGGGCTCCAGCAAGAATATCGACCACTGTGGCATCACTTTCTCAGGCCTTCAGATGTATCTTTAAGGGCTTTCCTGGTCTAAACATGGCCAGTATATTCAAGGACAAAGTTTAACAAAGAACAAGAGCAAAAAATTAAATGCCCCTTATACAAGGGCTTTAACATGAGAAAATCCATGTTTCATTGAAGCATAGTAGCATTAATCACAAGACTCTTTACTTTTTGTAAGAGCAAAAATTCTTCTGTCGATCACAACAGAGAGAAACTCGATGGCCAAGAGTCTCCAGAAAGGTTCTAGACTTCAGACTTATAAATTCCAAGTCCTTGGGACAATAACATGAGACTTGAATGATCCCCACTTGCCCTGTCTCAGAAACGCAAATTAGGTGGTGAAAAAGAACACAAACCCCTTCCCCCTTTCCTCTGAAATAGACCAAACCAATCCAAACAATTTCTCTCAGCTTCTTTTGTCTCAAGCTTTTTTTTCCTCCTAGTTACATGTCCTCTGTTGCTGAGGCTTGGGCTGAACTCACTTGGGGTCATGGTTAGTACAACACACAATATGTATGTCAAGCAAAAATTGGAAAGATTTATGACCTTAAACCCCAGCATGAAGTATAAAAACACAGGGAGCCTATCACAAAGCTGTTCCGTGGGCTAGGCTTCTTGGGTTCTCCCTTTTCTTGCTTTTCACAGTGTGAGAAGGAAGGAACTGAAGCATATTTATGGTAGTTCCAAAAACATTAGTTATATCTTTATAGACAGAAAATACCCAGGCAAAACCAGCACCTTTTTATTGTCGGGAGCTTTCAGTTTGGTGTGCGCCTTCCACAAAGAAAACAACGTGAGACCCATCCCAGAAGGCTTCTCACACGTATCTTAGACAAAACTAAAAGATTGGAGTTTTGCAAAGACTCACAAACTTCCTCAACAATTTAAACATGGTTTTTCATTCACCTTGTGGTGAACTAACTTTTTGAAATGCAGGTTCAGAGCCAGAATAGTCAAGGCAAAAGGAATAATAACTATTTGAGCTTTTTTAGTGAGAGGACTGTTATTGTTTCTCTTGCTATTCTTGTATATCTGCAAAACTTTTTTCCTTCCATGAAGCACAAGATTTCGCTGCTACTCCAAATACAACCTTCCCATTGCCAAGGCTGCAATTGAGAGTGAAGGAGTAAATTTTGTTATTCATTCTTCCTCTTTGTATGCAGAATTTTCCACAAGTGGTGTTAATTTTGCTAAATCATTTTCAAAAATATTTCCTTGGCTCCCTGTAAGCCGCTGGTGACAGCTCATAATCCCAGCATGCAGCAGCTTAGAAAAAACTTCTAGAATCTATCACTTGTAGTACCAATATTCTCACAAAGGGCTCAGATTATACTTAAGTGCAGGAAGGGAATGAATGAAAGGCCTTTTTTACATATTCACAGCTGTTCCTATTCCATTGAACTGCACTCCCTCCCATCAGCATCTCATAGCTCAGTTTTACTGTAAATCTCCTGCAATCTTCTCCATTGGCCTCTGCGTGTTTCCAGAGCTTTTTATCTGGATAAAAATCTCCTCTGTTTCTGGGGGAACAGATATCCCCCTGCCTGTGCACTAACCACTTACATCACTGAGGAAATCATTCCCCTGATTTGCCCTTGAACAGTACTTAGCAGTTAAAAAATACATATATATTCTTCGACTACTTAGGCTTGTGTGGCCTTGGAAAGGTAGCAAGATGTTGCCCACTTTAAGCAGCTTTTTCTTACACTCAGATCCTACCCTATCCATTGCAATGCATATTCTCCCTACAGGAATGACTTACAAAGGACTGTGCTCCTGCAAATAATTTATTTACTCGCATTTAAATTCAACATGGTTATGTAGTAAACCCAGACACAAAACCAGAAAGCAATACCAGTTTTAATCTGTCTCAGTCCTTAGCAGCTATTGAATAGAAATTAATATATACACATAGATACATCTAAAACATGAACGCACTACAGGCTCTGCATTGCTAAACATGCAGCTGTAACAAACACAAAAAACCCCCTTGAATCTTGAAAGGTAGATATGTTTAACAGTAGTAAAAAACAGATCAATAAACCAGTAGAAAAGCTGATTCTCACTTTCGGGAGAAAAATAAAAGTGGAAAAATCAGCACTCATGTGACCTAATCTACAGTTCAGTTTTTCTTGAGTAGATACAGTGATATGTCAAAGTACTTCAATTACGTGGCAGAAATGAAAAAAAAAATGTCTTCAGTGTTAAATGCCATTCACCAAATAAAAAATAAAATTTACCAGGCAATTAGGAAAGCATGTGTACTTTCACGATGAAAGGGTTATCCAAGTATGAATATAGACAACCACCTCTTAATTTCATCATCAAGTTTTACACTTTTTTACAATCATTGCCTGAGAGATAAAGTGCCTTAGTTGACTGAGTGCTTATCAGTGCACACCGATCTTAGCACATCTTCAAGTCAGTTTTGCTCAGTGGAAAAAAACAGATTTCTGAGCTGCATGTCATCTCATTTTTACAAGCATCTGCTATCTTTATTGCTTTAGGACTTTACATTCAAAAGGGTATATACAGCATCTTAGTGATTTAAAAAGATTTTTCCTCACAGGAAAATCTCTTATAAAAATATGCTTCTGTGTTCATATTGCTTGCCTTTGTATTCCAGTTTGTATTATAGAAGACTGACAGAAATTAATGCTAAAACCTGTAATATTCTACTTCACGACTTCATTATAATGTTCATACTTCCATCTACTACTCCTATCCTGCTTTTCAAAAAAAAAACCCTTCGATTATATACAATGTGTGAAGAAGTCTAATGATGCATTAAGTCCCTAAATTAGATTATTCTTTTCCCATTTACCCAAAAAATTGTATTTGATGCAAATGGAGTGTGCACAACACATTATTTATATCACTTGTCACAATTGATAAAGGTTTGCAAAGATAACTACTCTATCGGTATTAGAATCTTTCGGGCACCGCAAGGCCATAAAGAAAAAAAACCCACACACACATGGATATCATGGATATTAAAAGTTATCATCGTATGGTTCACGAAATAGTTTCATTGGCTTCCAAAGTTGCAGCACTAAACATTCTGAACACGCTGCCGGATTCTGCCTCACCAAAGGCCTTGATTTCAGAGGGTGTTGACTGCATGATGTTCTCTGGGAACAGGCAGTGCACTTGCCACATATGCAGACTGACAACGTGCTGTGGACTCTAGACACTCAATGTTAAGATTATCGGGAGCCTAAAGACTCAATTTTTGAGCATTTGCTGCAGTGCACAGTCAGCATTTCCACTCAGACATTAAGGATGAAATGCACCTATTAAACAGTCACACATTGTTTTATGGGTATTTTTTGACAATTATCTGCAAAGGAGCAACATCCACATTACAAATAAAACAAACAATCCTTATCCAACGCCATTAACACAAATCAAGACTGAATGCTTTTCATTATTTAAGGCTGTAAAAAAATATTGCTAAATTGACAATCCACTTTCTAGTTTGAATAGGGAATATGGAATATAAGAAATGGATTAAATAACTCCATAACATAAAAAAGCACCTCTATGATTTACTAATCTTAGTTGGCAACAAAAGAGATTATCACTGAAGTCATCATAGCAATTGACTTGCAATAGAATAATTTCAGAAGGCCAAAATTAGACATTCCAAACTCCCAGACATCATTCTGGTCACAATAATACATAGACACCCCTTAAGTTGGCTAAAAACACATTTTAGGCTTTAAGGAAACATAATTAGCCCCTGTTGTACCCTTGAGTGACCACACTACAGACTTACAGCACCTCTCTCTTCAAATCACTGCCCAAGAGAGACCCAGCAGGCGGCAGCAGCATACACACACTGTGGTGGCACTGCTGCACTGTGGGGTCTGTTGGTGTCCAAGTGTGGGGGTTTTCTCAGGTTAATGGGGCTGTCCACCTGCCTCTCCGTCCGAGGAAAAACAGATGCAACCTGAGGAACTGCTGCGTGTGTCATGTATAATGCTGTGTGAATGAAGACATCTACCAGGCACGGGGCCCGTGGTGGCACACAGCACCGCCAGGCGAGATCCAGGACAGACATTGCAATTATTCTTATATTATTTCTCGTTTCACTTTCGTACTCTTTTTTCTTTTGTTTTACTTCGATTTTGTTTCTCAGGTGATCCCCCTCCCTCCCATGTTTCCCCCCTAGGTGTCCCCCTCCCCCACTAACCTGTCCCAGGTCCCCAAGTGTCCCCAGGTGTCCCCGGTTAGGTGTCCCCTCACCGTTCTCAAGTGTGCCCCAGGTGCCTCCCCGCCA
Organism: Sporophila hypoxantha; assembly: GCA_002167245.1. NCBI lineage: Eukaryota > Metazoa > Chordata > Aves > Passeriformes > Thraupidae > Sporophila > Sporophila hypoxantha. Next base: position 157,902 of record NDFG01000117.1, on the reverse strand, counting down.
GGTCCCCACCGTCCCTCGTGTCCCTCCCTGTCCCAGGTGCCCCCCAGGTGTTTCTCAGGTGTTCCCCCCTCCCCCAGGTGTCCCTTCCCCCCTTTCAGGTGTCCCCTCACCTGTCCCAGGTGTTTCTCAGGTGTCCCCTCCCCCCACTCACCTGTCCCCAGGTGTCCCCGAGTTGTGCCCAGGTGTCCCCTCCCCCCCTCACCTCTCTCAGGTGTCCCCCAAGTGTCCCCAGGTGTCCCCCAGGTGTTTCTGAGGTGTTGCCTCACCTCTCTCAGGTGTCCCCCAGGTGTTTTTCAGGTGTTCCCCCCTCCCCCAGGTGTCCCCAGCCCTCCCCTCTCAGGTGTCCCCACACCTGTCCCAGGTGTCCCCCAGGTGTGTTCAGCTGTCCCCAGTCCCGCTCAGGTGTCCCCAACCGTCCTCTCTCAGGTGTCCCCAGGTGTTTCTGACGTGTCCCCTCACCTGTCTCAGGTGTCCCCAAGTGTCCTTTCCCCCTCCAGGTGTCCCCAACCGTCCCCTCTCAGGTGTCCCCTCACCTGTCCCAGGTGTCCCCCAGGTGTCCCCTCCCCCCCCTCACCTGTCCCAGGTGTCCCCCAGGTGTCCCCTCCACACTCAGCGGTCCCCTCCCCCCACTCACCTGTCACCAGGTGTCCCCCAGTTCTGCCCAGGTGTCCCCTCCACCCGTCACCTCTCTCAGGTGTCCCCCAGGTGTTTCTGAGGTGTCCCCCAAGTGTCCCCTCCCCCCTTTCAGGTGTCCCTCACCTGTCTCAGGTGTCCCCTCCTCCTCTCAGGTGTCCCCCAGGTGTCCCTCAGGTGTCCCCAACCCCCTCAGGTGTCCCCTCCACATTCAGGTGTCCCCCAGGTGTCCCCCAGGTGTTTCTCAGGTGTTCCCCCCTCCGTCAGGTGTCCCCTCACCTGTCCCAGGTGTTTCTCAAGTGTCCCTTCCACATTCAGGTGTCCCCTCCCCCCCTCACCTGTCTCAGGTGTCCCCCAGGTGTCCCCGCTCCTCCCAGGTGTCCCCCAATTGTGCCCAGGTGTCCCCTCCACACTCAGGTGTCCCTCAGGTGTCCCCTCACCTGTCTCAGGTGCCCCCCAGGTATCTCTCAGGTGTCCCCTCCCCCTTCCAATGTGTCCCCCAGGTGTCCCCAGGTGTCCCCTCCCCTCTCTCAGGTGTCCCCTCACCTGTCTCAGGTGTCCCCAGTTCCCCTCAGGCGTCCCCTCCCCCCCTCACCTGTCTCAGGTGTCCCCCAGGTGTCCCTCAGGTGTCCCCTCCACACTCAGGTGTCCCTCAGGTGTCTTCAGGTGTCCCCAGTCCCGCTCAGGTGTCCCCTCCCCCTCCAGGTGTCCCCAACCGTCCTCTCTCAGGTGTCCCCTCACCTGTGCCCAGGTGTCCCCCAGGTATCTCTCAGGTGTCCCCTCCCCCTCCATGTGTCCCCCAGGTGTCCCCTCCCCCCCCGTACCTGTCTCAGGTGTCCCCAGGTGTCCCGCAGGTGTCCCCTCACCTGTCTCAGGTGACCCCAGGTGTCCCCTCCCCCTCCAGGTGTCCCCAACCGTCCCCTCCCCAGGTGTCCCCTCACCTGTCCCAGGTGTCCCCTCCCCTCTCTCAGGTGTCCCCCAGGTGTGCCCCAGTTCTGCCCAGGTGTTCCCTCCCCCCCTCACCTGTCCCAGGTGTCCCCTCCCCCCTCTCAGGTGTCCCCCCGGTGTGCCCCCGTTCTGCCCAGGTGTCCCCTCCCCCCTCCCCTCCCCCCCCCCCCCAGGTGTGCCCAGGTGGGGTCACCTTGGGGCGTTTCCCCGGAGGGTTTAAAAGGGGAACCGGGACAGAGCCGGGACAGAGCGGGACGGACCGGAACGGACCGGGAGAGACCCGGGAGGGACCCGAGAGAGCCATGGGCAAGGAGGTGAGAGGGAGAGGGACGGGAAAAGGGGAGAGAGGGAGGAAGGAGCAGGGAGGGGAGAGGGGGAGGAAGGATGAGAGAGAGGAGAGATGGAGGAGGGAGCAGGGAGGGAGAGGAGGATGATGAAGGAGAGAGGGAGAGATGGAGGAGGACGGAAGGAGGGAGGGAGAGAGGGGAGAGAGGGACGGAGGAGAGAGAGGGGAGATGGAGCAGGGAGGAAGGACGAGAGAGAGGAGAGATGGAGGAGGATGAAGGAGGACGGAAGGACGGAGGGGAGAAGGGAGAGAGGGACGGAGGAGAGGAGAGATGGAGCAGGGAGGGAGGGGAGAGGGAGGAGGACGGAAGGGGGAAAAGGGAGAGATGGAGGAGAGAGGGGAGAGGGAGGAGGATGAAGGAGAGAGGGAAGGGAGGAGGGACGAGAGAGAGGAGAGATGGAGCAGGGAGGGAGGGGAGAGGGAGGAGGATGAGGGAGAGAGGAAGGGAGGAAGGACGAGAGAGAGGAGAGATGGAGGAGAGAGGGAGAGAGGGGAGAGAGGGAGAGGGACGGAGGAGAGAGAGGAGAGATGGAGGAGGATGAAGGGGGAAAGGGGAGAGATGGAGGAGAGAGGGGAGAGGGAGGAGGATGAAGGAGGGAGGGGAGGAAGGAGGGACGAGAGAGAGGAGAGATGGAGGAGGACGGAAGGGGGAAAGGGGAGAGATGGGGGAGGATGAAAGGAGGGAGGGAGAGAGGGGAGAGAGGGAGAGAGGGAGAGGGACGGGAAAAGGGGAGAGAGGGAGGAGGATGAAGGAGGGAGGGAGAGATGAAGGAGGGACGAGAGAGAGGAGAGATGGAGGAGGATGAGGGAGAGAGGGAAGGGAGGACGAGAGAGAGGAGATGGAGCAGGGAGCAGGGAGGGAGGGAGGAGGATGATGAAGGAGGGAGGGGAGGAGGGAGGAAGGACGAGAGAGAAGGAGAGATGGAGCAGGGAGGGGAAAGGGGAAAAATGGAGGAGGATGAAGGATGGAGGGAGAGAGGGAGAGAGGGAGAGAGGGAGAGAGGGAGAGGGACAGGAAAAGGGGGGAGAGAGAGGAGGAGGAGGGAGAGAGGGGAGGAGGGAGGAAGGATGAGAGAGAGGAGAGATGGAGCAGGGAGGGGAAAGGGAGGGAGAGATGGAGGAGGATGGAAGGGGGAAAGGGGAGAGATGGAGGAGAGAGGGGAGAGGGAGGAGGGAGAGAGGGGAGGGAGGAAGGACGAGAGAGAGGAGAGATGGAGCAGGGAGGCAGGGAGGGAGGGAGGGAGGAGGATGAAGGAGAGAGGGAGAGATGGGAGAGAGGGAGAGGGACGGAGCAGAGAGAGGGGAGAGGGAGGAGGATGAGGGAGGGAGGGGAGGAAGGACGAGAGAGAGGAGAGATGGAGCAGGGAGGGAGAGGAAGGTGAAGGAGAGAGGGGAGAGATGGAGGAGGATGAAGGAGGGACGAGAGAGAGGGGAGAGAGGGACGGAGGAGAGAGAGGAGAGATGAAGCAGGGAGAGAGAGAGGGAGAGGAGAGATGGAGGGGGATGGAGGAGGGAAAGGGGAGAGGGAGGACAAGAGAGAGGAGAGAGCGATGAAGGGAGAGAGGGAGAGGGAAGGGAAGGAGGATTGAGGGGAGATGGAGGAGGATGGAAAGGGGAGAGATGGAGGAGGATGAAGGAGGGAGGGAGGAAGGAGGGACGAGAGAGAGGAGAGTTGGAGGAGGATGGAAGGAGAGAGTGGAGAGAGGAGAGATGGAGGAGGGAGGGAGGGGGAAAGGGGAGAGGGAGGAGAGAGGGAGGGGAGAGCAGAAACGGAGGAGGATTGGGGAGGGAGAGGGACGGGAGGGATGAAGGGAGAGAGGGACAGGAGGAGGGAGATGGGGAGAGATGGAGGAGGATGGGAGGAGAGGGAGAGGGAGGAATGAGGGGAGACGGAAGGAGGGAGGGGGAGGAGAGATGGAGGAGAGGGAGAGAGGGACGGGAGGAGGATTGAGGAGAGATGGAGGAGGAGGAGGAGGAGGAGGGAGGGATGGGAGGAAGGGGAGAGGGAGAGGAGGAGGAGGAAGAGAGAGAGAGAGGGGACGGGGAACTGAAATGAGCCGCTCTGACCACGCCCCTCTGACCCTCTTTGACCACGCCCCCTCTCTGACCCCTCCTCCTCTCTGACCCCGCCCCCTCTCTCTGACCCCGCCCCACTCTCTGACCACGCCCCCTCTCTCTGACCCCCCCTCTCTGACTCCGCCCCACTCTCTGACCACGCCCCCTCTCTCTGACCACGCCCCTCCAGAAGTTGGAGCTCCGCCCCCCCCGTTTGGGGCGGGGCCGGCGGAAGGAGCGGGAGCGGCTGGAGGAGATGAAGCGCGAGCTGGAACTGGTGCGGACTGGGAGGGACTGGGAGGGACTGGGAATGGACTGGGTTATACTGGGAGGGACTGGGAATGGACTGGGTTATACTGGGAGGGACTGGGAGGGACTGGGTTATACTGGGAGGGACTGGGAATGGACTGGGAGGGACTGGTTTGTACTGGGAGGGACTGGGGGTTACTGGTTTGTACTGGGAGGGACCAGGATGGGGTTTGGGGGTTACTGGGTTGTACTGGTTTGTACTGGGAGGGACCGGGGGGGACTGGGAGGGACTGGGAATGGACTGGGAATGGACTGGGTTATACTGGGAGGAGATTGGGTTATACTGGTTTATACTGGGAGGGAACTGGGAGGGACTGGGAGGGACTGGGAGGGAGTTTGGGAGTTACTGGTTTGTACTGGTTTGTACTGGGAGGGGATTGGGAGGGACTGGGAGGGACTGGGAGGGGACTGGGAGGGACTGGGAATGGACTGGGTTATACTGGGAGGGGACTGGGTTATACTGGTTTGTACTGGGAGGGACCAGGGGGGACTGGGAGGGACTGGGAATGGACTGGGTTATACTGGGAGGGACTGGGATAAACTGGGAGGGGACTGGGTTATACTGGGAGGGACTGGGGGGGAGATTTGGGGTTACTGGTTTGTACTGGGAGGGACTGGGAGGGGGTTTGGGGGTTACTGGTTTATACTGGGAGGGTATTGGGAGGGACTGGGACGGGACTGGGTTATACTGGTTTATACTGGGAGGGACTGGGAGGGACTGGGGTTACTGGTCCATACTGGTTTATACAGGTCCGTTCTGGTTTAAACTGGTTTATACTGGTTTATACTGGTCCATACTGGTTTGAACTGGTCTGTACTGGTTTATACTGGTTTATACTGGTTCATACTGGTTCATACTGGTCCATACTGGTTTAAACTGGTTCATACTGGTTTATACTGGTCTGTACTGGTCCGTACTGGTTCATACTGGTTTATACTGGTTTATACTGGTTCATACTGGTTCATACTGGTTTAAACTGGTTTATACTGGTCTGTACTGGTGCAGGACGATCACAAACTGGACGTGAAGGAGCTCGAGCTGAAATACAACACGAGCGCCACCAAGGTGAGAGTGACCACTGAGTGACCACTGACCACTGAGTGACCAATGAGTGACCAGTGAGTGACCACTGAGTGACCACTGACCAGTGAGTGACCACTGACCAGTGAGTGACCACTGACTGACCACTGAGTGACCACTGAGTGACCAGTGAGTGACCAATGAGTGACCCCTGAGTGACCCCTGAGTGACCCCTGAGTGACCATTGACTGACCATTGAGTGATCACTGACCACTGACTGCCCACTGAGTGACCACTGAGTGACCACTGAGTGACCAATGAGTGACCACTGAGTGACCACTGAATAATAACTGACCCAATGACCACTACCAAGTGACTAATGACTGACTGACCATTCACTGACCATTCACTGACCATTCATTGACCATTCACTGACCATTCACTGACCATTCACTGACCATTCACTGACCATTCANTGACCATTCACTGACCATTCACTGACCATTCACTGACCATTCACTGACCATTCATTGACCATTCACTGACCACTGACTGACCACTGAGTGACCACTGACTGATCCCATTGCTCTCGCTGACCACTGACTGACCACTGCCCACTGACCATTGACTGACCACTGACCACTGCCCGCACTGAATAATCACTGACCCAATGACCACTACCAAGTGACTAATGACTGACTGACCATTCACTGCCCATTGACTGCCCACTGAGTGACCACTGACCACTGAGTGACCACTGCCCACTGACCATTGACTGCCCATTGAGTGACCACTGACCACTGAGTGACCACTGACTGACTATTGACTGACCACTGACCACTGACTGCCCATTGCCCACTCACTGCCCACTGAGTGACCATTGACTGATCACTCACCAATGACTGACCACTGACCATTGACTGACCACTGACTGATCACTGACCATTGACTGACCATTGACCGACCACTGACTGACCACTGACCATTCACTGACCACTGACTGATCCCATTGCTCTTGCTGACCACTGAGTGACCACTGACTGCCTGCACTGAATAATAACTGACCCAATGACCACTACCAAGTGACTAATGACTGAATGACCACTGAGTGACCACTGACCACTGACTGCCCACTGAGTGACCACTGAGTGACCACTGACCACTGACTGATCCCATTGCTCTTGCTGACCACTGACTGATCACTGCCCATTCACTGACCACTGACTGACCATTGACTGACCACTGACTGACCACTGACTGATCACTGCCCNACTGACCACTGACTGACCACTGACTGATCACTGCCCATTCACTGACCATTCACTGACCATTGACTGACCACTGACTGATCACTGAGCATTGAGTGACCACTGACTGACCACTGACTGACCACTGACCATTCACTGATCACTGACTGATCCCATTGCTCTTGCTGACCACTGACTGACCACTGAGTGACCATTGAGTGACCACTGACTGATCACTGCCCGCACTGAATAATCACTGACCCAATGACCACTACCAAGTGACTAATGACTGACTGACCATTCACTGACCACTGAGTGACCACTCCCTGTCCCCCCAGGGTCTCTCAGAAGCAGCGGCGGCCGAGCGGCTGCTGCGGGACGGCCCCAACGCCCTCACTGACCATTGAGTGACCATTGACCACTGACTGACCAGTGACTGATCCCATTGCTCTCGCTGACCACTGAGTGACCACTGACCACTGACCCTTTGCCCCCAGGGTCTCTCAGAGGCAGCAGCGGCCGAGCGGCTGCTCCGGGACGGCCCCAACGCATGGGAGGAAGGTGGAGAGCAGATGTTGTAGAAGAGAGGAAGTAAAGAAGAGAGAAGTAGAGGGAACGCGGAACATATGAATATGAGCCGCTCACTGACCACGTCCCTACTTGACCCTCATTAATGATCACAGCTCTCCCTACTATACTGACTCCCTTCTCCCTCCTCTACTTGAGACTACCAGACCCCTCACTCTACATGACCCCTGACACACACTTCTATCTTGAGCCAGGGCCTCAATCCTGCTCTATCACTGACCCCACCTCTCCCTAGACACTCTCGCCCCCTCTCTGACCACAGACCTCCTGCTCTCTGGAACCACAGCCATTTCCTCAAACAGAATTTGGATGCTGCCAGCACCCCTCGCTTGGTGCGCGGCGTCGGCGAGAGCGAGGACAGCGTAGCTCGGGTAGGAGCGAGAGATGAGACGAGCTGGAGCATACTAGGTCTGTCGAGAACATGTGACGTTGAATCTAGGGAGCGGTACTGGAGAATGAAGCACTGGGTTTATATCTGGTGTAGTGACTAGAGCGGTAAATGAGTCACATGATTATAACTTTGGAGGGTACGTAGCGCATGTGGAAGACTGGGTTAATAACATGGGAGAAGTGGATTCATCGGTGCAAAGAGACTAGAGGAGAGCGAGAACTCAGGTTTGCTATCTAGAGGAGGGAACTGGGGTTAACTGCGCTTATATATAGACTACTGAGGGAGGGACCAGGATCGGCGATGCATATATTACGAGAGGCGTAATACTGGGTTGTACTTGGTTTGACTGGGAACGAGAGAGAGAAGCGTTTGGAATGAGAGGGAGCTGAGTGAATGGACTGGGAATGGACTGGGTCTTCATACTGCGAAGGAGACTTAGGGTTTAGTGAACACTAGCTTTTTCACTCACACCTGGGATGGGAACTGCCGGTAGGTGACTCGAGAGAGGGACTGAGGAGGGATCAAGACTTCTTGGGAAGTTACTATAGGTTTGATACTTAAGAGTTGTAACTCGGAGGAGGATGAAAGCTACGCGAGAACATGTAAGGAGGGACTGGGAAGGGGACGGGAGGGACTGGGAATGGCTGGGTTAATACTGGAGAGGGGACTGGGCTATTATAATAACTGATGAGTAATTGTTACTGGAGGTTACAGCAGAGAGGGACTGGGAGGGAATAGGAAAATTGAGCATCATGCCGTGATAATACTGGGAAGCTGATTACTGAGGTATTAGAGAACATAGTTGGAAGAGGATCTTGGTCTCTATACTTGCGCACGGGGACTGGGGGTGAGAGAATTTTGCGAATATACTAGTTCATTTCTACTGGAGTTGAAATTTGTCACTCTCAGTGAGAGAAAACTAAGAGCGCGAGGAAAGCGTGTTCTTTTGGGAGGAGTCTTACTGTATATATTGACATAGGGAGTCGTGTACTTTGAGAATTGGATTCTTTGGTGCCTAGCGCACCGTGGTGTGTAATAATAAAGAATTGGTTAGTAATACTGGATTTTTTAAAAACTTGGGAAGTTTGTAGATCATAGATGCAGGAACATTGGGGGTAATTAATATCTGGATCCTATGTACTGGTTTAAATTTCTAGGACGTGTCCGTAGTCTAGGTTATTTTCTTAATAATTCTGTTTTTTCATATCTTGGTTTTCACCATAACTTGGTCTCAATATCTGCGTATTGACACTGTGTTATGTAACTTGACGTTATATAGAAAGAGAGTTTATACTGGTTCATATCTGGAATACCATCATAACTGGTCTTCATCCATAGAGGTCATTTTAAACTGGTTCATACGGTTTATTCTGGTACTTGGAATAAAATAAAATTCATACTTGGTTCTTGTTATCTGGTTCAATACTTGAGGTTGTCATACTTTTTAAAGAGAAGAAGTTATTATCAATCTGGTTACATAAAATAGAGGTTCACTCAACTGGTTTAAACTGGCTTTCATACTGGTGCTGTACTGGTGCAGGACGGATGCATCAAGGACTGGGATCGCTGAAATTGAGAGCTCGAAGCTGAACATATTCATGACACTAGCTTGCACTAAACACCAAGGTGTAAGGCATCACACTGAGAGTGACCACTAGACCTATTCTCGGTTCACCATTATAGAACCAATCGTTATTCGACACTATGTTCTGAAGTGACCACTGAGTGACACACTCCATCAGACCAGTGAGATCGTTCCAAACATTTTGACACCGTGATGTTATAGTAATCTCCACTTGACTTGTACCTTATTTAATTTGAATGGACGGCGGTACGTGAAGTGTATCTCAGTGAGTGGACACAACTCGCAAGGTGACCCCTCCTGAGAATGCACACCTTTGTTAAGATGACCCCTCCGAGTGACCATTGAATTGACTCATTGAGTAGAATACATGACCACCACTTGACTGCCTCCATCGAAGTGACATATACCTGAGTGACCACTCAGAGTGACTCAAAATGAGAAACCTCGACACACACTGATTGACCACTGAATATATAAAAACTGAACCAAATGTTACACTACCTGATAATGCCTTGAACTAATGACTTGAATTTCGCACCTATTCATAACATTAGACCATTCCACCCTGACACTCATTCTATTCATTAACCGACACCATTACACACTGCCACTCTCACATTCACATGACTCACATTCACTGGATCGTTTACATTCACTGACCATTACACTGAAACCGAATCAAATCAAGTTGACCAACATTTTGTTCTATCTGAACCAACCATGACAGATCGTCTCACTTGTAGTGATGCCAACTTAGACTGATCCATCTGACTTCTCCCGCATGACCATCTGACTGACCCACTGCCCTGACCATTGAACTGACCAGTCTTGACATCACCTGCCCGCATGACATAACCTCACTGACAACCTATAATGACAATAACCAAAAACGTGACTGACTGTATTCTGCCACTTGAACCCAACATAAATTATTGCATCTGCCATAATGTATTCATGTTCTCTGCCACATGAAGCTGTACACACTGCACCACTGAGTGACCACTGACCCACTGAGTCATTCCATATCTTGCCATCTCGCCATATCTGAGTGACCACTGTACCACTGGTAATGACAACTGAGATCTGACGTCATATCGAACTTAAGACCCACTGATCTTCAATTCAAGTGATTTACTTGCCCTGATCTTCTTGACACTTCTTTCACCTCACTGCTTCTCATCGTGAGTCCGACTTCACTCATAGACTGAAATCACTCACCAATGACTGACGACATTCCCTTAACAGTCGCGGCAGAAGTACCCCCAATAACTAGTTTTTTTTGGGAACTGAACACTTTGACTGATCAACTGAAACCATTGTACAGACAATTGACCTCCGATCCAAATAACTTGACCACTCTGACCTTATAATCCACTGACCACATACGACTGATCCCATTGCTACTTGACTGACACTCGAGAGTGACTCACTTCGAACTGCCTGCACACTCTTGAATTCAATGTAACATAGGAACTCCGCAATGACCACTAAACACTAAGATTGAACTTAACGATCTGGATGAACCTACATGAGAATGCATTCCACGATGACTTCCAAACCAATAGAGAACTAGCCCTACGTGTTAAAAGACTGACCACACTGAGAGTGTAATTTGACACAAAGGGACCACTCAGTATCTTGATTTCCACCATTATCGCTACTCTGATCTGTATTATTCTACTGACTGATCACTGTATCTCATCCAAGTTAATAAAGCACTGACCACCTAGACTTTTGACCATTGCCCACTAATGTTACCCATCATAGACTTGATCCATCTGAGAGAACGTGAATAAAGCTGCGCCACATTTCACTTTGAAACATCTTAACATAAATCATCTTGACCATTATGACTTGACCTACTGACTGAGGACTCATGAGTTTCATTGAGTTGACCTAACTGGGACTGTACCACTGACTACCACTGACCATTCACCTATGTTATTCTATTCTTGCACTTGTATTCCCATTGCTCTTGCTCGACCATGAATGACGCACTGACGTTGACTATTTGAGGTGAGCAACTCGTTACTTGATCACTTTAGCCCAGCACTGAATAATACTGACCCACCATTGACCACTAACCAAGTGACTCAATGCACACTCGATACATCTCGATGAGAGATCCACATGAGTGGTTCAAAACCATCTCCCTGATCCCCCCAGGTCTCTCAGAGCACGCGCGGCCGACCCCGACTGGCTTGACTTGCGGGAGACAGCCCCAAAAACCAGCCTTCTTCACCTGAAACATTCTGAACCTGTGACCTATTTGACACTGAGAACTGAGACCAGTGAAAACATGGAGAGAGATTTCCCATTGCTCTCTTGCTGACCTTACTGAGTGACACTGACCCTACTGACCCTTTGCCCCCAGGGTCCTCTCAGAGGCAGCAGCGGCCGACGGCTTGCTCCGGGACGGCCAAACGCCTCACTGACCACTGAGTGACGCACTTTTGCAATACTATCCACTAACTGATGTAACCATCCAACAATGGGACCACATATCACATTCAGGTAGTAAGAACTAATTGACTGAGTGCCTCTCTCTATTAACTGAACTTAATCTATGTAGGACACTTACTGTATGTAGCCACTCCCTGCCTCAAGAGAGTACTCTCATGAGGAGCGGCGGTCGGCCTGAGTCGGTTCTTCTTGTCCACTTCCGGGAACGCGCCCCTACCGTTCCGGCTCCACGGAGCCAGTCCGTCGGGGTCTTACGCCCGTGCTCGATTCCGACTTCGGCCGGCAAAGCTGCCGCCGGCGGAGAGCTGCTAGTGACCTGGCATGTAGAAAATGGCAACTTGAGTGACCGCTGACCACTAGAGTGACCACTGACCATTGAGTTGACCACTGACCATGACTGACCCCAACTGAGTTAAAAGTCAGATATTTTCAGATGCACTTGTTTAAAAATATCTTTTCCCCTTCTAAAGGTATAATAGAAATATCTGTTCAATAACTCTATTATTTAAATATTGAACATGGTGTTATAAACACAGGTAATAATAACAAAAAGAATGAGAAGGCTGTAAAATACTCACTGATTTGTAGGAAGCATTTTAAGAATTCTTGACACAAACAAACTAAGTAGCATAAATCAAATTCATCTGTTAATGAAGATGAAGAGGCAGTCAAGGTAACAGCTCAAAGGCATAATTATAGAATAAGAAATAAGACAAAACTCTTAAGATTTGGATTAAGGCAGGCAAAGACCTTTTGATAATTTTTTCCCTTAAAATATTTTCCATTTAAAAGAATTCAACCACTGACTTTTCTGGATTATCATAAAAGGTGCATATAAAAGATTTAAACTCAATATGCGATAACTAAATGTCTCTTTAGACATCTGTACCTTATTCAATACTGAAAAGATCAAAGCAAGAATTTACTACTTTTGTTTCATTCTAAGACAAAAACTTTTTTTGTCATTATGGAAGATCAAACCACAAATTAATTGTCTCACTAGGGAAAAAAGAAGAGAAAGAAGAAAAACTGAGGACTTATGAGTTTATAAAGTTCTTTCGGAGATATCTAGTCATATGCTTCAGGAGAGATTATTTCCTTAGTCTAACCATGAACTTTGGCAGTAATCTGAGCAAACTAGCTATATACCAAACTAACAAAATTAAGTTAAAAAGAATTAAGATCTACTCTGAAAAAAAAATTAAAGACTACTCCTGAAAGCATGGCTATTCAGAAAATACAAACAAGAAATTTAACGTTCAGTTTTACAACATCTTTATGTCATGGCATTCAGTGTGTACGCTTGCACTAGGAAAGAAAACTGCATGACATGAGTGACCATTGAGTGACCAATGAACCACTGACTGACCCTATTCTGCTTCTCTCTCACTGACTCGCTCGTATCCACTGACCACTGACTATAATCACTGACCCCAATGTGAACAACAACTGACCCTGAACTGATTACTGACCATTGACTGACCACTGACTGACCACTGACTGACCCACTGAGTGACCTACTGACCACTGAGTGACCACATGACGCAACTGACTGGACCACTGGAGTGACCATTGAGTGATCACTGACCAACTGACTGATCGCATTGCTCTCGCTGACACTGACTGCCCATTGCCCACTCACTGACCACTGACTGACCATTGAAGTGATCACGTGACCCACCCCTGAGCTGAACCACTGACCATCCCTGGGCACGCACGCCAGGGTCTGTCGGAGGCGTTTTGCGGGCGGCCGAGGAGCCCGCCTGCTGCGGCGACCGCTTGCCCCAACAGCCCTACCTTTGACCATGCTGACTGACACCATTGTAGTGATCAACTGACCAATTTTGACTGCCCCATTGCCCACCATATACACTTCTAAGACCAAGTGACTGAGAGCAACCCTGAGTAAAAGACCACTGAACCATCTCTCCATTTCAGGTCTGTCTCTAAATTGGAAACCGGCGGCGGCCGAGCGGCTGCTCCGGGACGTGCCCCAACGCCCTCGGACGCCCGCGGGTCCGAACACGCACGGGCTGCGCGTACCCGCTTCGGCCGGCCAGCTGGCCGGCGCGGCTGCAGTGCCTCACTTATGTGGGTGGCACTGAGTGACGCACTGACCACTCGAGTGACACTGAACCACTGACTGACCAACTGACCCACTTGACTGACCATTGACCTGACCATTGAGTCGATAACTTTTTGAGACACTCTACTGTAATTTCTAGACCCACTGAGATTCTGGGATAACCATTGCTCTTGCTTGACCAAAACTCGACCTGATCATGAACCCCATCCTCCACTGATGCAACTCTGACTGACCACTTGACCATATCCACTGATGCAATGACTGATCCCCATTGAATCTTCTGCTGAACGGGCGACTTGAGACCACTGACCACTGAACTGATCTAACTTATAAGACCACGTGAGATGACCACACTGACTGCCCGCACTGAGAAATAATAACTGACCCATTGACCAACTACCAGTGACTAATGATTGACTGACCACTCAGTGACCAACTGACTGACTCCCATTGCCTCAATTGCATTTGGAACCAACTGACTGACCACTGACTGACCCCTGAGTGACCACTGAGTGACCACTCACACATACATCCCACACAAGGGTCCTTTTCTTACAGAGGCCAAGAAGAAGGCGCGCAAACACCCGAAGCGGCACTAATGCTTCCGGGACGGCCCCCAAAGCCCTTCCGGCCGCCGCGGGGCACGCCGGGCTGCGTCCGGTTCGGCCGGCAAGCTGGCCCGGGGGGCCTGCAGTGCCCTCATGTGGGTGGCAACTGAAAATAAACCTGCTGACCAGCGTGTTAGTGTACCAGACTTGGACTGACCACTGACCACTGACTGACCAACTGACTGACTATTGGACTGAACCACTGACCATTCACTGACCATAGCTGAAAGATGACCCTTATGAAGTTGATCACCTGAATGAAAAACCATCTGACCACTGACTGATCACTGACTGACTAATTGGACTGACCACTCGACAATTCACCTGACCATTTCACTCGTACCAATCTTGTAGGTGACCGATTAAGTGATCACTGACCACATGACTGACCATGACTGATCCGCATTTGCTCTTGCCTGACCACTGACATGATCACTGACTGACCATGACCATAATCGACTGACGCACTGCACCTGATGTACCAACTATTTCTTCCACTTGTCTTTTGAAACTCAACTGACTGACGCATGTGAACTGAACCATTGACTAGATCACTGACTCATCTGATCTGACCACTGACTGACCACTGAGTGACCACTGAAACTCATTCACTGATCACTGACTGATCCCATTGCTCTTGCTGACCACTGGGACTGACTCTACTTTGCTAATAATCTCTACTATCATAGACCCAATGACCACATGCCTCACAATGACTGAAATCACACTGTACCTAATCTTGACTTGCCCCCTAATTAAACCCATTGAGTGACCACTGAAGAATGAACATATCTTGAACCCACTGCCCCTTGTCCCCCCAGGGCCTCTTCCGAGGCGGCGGCCGGCCGAGCGAGCTGCTCCAAGGGACGGCCCAACGCTCTCCGGCCGCCCGCGGGGCACGCCGGGCTTGCGTCCGGTTCGGCCGCAGTGGCCGGGGGCTGCAGTGCCCTCATGTGGGTTGGCGGCGGGCCATCTGCTGAATCGCACCTACGGCGTGCAGGAGGGCCAGGGCGACCGCGGCAGCTCCGACAATGTGAGTGACGCACCTGGGCCACACCTGGGCACACCTGGGGGCACCTGGGCACTCACCTGGGCACATGTGGGGGGGCACCCTTAAAAATGGAATAAATGGCGAAAATTTGAGCCGACCGATGAAATTTGGGTTGAAAAGAAAAATGGGCAACATTTTGGGGGGTTTTGGAGTTAGTTACCTGGGCCATACTCTGGGCATCTATCACCCTGGGGGCACCATCAGGAAATACAATGGGAGACACCCTGGGTTCTTACACTTGGGGCACACCTGGGCAATTCCTGTGGGCGGAAAAATTAATGGTGAAAATCGTGAAAATTTGGGGGAAAATTGGTGAAAAATAAAATTGAGGATTTAATTTGGAGGACACACCTGGGAACACCTGGGCACATTCATGGAGCACAGGCTCTGGGGCACTTACCCTGGCAGGGGATAAATCGGAAAAATTATAACAACCTGGGTGACCAATTTGGGTGAAAAATGGGGAAATTTTGGGGGGTTGGAGTTACCTGGGCCAACACACCTGAGTTGGCACCTGGGGCATTGAGATGGGGACACACCTTGGGCAACACCTGGGCACACCTGGGCACACACCTACGGTGGGGCACAAAAATGGGAAAAACCCCAGCGAAAATTGGGGATGAAATGGATTGGAAATTTGGGGTTTTTGGAGGGAAAATTGGGGTTTTGGGCACGGAACCTGGGCACACATGGGCACACCTCGAGCACCCAACTTGGCCCTTCACCTGTGTTCCTCAACCCTGTCGTACCAGCCTTGTCATCTACCAGTAATTGGCTTGCTTCTATGCCGTCGTCCCGGTCGTCACCTTCCCGCTGCTATCTGGCTACTAGAACCAAGGAGTTTCAAGAGCACCAATTATCATTCCCGGCAGCTTTCCGCAACCTGGTGCCCAAAGCAAGATGAAAGAACGAACACCCTGGAGTCACACCTGGGCACACCTGGGCACACCTGGGGGCACAAAAAATAGGGGAAAAACGGCAGAAAATTGGGGGGAAATCGATAAGGAAATTTAGGGGTATATTAATGGAGGGAAAATTAGGAAAGAAAGAGATAAAATATAATTTAATTTTTTTAAATTTTATTTGGGCACACCCCGAGCCACACATGGGCACACCTGGGGCCCTGAATAACACCTGGGGAGCCTACATTATGCACATACCCGAGGTCCTAAATCTTGAAAACATAGCATAGGGAAGCCTTCATTTACAGAGACCCCAGAGCACTCATTCCCATCAACCTGGTAGGGGCTCAAATTTGCATACTTGAGGCAACTCATTATGCTAACCAGAACGCCCTCATTCTCATACCATGAGAGGATAATCACCCTGGGGGACCTAATTTAGCACACAATACCTGAGAAGCCTCCTTTGCAATAAACCCAGGGATCTAAACACTGCCTCACCTAAGGAGCCCTCATTTGCATACCTGGGGAGCCAATTCATTTGCAATAAACATTCGAGGCCTCATTTGACAATACACTGAGACCTTTCCTTCATCTCAAAAATGGGGAGCCTCATTAAAGCCATCCAAAAGAGCCCTCAATTATAGCATACACATGTGCCATCAACTGCCAACACCTGGGAAGGTACTCACCTGTGCACACTGTGAGAGCCATCATTTGCAAATATATATACCCGAGGCCCTCACCATAATTTAGCATACCTGAGGCCTCATTATAAGCATACCTGAAAAAGAGCCTCAATAATCTCATAAAAACATGGGACCTCTCACCTGGTAGGACCTCATTTGCATAACCGAGGCTCATTGCAATACCGGGTGCTTCTCCTGTGCACCTGTGCCCTCACTGCACAACTGGGGAGCCTCATTTGGTATAAACTTCTTATATAGGCCTCATTGCATACCTGAAAACCTTACACTTCATACTCACCTTTGGGGAATGCCTCCTTATGCAATACCCTGGAGGCCTTCTATTTAGTATACTTGAGCCTTCACACAATTCTAATTAACCTGTGGGGCCTCATTTGCATACCTAGGGGAAATCCCGCTTATCATACACGATTACTATTTCTTTAAACCTGCAAATACATTTGGGTCAACGCCAATTTGCACTAGCTGAGCCTCATTATGCATAACTCCTAGGAATTGCGCCTCCATTTTCCCTTCACCTGGGGGGCCCTCCTGTCCCACCACCTGAAGCCTCATGAGCATCCCGAACACTCATTAGCATAACTTTGCAGACCTCATTTGCAACCTGAACCCCTTTCTCATTCAATCACCTATGGGCCATACATTTTGCATACCTGAGCCTTCCTTCTCTCACCTGGGGAAAGCCTCATGTAGCATCTTCCGAGCCCTCATATTGCAATACCCTGTGCCCCTCTACCTGCACAACCTGAGGGAGCCTTCATTTTGCATCTTCCGAGCCCTCATAATTATGACATACCTATCCCTCCACCTGCACACACCTAGGGACTCTCCATTTAGCATCACTTGGGAGGCCTCATTTGCATACCTGAAACCCTCAATTCCTCACCTGGGGAGGCCTCATTAGGCATCCCCGAGCCCTCATTAGCATTAACTTGAAGCCTCTTACATTTGCCAATGCACGCAGCAAGCCAACGGTGGTGCGAGAGCGGGGCAGGTGACTGCAGGTGAAACGCGGCGACGCTCCGTGGTCGCGACCTGGTGGAAGATCAAGGCGGAAAACGACCGGCGTGCCCGCCGACATCCGGGTGCTGGGGCGGCGCAGGGCTGCAAAAGGTGGGCAAACACCTGGCGAAGTTCCACCTTTGCCGGGCACCTGGGCACTCCCCACCTGGGGGAGAGAAAATGGGGAAAAAATGGTGAAAATTGGGTGAAAATCGGGCTAAAATGGGGATTTTAGGGGAAAATTGGGGATTTGGGCACACCTGGGCACACCTGGGGGCACCTGGGCACACCTGGGGATGGAAAAATGTCGAAAATTGGGTTTAAAAATCGGTTAAAAATTGGGAATTTTGGATGCACCTGGGCACACCTGGGCAACACCTGGGGCACCCGGGCCAACACCTGGGGGCTGGAAAAACTGGAGAAATTGGGTGAAAAATCGATTGGATTAATCCTTTGGGGTTTTTGTGCGGGA
>NDFG01000117.1:122024-139463 GCA_002167245.1 Sporophila hypoxantha | reverse complement strand
AGCGAACTCATCGTGGAAGGAGGTGATCGAGTAGCGTGTTGAGTGAGGCAGGAGAAGGACGAGAAGAATATGTGATTATAGAGGAAGTGGACGGGGAACTGAAACATAGAGCCGCTCTTCTAGGAACTAGCCTGACTACTGAGAACACACACACATCTTTGTGAGACACCGCCTAACCCCACTCTCTAGATTTCCTCTCTGCCATCACTCATAAACTGACGCACCCCTCTCATGCGTTGACTCGCAAACGCAGCCACTTGACTCTTGGTACACATATCTCGCGCACACACTGCGTCTCTTAACCCCTTCAGCGCACTCTCTGTGTATCCAGCCACGCACTTCTCTGATCCTATGGTTCCCCCTTCCTATCGCTCTTTTTAAGGTTGCACCATGACGCCCACTTCTAGTATTATTGTTGAAAGCTGCGCCGACACCCCCCTTACCTCTCGAATTTGCGGACAGATGGCCTCAGACGGTTGGTATAGAAGGTAAGCAAGAAAAGGCGAGCGAGTGAGAAGGTTGGCTCTCCATGGTACTGTATGTGAAAAGTGCAGCATTATGTGCTTGTAACATGGTGCGGCCATAGAGAGGGAAACTACCGAAGAGGCGAGAACTAGGTGGATTAATAGTTAACATGCCGATTATACTAAAGAGAGAGCAATAGGAAGAATGGACCTGGGATCATATTACTTGTATAGGAGCTGTGATGGGAACTGGTTTTGTAATTTTTAAAAGTAAGGTACATAGGGTGTGTAGTGTACCTGGAATTGGTAATGTGATGGAGACTGTGTTTGTTGATGTGTGGAAAGGGAAGTCGTAGTGGTGGTTGTTACTGGTTTGTTTATAGAGAATGAGGAACCAGGTATGTTCCGTGTTGTGTTTGTTTCTTACTCTCGTGGAATTGAATAGACTGTGTTCTGGTTGACATGAAGTGTGAAGGAGGACCGAGTGGGCGTGAAGATTTGGATGGAAGGACTGGAATGGATGAAGATTATGGACTTGGTGTTATACTGTAGGAGGTTGGTAATGTATGACTCAGAGTATGTATGAGCGGTCCAGGAACTGGAGGACTGGGGATGGGAACTGGGAGGGGTTTGGGATTACTTGGTTTGTACTGGTTTGTACTGGGAGGGTATTGGGCAGTACTGGGAGGGACTGGGAGGGGACTGGGAGGGGACTGGGAATGGACTGGGTTATACTGGGAGGACTGGTTGACTTGGAATAAAATTTTATTATCTGGGTTTTTGTATCTGGGAAGGGACCAGGATGAGAGAGAGTGGTTTAGGCTAGGTTACATGTGGGTGATTATGAGACTGGGGTGCTGGAATATACTGAAAGAAGGGATGTGGATTAAAGCTAGGAGTATTGCGGGAGACTGGGTTACTGGGAGGAGTTAAGCTGGGGGGATAGATTGGAGCTTATCTGAGTATAAGTGTGTAACTGGTGAGTGGAGAGGATACTGAGAGGGGATGATGGGAAATACTGAGTAAAACTTGGGTTAGTATACTGGGAGATGGATATGGATGAGACTGTGGACGTGCAGTGGGTATAATAAATACATGGTATATTATTACTTAGGTAGGAGGACTGGAGGGACTGGCGAATTTATAACTTTTCTACATACTGGTTTATACAGGGTACCGTTATACATGGTTATTAAAAAGAGCGTGTGTGATTAGTATGGTTAACATGGGAATTTGTTTTTTATTTATAATAATTCATATGGTTTCACATACTGGTTGTTGTATACTGAGTCTATTATGTAACATGGGTTTTGGTAGTAAAATTTAATTGACTGTGGTTTTTATACTGGTTTCATGGAGTTTGAAGTTACTTATGTATACTTTTAATGGTCCATACTTGTGTGTGTTATATAACATTAGGTTCATATACTTGCTGATTATCTATATCTATATATATCTGGTGTCTCTAATACTTGGTCTTTATGCTTTGATTCCATAATGGTTTCCTTTTGGTTTTATATTAAGCTAGGTTATTAAATTATACGTGGTCATTACTGGTGTTTCAATACACCTCGGTTTAATATACATTGTGTAGTATTTAATATATCTGGGTGCTGTAATATCAATGGTCTGCATGGTACGATCGACAAAACTGGCGACTGAAGGAAGCTTCTCGATAAAGCTATGAAAAAATACAAACACAACAGAAGACGACGCTCATGAGTGTGTTGAAGGGATTGTGACTAGTTCTGTTTACGTGAATTTACCTATCTTGTACCCCACTCGACCCAACAAGATAAACTTTGTTGATATTTTTTTGGGTATGGCGAGGAATGGAGAAGAAAGAAAGGAGGTTGGTTTAAATTGTAAAGTGGCTGGTTGGTTAATCTCACGGCCCCTCAAAAAACAAGATATATAATGATGTAGGAACCACCGTGTGATGAGTAATATGACACATCTTGAAGTGAACCACTGACACAGTTAGATAGTAGACCCACCTGAAATATCAGTGTAAGTGACTATTAATTAATGACCACTGAGGTGTAGTCCAACACGACTGAATGGACCGGAGGAATGAAGTGAAACACAACATTCGAGTGAAGTGGCATCCTGAGTGGACCGCCCTGATGACCCCTGATGACCATTGACTGACCAGTTGAGTGATCACTGACCACTGACTGCCACTGAGTGACCACTGAGTACCACGAGTACCAATGAGTGACCCACTGATGACCACTGAATAATAACTGACCATAATGACCACTACCAAGTGGACTAATGACTGACTGACCATTTCACTTTGACCATTCATGGACCATTCTATTGACCATGTCACTGACCATTCACTGACCATTCACTGACCATTCACTGACCATTCACTGGACCATTCATGACCATTCACTGACCACTGACTGACCACTGAGTGACCACTGATGATCCCATTGCTCTCGCTGACCACTGACTGGACCACTGCCCACTGACCATTGAGCTTGGACCACTGACACTGCCCGCACTGAATAATCACGGGACCCAATGACCACTACCAAGTGGACTAAATGACTTATGACTGACCATTCACTGACCCATTGACTGCCCACTGAGTGACCACCTGACCACTGAGTGACCACTGCCCACTGACCATTGAGCTGCCCAAAATTGAGTGACCACTGACCACTGAGTGACCACTACTGACTATTGACTGACCACTGACCACTGACTGCCATTGCCCACTCACTGCCCACTGAGTGAACCATTGACTGATCACTCACCAATGCGACTGACCACTGACATTGATGACCACTGACTGATCACTGACCATTGAGTGACCAATCCGACCACTGACTGACCCTACTGCTTCATCTACCACTTGACTGATCCGCTCGCTGACTCCACTGATGACCACTGACTAAACCTGCACCAATTAACTGACAACTGACCACTACCAACTGACTTAACTGACCTTGAACTGACCACTGATGACCATACTGACCCACTGAGTGACTGCCACTGAGTGACCTGACCACTGACTGCCACTGAGTGACCTAGTGACACTGACCAACTGACTGATCCCATTGCTCTGACTGACACTGACTGTCCACATGCCCACTCACTGACCACTGACTGACCATTGACTGACCACGACTGAACCAACTGCTGATCAACTGCCCATTCACTGACCATTCACTGACCATTTGACTGACCACTGACTATCACTTGAGCATTGATGACCACTGGACTGACCACTGAGCTGACCACTGACCATTCACTGATCACTGAACTTGATTCCTCATGGCTCTTGCGACCATCTGACTGACCATGATTGCACCATTGAGTGACCACTGACTGATCATGCCCGCACTGAATAATCACTGACCAATGAACCACTACCAAGTGACTAATGACTGGACGACCATTCAACTGACCACTGAGTGACCACTCCCTGTCCCCCCAGGGTTCTCTCAGAAGCAGGCGGCCGAGCGGCTTGCTGCAGGACGGCCCCAACGCCCTCACTGACCATGGAGTGACCATTGACCACTGACTGACAGTGACTGATCCCATTTGCTTCTCGCTGGACCACTGTATGTGACACTGACCACTTGACCTTTGCCCCCAGGGGGTCTCTAGAGGGCAGCAGCCCGAGCGGCTGGCTGCTCCGGGACGGCCCAACGCCCTAACTGGACCACTGAGTGACACTGAATAATAACTGACCATATGACCACTACCAAGTGACTAATGACTGAGTGCCCATTTTAACTGCCCACTGGTGACCACTGCAGTGGACCCACTCCCTGTCCCCCCAGGTCTCTTTGAGGCGGCGGCGGTTCTCAGTTGTAATCAAAGAAATGCTTAAGGGGTTGTTTTTAATTGTGTTGCCACAGAGCAACAGAGAGATGTCAGGACATGCGTCAGGCCTATAGCGGCGCCCAAGAACGCCCTAACCACCAGTGGCCGCCGCGGGGCACGCCGGGTCTGAGCTAGCGCGATTATCACGGGCCGGGCAGCTGCCTTACCCATGGTAAGCCTGATTGCAACCAGTGTCAACAGAGTTGCACTCGAATTGATAGTGCACTCCAGGCACTCTGCGAATCCCCTAGATTCTCTCAGAAACAGCTGATAATCTGAGAAAATCTTAGAGTGAGAGGTTACCTATGTGTGAGACCATTTGATGTGATTTTCTCAGAGATGAGCCATGCATCGTATACCAATTGAAGAATGCTCTTCTGTCTACCACTGAGTGACCATTAAGTGGACCTTGAGTGACCAATGACCCACTGACTGACCCCATTGTCTCCTAACAGAAAATACTACCTCTCGAACACTTTTCTGAGTTAACCACAATGATGCGAAATGGCGCAAATACATCAAATATCTGCATATACACGAAATGACCACTGACCCCTGACTGATCACTGACCATTGACTGACCATTTGGCGGGAAATTTGGGGATTTGGGCACACCTGGGCACACGTGGGGGCACCTGGGGGCACTAAAATGGGGGGAAAACGGCGAAAATTGGGTGAAAATTGGGTTAAAAATGGGGTTTTTGGAGGGAAAATTGGGAGTTTGGGCACACCTGGGCACACCTGAGCACACCTGGGCACACCTGGGGGGGGAGAAAATGGGGAAAAATGGCAAAAATTGGGTGGAAATTGATGGAAATTTGGGGTTTTTGGAGGGAAAATTGGGGATTTGGGCACACCTGGGCACACCTGGGCACACCTGGGCACACCCGGGGGAGAGAAAATGGGGAAAATTGGGTGAAAATTGGGTGAAAATTGGGTGAAAATTGGGTGAAAATCGATGGAAATTTGGGGTTTTTGGAGGGAAAATTGGGGATTTGGGCACACCTGGGGGCACCTGGGCACACCTGGCGGCTCAGGTGCGGGCGGGGCCCTGCCCAGGTGGATAACTCGTCGCTGACGGGCGAGTCGGAGCCGCAGACGCGCTCACCTGAGTGCACGCACGACTCGCACCTGGAGACGCGCAACATCGCCTTCTTCTCCACCATGTGCCTGGAGGGTGAGCGCACCTGGGCACACCTGGGGGCACCTGGGGGCACCTGGGCACACCTGGGGGCACCTGGGGGGGAGAAAATGGGGGAAAACGGCGAAAATTGGGTGGAAATCGATGGAAATTTGGGGTTTTTGGAGGGAAAATTGGGGGTTTGGGCACACCTGGGCACACCTGGGGGCACCTGGGGGCACCTGGGTCATACCTAGTCTCACCTGGACACACCTGGCTCACACCTGGGGGCACCTGGACATACCTGGGTGCACCTGGGGCACACCTGGGCACACCTGAGTCCTACCCGGGCACACCTGGGCACACTTAGGTCACACCCGGGTCACACCTGGGCACACCTGGGCACACCTGGGCACACCTGAGTCCCATCTAGGACACACCTGGGGGTGTCTGGGTCCCATCTAGACACACATAGACACACCTGGGTCACACCTGGGCACACCTGAACCTCACCTGGGTCACACCTGGGCACACCCGGGTCCGACCTGGGTCACACCTGGACACACTTAGGTCACACCTGGGCACACCTGGGCACACCTGGGCACACCTGGGTCACACCTAGACACACCTGGGCACACCTGAGTCCTACCTAGGTCACACCTGGGGGTGTCTGGGTCCTACCTGGGTACACCTGGGGCACACCTGGGCACACCTGAGTCCCATCTAGACACACCTGGGCACACCTGGGCACAGCTGGATCCCACCCAAACCCTCACCTGTCTCACCTGCCCAGGTACGGCCACGGGTCTGGTGATCAGCACGGGCGAGCGCATGGTGATCGGGCGCATCGCCAGCCTGGCCTCGGGGGCACACCTGGGCACACCTGAGTCCTACCTAGGTGACACCTGGGGGTGTCTGGGTCCTACCTGGGCACACTTAGGTCCCACTTAGACACACCTGGGACACCTGGGTCACATCTAGACACACTTAGGTCACACCTGGACACACCTGGTGCACACCTGAGTCCCACCTAGACACACCTGGGCACACCTGGGGCACATCTGGGCACACCTGGGTCCCACCTAGACACACCTGGGCACACCTGGGCACACCTGAGTCCTACCTGGGTGACACCTGGGGACACCTGGGGGTGTCTGGGTCCTACCTGGGCGTGTCTGGGTCCTACCTGGGCACACCTGGGGGTGTCTGGGTCTTACCTGGGCACACCTGGGGCACACCTGGGCACACCTGGGGCACACCTGGGCACACCTGGGCACACCTGAGTCCCACCTAGACACACCTGGGCACACCTGAGCCCCATTTAGACACACTGGGGCACACCTGGGTCACACCTGAACCTCACCTGGGTCCTACCTGGGCACACCTGGGCACACCTGGGCACACCTGAATCCCACCTAGACACACCTGGGCACACCTGAGCCCCATTTAGACACACTGGGGCACACCTGGGGCACACCTGGGCACACCTGTCTCACCTGTCCCACCCACCCAGGTACGGCCACGGGCCTGGTGATCAGCACGGGCGAGCGCACGGTGATCGGGCGCATCGCCAGCCTGGCGTCGGGCGTGGAGAACGAGCGGACGCCGATCGCCGTGGAGATCGAGCACTTCGTGGACATCATCGCCGGGCTGGCCGTGCTCTTCGGCGGCACCTTCTTCGTGGTGGCCATGCTCATCGGCTACCCCTTCCTGCGCGCCCTCGTCTTCTTCATGGCCATCGTGGTGGCCTACGTGCCCGAGGGGCTGCTGGCAACGGTCACGGTACGGGCGGGGCGCACCTGGGCGCACCTGGGGACAGGTAGAGGTGTCGGAATGTGTGGAGATGTTGAGGTTCTTATGGGGTTCCACCTAAAATTCTGGGGGTCTGAGGGGTCTTGGTGGAGATCTTGAGGTCCTTATGGGCTCCACCACAATGTGGGAGGGTCTGGAGGACAGGTGGACACAGGTAAGGACAGGTGGGGACACCTGGGCGCACCTGGGCACAGGTAGAGGTGTCAGAATTTTTGGAGATGTTGAGGTTGTTATGGGTTCTACCAAAGGTTTTGAGGTTCTTATGGGTCCCACCGCCATGTGGGAGGTCTGGGAGACAGGTGGGCACACCTGGGCACACCTGGGCGCACCTGGGGGCACCTGGAGGGGTTGGAGTTTGGGGAGGTGTTGAGGTTCTTATGGAGTTCCACCTAAAGTTATGGGGGTTTGAGGTTCTTATGGGCTCCACCACAATGTGAGAGGTCAGGGAGACAGGTGAGGACAGGTGAGGACACCTGAGGACACCTGGGCGCACCTGGGGACAGGTAGGGGCAGGTAGAGGTGTCAGAATTTGTGATGGCTGTGAGGAACATTTGAGGTTCTTATGGGTTCTACCAAAGGTTTTGAGGTTCTTATGGGTCCCACCACCATGTGAGAGGTCTGGAGGACAGATGCACACAGGTGAGGTCACCTGGGCGCACCTGGGGACAGGTAGAGGTGTCAGGATTTGTGGAGGTGTTGACGTTTTTATGGAGTTCTACCAAAGGTTTTGAGGTTCTTATGGGTCCCACCACCATGTGAGAGGTCAGGGAGACAGGTGAGGACACCTGGGGACACCTGGGGACACCTGGGCACACCTGGAGGGGTTGGAGTTTAGGGAGATGTTGAGGTTCTTATGGAGTTCCACCTGAAGTTATGGAAGTTCTGAGGTTCTTATGGGTCCCACCACAATGTGGGAGGGTCTGGAGGACAGATGGACACAGGTGAGGACACCTGGGCGCACCTGGGGACAGGTAGAGGTGTCGGAATGTGTGGAGATGTTGAGGTTGTTATGGGGTTCTACCAAAGGTTTTGAGGTTCTTATGGGTCCCACCACCATGTGACAGGTCTGGGAGACAGGTGGAGACAGGTAAGGACAGGTAGGAGCACCTGGGGACAGGTAGGGACAGGTGGAGGTGTCGGAATTTGTGGAGTTGTTGACGTTTTTATGGGGTTCCACCAAAAATTTTAGAATTTCTGAACGTCCTTATGGGTCCCACCACAATGTAGGAGGTCTAGGACACACCTGGGCACACCTGGGCACACCTGGGGACAGGTAGAGGTGTCGGAATTTGTGGAGATGTTGAGGTTGTTATGGGGTTCTACCAAAGGTTTTGAGGTTCTTCTGGGTCCTGCCACCATGTGGAGGGTCTGGAGGACAGATGCACACAGGTGAGGTCACCTGGGCACACCTGGGCGCACCTGGGCACACCTGGGGACAGGTAGAGGTGTCAAAATTTTTGGAGATGTTGAGGTTCTTATGGGGTTCCACCTAAAGTTATGGAAGTTCTGAGGTTCTTATGGGTCCCACCACAATGTGAGAGGTCTGGGAGACAGGTGGGCACACCTGGGCACACCTGGGCACACCTGGAGGCATAGAAATTTGCGGAACTCTTGACGTTTTTATGGAGTTCCACCTAAAACTTCAGAACTTCTGAACGTCCTTATGGGTCCCACCACAATGTGGGAGGGTCTGGGAGACAGGTGGGCACAGGTGAGCACACCTGGGCACACCTGAGGAGGTTGAAATTTGTGGAACCCTTGACGTATTTATGAAGTTCCACCAAAAACTTCAGAACTTCTGAACGTCCTTATGGGTCCCACCACAATGTGGGAGGTCAGGGTAACAGATGGGCACACCTGGGCACACCTGGGCACACCTGGGCACACCTGGGCACACCTGGAGGCTTAGAAATTGGTGGAGTTTTTGACGTTTTTATGGAGTTCCACCTAAAATTGTGGAAGTTCTGAACGTCCTTATGGGGTCCCACCACACCATGGGAGGTCAGGGAGACAGGTGGGCACACCTGGGCACACCTGGGCACACCGGGGGAGGTTGGAATTTGCGGAACCCTTGACGTATTTATGAAGTTCCACCTAAAATTTCGGAACTTCCGAACACCTTACCTGTCCCACCACCCCACAAACGCTCAGGTGAGGACACAGGCCACGCCCTCACCTGTGCCSCTCACCTGTGYCAGGTGTGCCTGTCGCTGACGGCCAAGCGCCTGGCGCGCCGGAACTGCGTGGTGAAGAACCTGGAGGCCGTGGAGACGCTCGGCTCCACCTCGGTCATCTGCTCCGACAAGACGGGGACCCTCACCCAGAACCGCATGGCCGTGGCGCACCTGTGGTTCGACGGGCAGGTGCACGCGGCCGACACCACCGAGGACCTGTCGGGTGAGGAGGGGGTGAAGCTGGGCGCACCTGGGCACACCTGGGCACACCTGGAGGGGCGAAAATTGGGGGGAAAACGGTGAAAATTGGGTGAAAATGGGTGGAAATTTGGGTTTTGGGCACACCTGGGCACACCTGGGCACACCTGGGCACACCTGGGTACAGGCAGGGGGACACCTGTGGTTCGACGGGCAGGTGCACGCGGCCGACACCACCGAGGACCTGTCGGGTGAGGAGGGGGCGCGCCTGGGGGCACCTGGGGGCACCTGGGCACACCTGGGGAGGAGAAAATTGGGGGAAAATCGGTGAAAATTGGGTGGAAATCGGTGGAAATTTGGGGTTTTTGGAAGGGAATTTGGGGGTTTGGGCACACCTGGGCACACCTGGGCACACCTGGGGGCACCTGGGCACACCTGGGGGCACAAAAATTGGGGAGAAATGGTGAAAATTGGGGTTTTGGGCACACCTGGGCACACCTGGGGGCACCTGGGCACACCTGGAGATAGCTCAGACACACCTGGGCACACCTGGGGGCACAAAAATTGGGGGAAAAACGGTGAAAATTGGGTGGAAATCGGCAGAAATTTGGGGTTTTGGGCACACCTGGGCACACCTGGGGGCACCTGGGGGCACCTGGGGGCACCTGGGGGCAGAAAAATGGGGGAAAATGGTTAAAAATGGGGTTTTTCAGGGGGAAAATTGGGTATTTGGGCACACCTGGGCACACCCGGGCACACCTGGGGGCGCAAAAATTGGGGGAAAATGGTGAAAATTGGCTGGAAATCGGCGGAAATTTGGGGGTTTTTTGGAAGGGAATTTGGGGTTTTGGGCACACCTGGGCACACCTGGGCACAGGCAGGGGGGCACCTGTGGTTCGACGGGCAGGTGCACGCGGCCGACACCACCGAGGACCTGTTGGGTGAGGAGAGGGCACACCTGGGCACACCTGGGGAGGAGAAAATTGGGGCAAAAACGGCGAAAATTGGGTGAAAATCGATGGAAATTTGGGGTTTTGGGGCACACCTGGGCACACCTGGGCACAGGCAGGGGGGCACCTGTGGTTCGACGGGCAGGTGCACGCGGCCGACACCACCGAGGACCTGTCGGGTGAGGAGGGGGCGCGCCTGGGGGCACCTGGGCACACCTGGGGGCACCTGGGGGCACCTGGAGGGGCGAAAATTGGGGGGAAATGGTGAAAATTGGGTGGAAATTGGTGGAAATTTGGGGTTTTTGGAAGGGAATTTGAGGGTTTGTGCACACCTGGGCACACGTGGGCACACCTGGGCACACCTGGGCACACCTGGGGAGGAGAAAATTTGGGGAAAAACGGGGAAATTTGGGGTTTCTGGAAGAAAAATTGGGATTTTGGGCACACCTGGGCACAGCTGTGGACACCTGGAGATAGCTCAGACACACCTGGGCACACCTGGGCGCTCCTGGGGAGCAGAAAATTGGGGAAAAAATGGTGAAAATTGGGTGGAAATCAATGGAAATTTGGGGTTTTTGGAAGGAAATTTGGGATTTGGGCACACCTGGGCACACCTGGGCACACCTGGGGGCACCTGGGGGCGTGAAAATTGGGGGGAAAACGGCAAAAATTGGGTGAAAATCGGTGGAAATTTGGGGTTTTGGGCACACCTGGGCACACCTGGGGGCACAAAAATTGGGGGAAAAACGGTGAAAATTGGGTGGAAATCGGCGGAAATTTGGGGTTTTGGGCACACCTGGGCACACCTGGGGGCACCTGGGCGCACCTGGGCACACCTGGGGGCACCTGGGGACACAAAAATTGGGGGAAAATGGTGGAAATTTGGGGGTTTTGGAAGGAAATTGGGATTTTGGGCACACCTGGGCACACCTGGGGGCACCTGTGGTTCGACGGGCAGGTGCACGCGGCCGACACCACCGAGGACCTGTCGGGTGAGGAGGGGGCGCGCCTGGGCACACCTGGGCACACATGGAGGCAGAAAAATGGGGGGAAATGTTGAAAATTGGGTTAAAATCGGTGGAAATTTGGGGTTTTTGGAAGGGAATTTGGGGATTTGGGCACACCTGGGCACACCTGGGCACACAAAAATTGGGTGAAACGGTGAAAATTGGGTGGAAATCGGTGGAAATTTGGGGTTTTGGGCACACCTGGGCACACCTGGGGGCACCTGGGGGCACAAAAATTGGGGGAAAATCGGTGAAAATTGGGTGGAAATCGGTGGAAATTTGGGGTTTTGGGCACACCTGGGGGCACCTGTGTGTCACCTGTCCCCCTCACCTGTCCCATCTCACCTGTCCATATCTCACCTGTCCCATCTCACCTGTCCATATCTCACCTGTCCCATCTCACCTGTCCATATCTCACCTGTCCATATCTCACCTGTCCATATCTCACCTGTCCATGTCTCACCTGTCCCATCTCACCTGTCCCATCTCACCTGCCCCATCTCACCTGTCCCATCTCACCTGTCCATATCTCACCTGTCCATCTCTCACCTGTCTCACCTGTGTCCCTCACCTGTCCCTCACCTGTCTCACCTGTCCCACCTGTCGCACCTGTCCCTCACCTGTCCATATCTCACCTGTCCCACCTGTATCTCACCTGTCCCAGGTGAGGCCTTTGACCAGAGCTCCCCCTCCTGGGCCCTGCTCAGCCAGGTGATCTCGCTCTGCAACCGCGCCCAGTTCAAACCCGGCCAGGAGGGCGTGCCCGTGGCGCAGGTGAGGCCGGGGCGCACTGGTTTATACTGGTTTGGACTGGGAGATACTGGTTTATACTGGTTTGGACTTGGATATACTGGTTTGGACTTGGTTGGACTGGTTTGGGCTGGGAGATACTGGGATATACTGGTTTGGACTGGTTTGGGCTGGTTTGGACTGGTTTGGACTGGGATATACTGGTTTATACTGGTTTATACTGGTTTGGACTGGTTTGTACTGGTTTATACTCAGATATACTGGTTTGGACTGGTTTGGACTTGGTTGGACTGGTTTGGACTGGTTTATACTGGTTTGTACTGGTTTATACTGGTTTATACTGGGATATGGTGGTTTGTACTGGGAGATACTGATTTGAACTGGTTTGGACTGGTTTGGGCTCGGTTGGACTGGTTTGGACTGGTTTATACTGGTTTGTACTGGGAGATACTGGTTATACTGGGTTATACTGGTTTGGGCTGGGTTATACTGGTTTATACTGGGATATACTGGTTTGTACTGGTTTGGACTGGTTTGTACTGGTTTATACTGGTCTGTACTGGTCTGTACTGGTCTGTACTGGTTTATACTGGTTCGGGGTTTTTCCTTACTGGTTTTTACTGGGAGCGGCTGGGAGCGGCGGTGGGCGTGTCCTCACCGCGGCCCCGCCCCCTCTCTCTGCCCCCCCCCACAGCGTGACGTCATCGGCGACGCGTCGGAGTCGGCGCTGCTGAAATTCGCGGAAGTGACGTCAGGGCCGGTGGCGGCCGCCAGGGGGCGCTTCCCGAAGGTGGCGGAGCTGCCGTTCAACTCCAGCAACAAATTCCAGGTGAGACATGGACAGGTGAGATATGGACAGGTGAGATATGGACAGGTGAGACAGGTGAGGAGCTGCCGTTCAACTCCAGCAACAAATTCCAGGTGAGCATGGACAGGTGGGACAGGTGAGATGGGACAGGTGGGACAGGAGAGATGGGACAGGTGGGACAGGTGAGATGGGACAGGTGAGATGGGACAGGTGGGACAGGTGAGATACAGGTGAGATATGGACAGGTGAGATGGGACAGGTGAGATGGGACAGGTGAGATGGGACAGGTGAGATATGGACAGGTGAGAATGGGACAAGGTGAGATATGGACAGGTTGGATATGGACAGGTGAGATACAGGTGAGACAGGTGAAGCATACAGGTGGGCAGGTGAGGAAGCTGCCGTTCAACTCCACAAACAAATTCCAGGAGCTCAGTGAGATACAGGAATCAGGTGAGCTTGGACAGGTTGAGATACAGGGAGGATACAGGTGAGAAGGCTGAGTACGCGTGTCAGGATCGCTGTGCTTGTTCACCCACCTCCAGAACAAATTCAGTAGTGTGGAAGGCAGACAGGTGGACAGGTACTACCAGGTGACAGATAGGACAGGTGGATGTGAGGCACAGATGACAGGTGAGGAGCTGCCGTTCAACTCCAGCAACAAAATTCCAGGTGGCGACGGAACAGGTGGACATGGAACAGGTGAGACAAGGTTGAGATCAGGTGAGACATGGAATGGTGAGGTAGTGAGAGCAGTGAGGAGCTGCCCGTTCAACTCCAGCAACAAATTCCAGGTGAAGAACGGACAGTGAGCCAGGTGAGCAAACGGTTGAACAGGTGGGACAGGTGAGGCAATTGTGAGAAGCGTGGCCTGCCATTCAAACTCAGCAACAATTCCAGGTGAGACAGGTGGACAGGTGAGACAGGAGTGAATAGACAGGCTGAGATATGGACAGGGAGATACAGTGGAGAGACAGGTTGAAGGAGCTGCCCTTCACCTCCAGCAACAAATTCCATGGTGAGAACGGACAGGTGAGAGCCAGGTGAGACAGGGAACATGGACAGTGTGCAGGATGGACAGGTGACGATACAGGTGGGGATACAGGTGAGGAATACAGGTGAGACAGGTGGATTACAGGTGATGATACAGGTGAGACATGGAAGGTGAGGAGCTGCCCTTCCAACCCAAGCAACAAATTCCAGGTCGAGATACAGGTGGGACAGGTGGAGATACAGGGAGATCAAGGTGAGATACAGGGAGACAGGCTTGAGATACCAGTGGGAGCAGGTCAGACAGGTGAGGAGCTTGCCGTTCAACTCCAGCAACAAATTCGCAGGTGAGAACAGACAGGTGAGCTTGGACAGGTGAGATACAGGTGGGATACAGGTGAGGAGCTGCCGTTCAACTCCAGCAACAAATTCCAGGTGAGACAGGTGGGATACAGGTGAGACAGGTGGGACAGGTGAGACATGGACAGGTGGGACAGGTCAGACAGGTGGGACAGGTGAGCACAGGTGAGATATGGACAGGTGAGGAGCTGCCGTTCAACTCCAGCAACAAATTCCAGGTGAGACAGGTGGGATACAGGTGGGACAGGTGAGACAGGTGAGATATGGACAGGTGAGGTACAGGTGAGAGACAGGTGAGGAGCTGCCGTTCAACTCCAGCAACAAATTCCAGGTGAGAACGGACAGGTGAGCACAGGTGAGCACAGGTGAGACAGGTGGGACAGGTGGGCACAGGTGAGACAGGTGAGGAGCTGCCATTCAACTCCAGCAACAAATTCCAGGTGAGACAGGTGGGATACAGGTGAGACATGGACAGGTGAGATATGGACAGGTGGGACATGGACAGGGAGATACAGGTGAGATACAGGTGAGGAGCTGCCGTTCAACTCCAGCAACAAATTCCAGGTGAGAACGGACAGGTGGGACAGGTGAGGGACAGGTGTGTCCAGGTGTGACAGGTGTGGCCAAAGTGTCTCCCAGGTGTATCTCAGGTGGTGTTACCTGTACCCAGGTGATGTTACCTGTACTCAGGTGTATCTCTCTCACCTGTACAGGTGTCAGTGCACGACGCCGGCTCCCAGCAGCTGCTGGTGCTCAAGGGCGCCCCCGAGCGGCTCCCAGGTGTATCTCAGGTGTATCAGTTACACTCTGTGTGTATCCCAGGTGTATCTCAGGTGTGTTTTACCTGTCTCAGGTGTGTCTCTCTCACCTGTACAGGTGTCCATGCACGATGCAGGTTCCCAGCAGCTGCTGGTGCTCAAGGGCGCCCCCGAGCGGGTCCCAGGTGTATCTCAGGTGTATCAGTTACACTCTGTGTGTATCTCAGTGTATCCCAGGTGATGTTACCTGTACCCAGGTGATGTTACCTGTACTCAGGTGTATCTCTCTCACCTGTACAGGTGTCCGTGCACGACGCAGGTTCCCAGCAGCTGCTGGTGCTCAAGGGCGCCCCCGAGCGGGTGCCAGGTGTATCCCAGTGTATCTCAGGTGGTGTTACCTGTACCCAGGTGTATCCCAGGTGTGTCTCACCTGTCTGTATCTCACCTGTACAGGTGTCCGTGCACGACGCCGGCTCCCAGCAGCTGCTGGTGCTCAAGGGCGCCCCCGAGCGGGTGCCAGGTGTATCTCAGTGTATCTCAGGTGTATCCCAGGTGATGTTACCTGTACTCAGGTGTATCTCAGGTGTGTTTTACCTGTCCCACAGGTGTCCGTGCACGACGCGGGCTCCCAGCAGCTGCTGGTGCTCAAGGGCGCCCCCGAGCGGCTCCCAGGTGTATCTCAGGTGTATCCCAGGTGGTGTTACCTGTACTCAGGTGTGTCTCACCTGTCTGTATCTCACCTGTACAGGTGTCTGTCCATGACGCAGGTTCCCAGCAGCTGCTGGTGCTCAAGGGCGCCCCCGAGCNCAGGTGTGTCTCACCTGTCTGTATCTCACCTGTACAGGTGTCTGTCCATGACGCAGGTTCCCAGCAGCTGCTGGTGCTCAAGGGCGCCCCCGAGCGGGTCCCAGGTGTATCTCAGGTGTATCAGTTACACTCTGTGTGTATCCCAGGTGTGTCTCACCTGTCCCTTACCTGTCCCACAGGTGTCCGTGCACGACGCCGGCTCCCAGCAGCTGCTGGTGCTCAAGGGCGCCCCCGAGCGGCTCCCAGGTGTATCTCAGTGTATCTCAGTGTATCTCAGGTGTATCCCAGGTGTATCTCAGGTTAATCTCAGTATATCCCAGGTGTATCCCAGGTGTCTCACCTGTCTGTATCTCACCTGTACAGGTATCTGTCCATGACGCGGGCTCCCAGCAGCTGCTGGTGCTCAAGGGCGCCCCCGAGCGGCTCCCAGGTGTATCTCAGGTGTATCAGTTACACTCTGTGTGTATCCCAGGTGGTGTTACCTGTACTCAGGTGTATCCCAGGTGTGTCTCACCTGTCCCTTACCTGTCCCACAGGTGTCCGTGCACGATGCCGGTTCCCAGCAGCTGCTGGTGCTCAAGGGCGCCCCCGAGCGGCTCCCAGGTGTATCTCAATGTATCTCAGGTGGTGTTACCTGTCTCAGGTGTATCTCAGGTGTGTCTCTCTCACCTGTACAGGTGTCTGTCCACGATGCAGGTTCCCAGCAGCTGCTGGTGCTCAAGGGCGCCCCCGAGCGGGTCCCAGGTGTATCTCAGGTGTATCCCAGGTGGTGTTACCTGTGCTCAGGTGTATCTCAGTGTATCCCAGATGTATCTCAGGTGGTGTTACCTGTACTCAGGTGTATCTCAGGTGTGTCTCTCTCACCTGTACAGGTGTCCGTGCACGATGCGGGCTCCCAGCAGCTGCTGGTGCTCAAGGGCGCCCCCGAGCGGGTCCCAGGTGTATCTCAGGTGTATCCCAGGTGATGTTACCTGTACCCAGGTGTGTCTCACCTGTCTGTATCTCACCTGTACAGGTGTCAGTGCACGATGCCGGCTCCCAGCAGCTGCTGGTGCTCAAGGGCGCCCCCGAGCGGCTCCCAGGTGTATCTCAGTGTATCTCAGTGTATCCCAGGTGTATCCCAGGTGTCTCACCTGTCTCAGGTGTATCTCTCTCACCTGTACAGGTGTCTGTCCATGACGCAGGTTCCCAGCAGCTGCTGGTGCTCAAGGGCGCCCCCGAGCGGCTCCCAGGTGTATCCCAGGTGTATCCCAGGTGTATCAGTTACACTCTGTGTGTATCTCAGTTTATCCCAGGTGTATCCCAGGTGTGTCTCACCTGTCTGTATCTCACCTGTACAGGTGTCTGTCCATGACGCAGGTTCCCAGCAGCTGCTGGTGCTCAAGGGCGCCCCCGAGC
>NDFG01000117.1:79733-91914 GCA_002167245.1 Sporophila hypoxantha | reverse complement strand
GCCCCCCATTTTTTCCCCATTTATTTCCCATGTTCACCAATTTTTCACCCAATTTTCACCCCAATTTTTCACCATTTTTTCGGTTTTTTTTTTTTTCCCGTTTTGTCCCAAAATTTTCCCAAATTTTCCCATTTTTCCCCAAATTCCCCATTTTTCCCCATGCCCCCCCATTTATTCCCCAATTTTGTCCCCATTTCTCAGAACATTTCTCAAGCCATTTTTCACCCCTGATTTTCCCCCAATTTTTTTTTGTTTTTTGCCCATTTTTTTCCTAATTTTCCCCACTTTTTTCCCAAATTTTCCCATTTCTTCCCAAATTTCCCATTTTCCCCAAATTCCCCCAATTTTTCTTCATGTTCCCCAACACCCCAGTGCCCCCCATTTTTTCCCATTTTTTCCCCATTTTTTTTCCCATTTTTCACCCATGTTTTTTCACCCAATTTTTTCACCTTTTTTTTCGGGTTTTTTTCGCCGTTTTTTCCCGAATTTTCCCAAATTTTCCCATTTCCCCCGCCAAATTCCCCAATTTTTCTTCATGTCCCCAAACCCCCCAATGCCCCCCAATTTTTCCCCATTTTTTTTACCCCATTTTTCACCCAATTTTTTCACCGGTTTTTTGGGGTTTTTTTTCCCATTTTTTCACAAACTTTTTCCCATTTTTCCCCCAAATTCCCCAAATTTTCCTTAATGTCCCCAAATGTCCCCAACATCCCCAAATGTCCCCATTTTTTCACATTTTTTCCCATTTTTTTTACCCATTTTTCACCAATTTTCACCCCAATTTGTCACCCATTTTTTCACCCAATTTTCACCCATTTTTCACCCAATTTTCACCCCAATTATCACCCAATTTATCACCCAATTTTTCACCCAATTTTCACCCATTTTTCACCCAATTTTCACCCAATTTAATCACCCATTTTTCACCCAATTTTCACCCCATTTTCAACCCATTTTTCAACCCAATTTTTCACCCAATTTCACCCAATTTTCACCCTTTTTTGTCGTTTTTTTTTCCCGTTTTTTTCCACGGATTTTCCCAAATCTTCCCGTTTTGTGCCCCCCAAGGGCGCCATCGTGGCGGTGACGGGCGACGGCTTTTGTGATTGTATGTCTTGTGAACGACTTCCCGGCCTGAAAGAAGGCCGACATCGGCGTGGCCATGGGCATCTCCGGTGCTCACGGACCGACGCCAGAACGCCGCGACATGATTTCCTGCTCGACGACAAACTTCGGCGTCCATGTAACGGGGGCTGGGAGCAATTGTGAGCTCACCTGGGACAGCGTGTGGGACAGGTTATGGGACAGGTGAGACACCTGGGACAGGTGTGGGAAGGTGTGGGACAGGTGATCTGCTCGACGACACTTCTCGCCTCCATCGTCACCGGCGTGAGCAAGGTGAGGACACACCTGAGATACACCTGGGACAGGTGAGACAGGTATGGGACAGTGAGATACCTGGCAGGTGTTTGGCGACAGGGTGTGGGACAGGTGATCCTGCTGGACGACAAACTTTTGCGATCCATTGTCACCGGGGTGGACAAGGTTTGAGAAACGCACCTGGGATACACCTGAAGCCACACCTGAGACAGGTATGAGACAAGGTATTGGACAGGTGAGACACCTGGGGCAGGTGTGGGACAGGTGATGCTGCTCGACGCAACTTCGCGTCCATCGTAACCGGGGTGGAGCAAGGTGCAGAAACTCACCCTGGACAGGTGAGACACACCTGGGCAGAGTGTTGGGTAATGTGGGACAGTGTGGTTTGACAGGGGGGAACAGGTGATCCTGCCTTGACGACAACTGTTGCCTCCATCGTAAACGGGCTGGAGCAAGTGAGACAACACCTTGAGATTACACCTGGGACAGGTGAGACACACCTGGACAGGTGTGGGTTTAATGTGGACAGTTATGGCGACAGGTGATTCTGCTGGACGACAACTTTGCGTCCATCGTAAACGGCATGGAGCAAGGTAGATGAAAAACACACCTGAGACAGGTGAGGATAACCTGAGCATAGGTTGGTGGACAGGTGAGATACCTGGGCAGGTTTGGGAACAAGGTGTGGACAGGTGAGATACCTGGGACAGGTGTTGGGGCAGTGATCCTGCTGGACGGACAACTTCCGTCCATACGTCACGGGGGTGGAGCAAGGTGAGCTCACCTGAGACAGGTATGAGACACACTGGGCCCACGGTGGTGGGTTAATGTGGGACAGCGTTGGGACAAGGTTGAGACACCTGGGGACACGTTGTTGCGGACAGGTAGATCCTGCTGGACGACAACTTTCGCGTCCCATCGTCCACGGGCGTTGGAGCAAGGTGAGACACACACCTGGACAGGTGAAGACACACCTGAGTATAACCTGGGCAGGTGTGGGTTAATGTGGGACAGGTGTGGGACAGGTGTGGGACAGGTTGTGCTGAGAGCACCTGATCACGAGCCCAGATTCCTCAACTCACCTGAGCCATCCCACACCTGTCCTGTAGCTGTCCCACACCTGTTCCCCACACACCTGGGAGGGCTCCCACAACCTGCCCCCTCACCTGTCCCTGCTCACCTGTCCCCACACAACCTGAGCCCAGTTCCCACACCTGTCCCCGCTCACCTGGATTGTCACACCTGTCTGTGCTCACCTGTCCCCCTCACCTGCCCCTGCTCACCTGCGGGGAGGGTCACACACCTGTCCCATCTCACCTGAAGCCATTCCCCACACCTGTCTGTGCTCACCTGAACTGTTCCCACACCTGTTCCCCCACCACCTGTCTCTCACCTGTCCCCTCACCTGTCTGTGTCACCTGTCCCCTCACCTGTCCATCTCACTGTCCCGGGCTTCACCTGTGCTCACCTGTGCCCCTCACCTGTCCCCTCACTGTTCCCCATTCTCACCTGTCCATGCTCACCTGTCCCATCTCACCTGTCCATATCTCACTGTCCATATCATCACCTGTCATATCTCACCTGTCCCCCTCACTGTCCAGTGCTCACCTGTCCCCCCTCACCTGTCATTGCTCACCTGTCCGTGCTCACCTGTCCATGTGCTCACCTGCTCCCCCTCACCTGGTCCCATGTCTCACCTTTCCCCTAACCTGTCCATATCTCACCTGTCCCCCCCCCTCCCCACAAACCCCCCCCCGTCCATATCTCAACCTTGTCCATGTCCTCACCTGTCCCCCCTCCACCTGTCTGCTCACCTGTGCTCACCTGTTCCCCTCACCTGTCATATCTCACCTGTCCACATCTCACCTGTCCCCTCACCTGTCCATATTCTCACCTGTGCTCACCTGTCAGTGCTCACCTGTGCTCACCTGTCCGTGCTCACCCTGTGCTCACCTGTTCTCCTCACCTGCGGCCCCGCCCCAGGCCGGCTGATCTTCGATAACCTGAGAAGTCGATCGCCTACACGCTGACCAAGAACATATCCGCGGAGCTGACTCCGTTACCTGATCTACAATCACGGCCAGCGTGCCCCTCCCCCTGGCTGCATCACCATTCCTCTTCATCGAGCTCTGCACCGGACACGTGAGTTCACGCACCTGCGCGCACCTTGGCGCGCACCTGGGGGCAGGAAAATTGGGGGGAAATGCGCGAAATTGGGGAAATCAGTGAAAATTGGAGAATTTGGCACACCTGGGCACCCACCTGAAGGATAGAAGCACACCTGGGTGCAACCTGCGCACTCACCTGGGGCAGTTTATACGACACACCTGGCGCACCTGGGGGCACCTGGGGCACCTGAGTTTAGGATAGGAGCACACCTGAGGGCACCTGGGCACACCTGGGCAACACCTGGGTGCAACACTTGGGCACAACCTGAGTGGATAAGAACACACCTGGGCACACCTGGCACACACCCTGGGGGCACTGGCACACCTGGGCACACCTGGGCGCACCTGGGGTACACACCTGGGGCACACCTGGGGGCACCTGGGGGCAAGCTGGGCCACACACCTGAGGCACAACCTGGGCGCACACCTGGGCACACACCTGGGGGCTGGGCGAAAATGCGCGAAAAATTTGGGAAATGGGTTAAAATTTGGGGGTTTTGGCACACCTTGGGGCACACCTCAGTGGGATAGGAGGCACACCTGGCACACCTGGGCACACCTGGGCGCACCTGAGTGGACGATCGGAGCACACCTTGGGGGCAGTTATAAACACACCTGGGCACACCTGGCGCCACACCTGGGTGGCACCTGGGACCTTGGGCACACCTGGGCACACCTGAGTGGATAGGGAGCCAACACCTGGGCACACCTGGGCGCACCTGGGGGCACCTGGGTACACCTGGGGGCACTCGGGGGGTGGAAAATGGGGTGAAAATGGGGAAATTGCGCGCGCGCGCATTGGCGGGAAAATTGAGCAGAATTTGGGGCACTGTGCCCACCTGTGCTCACCTTGTGCCCACTGTTGCTCACCGGCACACGGCACAACCTGGGGCACACCTGGGCAGTTCCCCTAGGTGTCCCTGGCTCCGAGCGCGCGACGAGCGATATCATGACCTGCCGGTCCCCGCGTAACCCCCGGCGCGACGCCTGGTCAACGAGCCCCTGGCGGGCCTACTCGTTTACTTCCAGATAGGTGAGAGGCACACCTGGCACACTGGGCGGCACCTGGGCGACACCTGGGCACGGGGCTGGGGGGCACAAAATGGGGAAAAATGGCCGAAATTGGGTGAAAATTCGGGTGAAAATGGGGATTTTGGGAGGTTCTGCCCTCCACCTGGGCACACCCTGGCCACACCTTGGGAGGGATAGAAAAACACACCTGGGCACACCTGGGCACACCTAGGGCACAACACTCGGGGCCACAAAAAATTGGGAAAAAACGAGCAGGAAAATTTGGGGGAAAAATCGGGCGGAAAATGGGGATTTTTGGGAGGTTCTGGCACACTGGGCACACCTGGGCAACACCTGGGCGCAACCGGGGCACGGCTGGGGGCACAAAAAAGGGGAAAAAACGGCGAAAATTTGGTTGAAAATCAGGCGAAAATGGGATTTTGGACGGTTCTGGCTCACCTGGGCACACCTGGGCACACCTGGGGCACACCTGGCACACCTGGGTTTGAGGAGAAAGGGGGAAATGTGTGAAACTTTGGGAGGAATGGCGTGAAAAGGGGAGAATTTGGAGACGCCTGACACACCTGGGTTTGGGGTTACCTGTGACCTCACCTGTCCCATCTCACCTGTCCCATCTCACCTGTCCATTGTCACCTGTCCCATCTCACCTGTTCCATATCTCACCGTGTCACCTCACCATCGTCACCTGTTGCCATCTCACCTCTCCACTGTCTCACCTGTCATCACCTGCGTTGTCTCACACTTGCCCATGTGTAATCTCTATCTCACCTGTCTCACCTGTTCCTCTTCACCTGTCCATATCTCACAGCTGTGCCATGTCTCACCTGTTCCCTCTCACGTGCCCATGCGTGTTATCTCACCTGCTTCGACCTGTCTCACCTGCCGCAGGTGTGATTCCTCACCTGCCATTATTCCTCACCCCTGTCCCTCACCTGTCTCACCTGCCCAGGTGTATCTATCTCACCTGTCTCACCTATGTTCACCCTGTCTCAACCTGTCTCACCTGTCCCATCTCAACCTGTCTCACCTGTCCAGGTGTTTTCCCTCACCTGTCCCACCCGCCCAGGTGTATTTATCTCACCTGTCCATCTAACCTGTTCCCATTCACTGCCAGGTGTCCCTCACCTGTCCATATTCTCACCTGTGTGTCACCACTGCCCAGGTGTATCTCACCTGTCTCACCTGCGCAGGTGTGATCCTCACCTTCCATATTCTCACCTGTCCCTCACCTGTCTCACGCTGCCCAGTGTATCTCTTCTCACCTGTTCAACCGTCTCACACTGCCCAGTGTATCTCTCTCACCTGTGGTCTCACCCTGTTCTCACCTGCGCAGGTGTATCTAATCTCACCTGATCTCACGCACCTAGGATGTCCCTCACCTGTCCATGATTCACCTGTCTCACTGTCTCACCTGTGTCTTTCACCTGTCCAGGTGTTTTTCCCTCACCTGTGTCTCACCTTGTCCCATCTCACTTGTCTCACCTGTCTCACCTGTCTCACCACCCAGGTGTCCCTCACCTGTCCATGATCTCACCTGTGTCTCACCTATCCCATCTCACCTGTCCATTATCTCACCTGTCCCATCTCACCTGTCCCATCTCACCTGTCCATTATCTCACCTGTCCATCTCACCTGTCCATATCTCCACCTGTCCATATCTCACGTGTCTCACGCTGCCAGGATGTATCTATCCCACCTGTCTCACCTGTCTCACCTGTCTCACATGGTCTCACCTGTCTCACCTGCCCAGGGTGCTTCCCTCACCTGTCCCCATCTCACCTGTCCCACCTGTGTCTACCTGTTTCTCAACCTATCTCACCTTCCATATCTCACCTTGTGTTCCCACCTGTCCCCCCAGTTGCATCCAGTCCTTCGCGGGCGTCGCACGATACTTCGTGGCCATGGCGCAGGAGGGGTTGGTTGGCCGCACCTGGTGCTGGGGCTCCGCCCCGCTGGGAGACGCGCAGAGCAGGAGCTTGCAGGACAGGCTACGGCCAGAGGGGTGGGTGCTCACCTGGGCCACCTGGGCACACCTGGGCGCTCAAACCTGGGGTGGGAAATGGGGAAAACGGCGAAAATTGGGCTTGAAAAATTGGGCTAAAAATGAGAGAGGTTTTTAGGGAAAATTGGATTTTGGCACCCTGGGCACACCTGGCACACCTGGGCACAGCTGGGGGGAGCGGGGAAATGGGGGAAAAACGGTGAAATTTGGGGAAAATTGGTGAAAATTTGGGAGTTTTGGGCACAACCTGGGCACACCTTGGGGATGGGAATCGGGAAAAAATTGTAAAAATTTTTGGGGGAAATCGATGGAAATTTGGCGGAAATGGGGAAATGTTGGCCTCACCTGGGCACACCTGGGCACACCTGCGGCACACCTGGGATGGGAAATTGGGAAAAATGCAAAAAATTGTGCTGAAATTGTGGGGAAAAAATGCAGAAAAATTTTTGGGGAATGGGGAAAATGCAAAAAATTTTTGCCGGGAAATCGAGGAAATTGGGGAAATGGGGAAATTGGGCTCACCTGGGACTCACCTGGGACACACTGGGCACACCTGGCCACACCTGGCACAACCTGAGGGTGGGAAAATGGGGAAAAATGTAAAAAATTTGTGGGGGAAATTGGTGGAAAAATTGAAAAAATTCTGGGGAAATTGGGAAAAATGTAAATTTTTGGGAAATCGAGGAAAATGGGGAATTTGGCACACCTGGGCTCACCTGGGGATGGGAAAATGGGAAAAAAATGTAAAAATTTTGTGGGATTGGGGAAAAAATGAAAAAAAAATGCGTAGCTGAAATGGGGGAAAAAATGGAAATATTTTTTGGGAAAATCGGGGGAAAATGCAGAAATTTTTGGTGAAAATCGAGGAAATTGGTGGGGAAAATGGGGAAATTTTGGGGCATCACCTGGGCACACTTGGGCCACACCTGGCCCACACCTTGGGCACACCTGGGGGTGAAAAATTGGGGAAAAAATTGTAAAAAATTTTGTGGGGAAATTGCGGAAAAAAAAAATGGTAAAAAATTTTGGGGAAATTGTGGAAAAATGTAAAAATTTGGGGAAATCGGGAAAACGCAGAATTTTTTGGGGAATGGAAGGAAATTTGGGGAAAATTGGGGAAATTTTGGCTCACTGGAGCACACCTGGGCCAACCTGGGCACACCTTGGGCAACACCTGAGGGTAGAAAAAATGGGGAAAAAATGGAAAAAAAATTTGTTGTGGCGAAATTGATTGGAAAAAAAATGGAATGGTGGGGAAATCGTGGAAAAAATGTAAAAATTTTTGGGAATCGAGCGAAATTTGAGGGAATAATTGGGGAAATTGGGCACGCTGGGCCACACCTGGGCACCACCTGAGGGTGGGAAATTGGGAAAAATGTAAAAATTTGTGGGGAAATTGGGGAAAAAAATGAGAAAAATATGGTGGGAATCGGGAAAAAAATGCAGAAATTTTTGGGAAATCGGGGGAAAAGGGAATTTGGGGCTCACCTGGGGCTCACCTGGGCCACCACCTGGGGATGGGAAATTGGGAAAAAATGTAAAAATTGTGGGGAAATTGTGGATAAAATGGAAAAAATGGTTCACTCGATACTCCTCTACGCCATACTGCCTCGCGCTGGTGATCTCGCTCTTCGGCTCAGCGCGCGCACACCATAGTATGAATACTCTAAACCTTTTTTTGGAACAATTGCGCCTAGAGGACCGCAACGCACTGCCGTTCACGAGAAATTTCTGGTGGGGAACATGGAGCCGTAGGAAATTTGGGGGAAAATTGCATTGAATGATTTGGCGCACCTGGGCACACCTGGGCACACCTCGAGAGTGGAAAATGGGGAACAAAAATGGAAAAATAAAATTCCCCCATGGGAAATCGGGAAAAATGGAAAAAAATTTTTGAGGAAATCAGGGAAAAACGGGTGAGTTTGGTCTCACCTGTGCCCACCTGCTCGCCACCTGTCGCCCGCAAGACGTTCCTCGTGGCACGCCGCCCGCTTACCAGCCAGTACACTGCTACACCGC
The DNA here is from genome assembly GCA_002167245.1 of Sporophila hypoxantha. Classification (NCBI taxonomy): domain Eukaryota; kingdom Metazoa; phylum Chordata; class Aves; order Passeriformes; family Thraupidae; genus Sporophila; species Sporophila hypoxantha. Next base: position 83,313 of record NDFG01000117.1, on the reverse strand, counting down.
CTGTTTCTTCATCAGCAGCCGCACCATTGTGCCAGATCGCCGACGTGCTGATTTCCGTGCAAAGACGCCCGGCGCCCCTGTCCCTGTTCACCAGCAGGGCTCTTCAGCGTGGGCACACCTGGGCGCACCTGGGCGCACCGCGGCACACTCTGGGGGCACATGGCGCACCTGGCGGGCACCTGGCACAACCTGGGCACACCTGGGGGGCACCTGGGCACCCGGGGCGCACCTGGGGCGGCACCATGGGGGGCCACCTGGGGGCACGGAAATCGAGAGTGTGAAATTGGTGGAAAATTTGGGGAAAATTCGGTTAAAAATTGGGGGATTGGCCATTCACCTCTCGGGCACACCCTGGGCACACCTGGGTGGCACCTGTGGCACCGGGAAATCGGGGAATGGTTGTTGCTCGCAAAATTTGAGGGGAAATCAGTTTGAAAATATTGGAGGAAAATGGTCACTCCCCGCGGAAATTTTGGGGATTTTGGGACACCTGTGGCACACTTGGGTCACACCTGGGCGCGCACCTGGAGGGCACCTGGGCCACAGCTTCTGGCACACCTGGGAGGGACAAATGGAAAAAACAACTGGGTTGAAAATCTTGTTCTGGTCGAAAATGGGGATTTCTTGGGGGGTTTGTGAGTTTACTCTGGGCCACCACCTGGGCCACACCTGGCACACCTCGGGCACACACTGGGCGCACTGGCACACCCTGGCGGTCACCTGGGGCGCACGGAAAAATCGGGGGGAAATTGGTTGGAAATTGGGGAACACAATTGGTAATAAAATTTGGGGAATTTTGGACAACCTGGGCACCACCTGGGCACACCCTGGGCAACACCTTTGGACACCTGGGCACACCTGGGTGACCCCCAGGTGCTTTCTCTCAGAACCGTACCCTGCTGTGGCCATTCGTTGTTCCAGGTGTGCATTCTGGCTTGCTTCCTCTGCTACTTGCCCGGGCATGCTCCAATATCGGCTTCCACTTCATGCCCCATCAGGTGAGGGGCCCGGCGCACCTGGGCACTGCCCCAGACACACCTGGCACCTCTGGGCACCCCCACTGACACACCTCCAGCACACCTGGGCACGCCCTGAACTCCCCTGGGCAACAGCCTGGGCCACACTTCTGAAGGCACTGCCCGATACACACCTGGGCCATCACCTAGGGCACACTGGAACTCTCCTGAACAAATCCCTGGGTCACACCTGGGCCCCCCTTAAATACACCTCGGGAACCCTCAAAAACCTTCTGGGCACTGCCCCGTGACCACACCTTGGGAGCCCCTTGAACCACACCTGGGCACACCTGGGAACCCATTAACAAACCCACTTGGGCACACCTGGGGCACACCTGGCAACTGTCCCCTTGACACACCTGGGCTCTGGCCACTTGGAACACACCTGGGAACCCCAAAACGCACACCTGGGCCACCTTCCCCTCAAACACACCTGGGCACAAACCTGAGGGCACTAGTCTCGGCCACTCCCTGCGCACCCCCTAAATACACCTGAGAACCCCAAAAACCATCCTGGGCAACCACCTGGGCACACCTTGGGCACACCTAGGGGCACAGCTGGCACAGTCTGGGTGCACACACTGGGGACTCACCTGGGGCCACACTGGGCACAACCGGCGTCCACCTGGGGCACACCTCCGGCACACCTTGGCACACCTGTGGCGGGCACACCTGGGCACACCTGGCTCTCACCTGTCTCACCTGGGCAGGTTCCAGTGGTGGTTGGTGCCGATGCCCTTCGGGCTCCTCATCCTCGTCTACGACGAAATCCGGAAACTCGGCGTGCGGCGGCACCCGGGCAGTGAGTGACGCACCTGGGCACACCTGGGCACACCTGGGGGCACCTGGGGGCACCTGGGGGCACCTGGGCACACCTGGGGGCACCTGGGGGCACCTGGGGTGGGAAATGGGTAAAAAAATGGCCAAAAAATGGGGGGAAATGGTGAATTTTGGCACACCTGGGCACACCTGGGCGCACCTGGGCACACCTGGGGGCACCTGGGGGCACCTGGGCACACCTGGGGGCACCTGGGCACACCTGGGCACACCTGGGGGTTGTCCCATCCTCACCTGGGCGGGTTCTCTCTCCACCCCCAGGTTGGTGGGATCGGGAACTTTACTACTGAGAGCAACACCTGGGCACACCTGGGCACACCTGGCAACCTCCTTGGACCCTCCCTGAACACCTGGAACTCACCTGGGCACACCGGGGCACACCTGGATCTCACCTGGGACACATCTGGGGCACCTGGAACCCACCTGAAACTCACCTGGGACCCTCCCTGAACACCTGGAACTCACCTGGAACCCACCTGGGCACACCTGGGCACACCTGGAACTCACCTGGGACCCTCCTTGGACACCTGAAACCCACCTGGGCACCTGAAACCAACCTGGGACTCACCTGGGCACACCTGGGACCCTCCCTGAACACCTGGGCACACCTGGGCACACCTGGGACACCTGAATCCCACCTGAATCTCACCTGGGATCCTCCCTGAACACCTGGAACTCACCTGGGCACACCTAGGACCCACCTGGGCACACCTGGGGCTCACCTGGAGCACCTGAAACCAACCTGGGACTCACCTGGGCACACCTGGGACCCTCCCTGAACACCTGGAACCCACCTGGGACCCACTGGACACACCTGGGGCTCACCTGGAACACCTGGAATCCACCTGGATCTCACCTGAGACCCCACTTGGACACCTGGGACCCACCTGGGCACATCTGGGCACACCTGGATCTCACCTGGGACCCACCTGGGGCACCTGAAACCAACCTAGGACCCACCTGGGCACACCTGGGGCTCACCTGGGGCACCTGAAACCCACCCGAGACCCACCTGGGCACCTGGAAGTCACCTTGGAGCCACCTGGGCACACCTGGGACCCCCCTTGGATACCTGGGACCTACCTGGGGCACCTGAAACCCACTTGGATCTCACCTGGCACCCACCTTGGGCATCTGAAACCAACCTGGGACTCACCTGGGCACACCTGGATCTTACCTGAGACCCCTCCTTGGACACCTGGGACCCCCCCTTGGACCCTCCCTGAACACCTGGATCTCACCTGGGCACACCTGGATCTCACCTGGGCACACCTGAAACCAACCTGGGCCCCTCCCTGCCCACCTGGACTCGCTCCCCTCCCTTCCCCACCCCCCCCCAAAATAAAGGCACAGGTGACTCAGCCAGGTGTGTTCAGCTGCGTTTATTGCTCGGGGAAAGACCCCAAAAAAATCCCCCCAAAAAAATTAAATCTCCCCAAAAATAAAAAAAAAATCTCCCTAAAATTAAAAAAAAATTCCCCCAAAATTAAAAAAATCCCCCCAAAAATTAAAAAAAATTCCCCCAAAAATTAAAAAAAAAACCCCAAAAATTAAAAAAAATCTCCTCAAAAATTAAAAAAAATTCCCTCAAAAATTAAAAAAAATCCCCCCCAAAATTAAAAAAATCTCCCTAAAAATTTAAAAAAATTCCTCCAAAAATTAAAAAAAAATTCTCCCAAAAATTAAAAAAAAATCCCCCCAAAATTAAAAAAAATCCCCCCAAAAAT
>NDFG01000117.1:58649-68712 GCA_002167245.1 Sporophila hypoxantha | reverse complement strand
CTCCAGCACCGGCTTCACCTCCGTCTGCAGCGTCCTGCAGTGAGGCCTACAGGAAGGTGGGGACAGGTGAGCGCACGGAACAGGTGAGACAGGTGAGATATGGACAGGTGAGACAGGCTGGAAAGGTGAGAGACAGGTGAGATTTACAGCGTGATAGACAGGTGAGCAGTGAGGACACGGACAGGGTGAGCAGACACTATCAAAAGACTCTTTACTAAGTGGTTTGTTGAGACAGGTGAGGAAGGTGAGACACGGCGCCAGGGTGAGCAATGGACAGGTGGACAGGTGCAAGACAGGGGTGAGAGGTGAGACACGGGACAAGGTAAGAGATATGGACAGTGTGAGGAAGGGTGGATGGGAAGGTGAGACAGGTGTATGGCAAACAGACAGGGTGAGATGGGACAGGGTGACGAGATATTACAGTGACATGGTAGAGATGGACAGGTGAGATGGGACAGGTGGATGGACAGGTTGAGTATGGACATTGGCGTGAGATTATGGACAGTGAGAAGTGATGGACAGTGAGATGAGACAGGTTAGCAGCAGTGAATATACAGGATGATGTACAGGAACAGTTCGGGACCAACCAGTACAAACCAGTACAAACCAGTAAACCATAACTAACACCCAAACCAGGCCAGTATAACCGGAAACTAGAAGAAGTACCCCTGTCCAGGATGGGCCCGAATGCGCTGCAGCCCACAGTAAACCAGTATAATACCAGTTAAAGCCCAATACAAACCACTAAAACCATAAAACCACCCAAAACCAATGCTCCCATACAAACCAGTATAAACCAGATAAACACCAGTAAAACCAGTATGAAACCCAGGTACCCGCTGTCCAGCGATGGGCCCGCATGCGCTGCAGCGCGCACGCAGTTATAACCAGTAAAACCATTATTAACCCATTAAACCCAGTTAAACTCAGATAAAACACCTCATAAACAACTGCTCCAGTACAGTACAAACCAGATACGTTAAAACCAAGTAAACCAGTAAACCAGTAACCCGCTGTCCAGGAGCGCCCATGCCGAGCACACACCCAGTATACCAGTACTGAAACCCATTATAACCTAACCATTAAAACCCAGATCCAAAACCCACCAAAACCAGTACAAATCACTGCTGCCAGTACAAAGCATGTTAACAAGAAGTATTAACCAGCTATAAACCAGTAAGGACAGACCGCTGTCAGGATGGGGCCCGATGCGCTGAGCGACGTTGGCCACGTTGAAGCGACGTTGGCCACGGCGTCGGCGGCGCGCACTGCACGGTGGCAGCATCTGCGTCGTGGTCACCTCTCTGGCCGCACACCTCGATAACACCTGGGACAGGTTGAGATACAGTTAAGGGACAGGTAGTGACGAGGTGGGACATGGACAGGTGAGATTGGACAGGTGTGACGGGCATGGGCAGCATCTGCGTGGTGGGTCACCTCCTGGCCGCACACCTCGGATGAACACCTGCACAGGTGAGACAAGGTGAGGTACAGGGTGGGACAGGTGAGAACAGGTGAGATGGACAGGTGAGACACAGGTGAGACATGGACAGGTAACACTGGAGACAGGTGAGATGGGCCATGGGCAGCATCTGCGTTGGTGGTCAGCCTCCTTGGCCACACCTCGGACAGGCACCTGGGCAGGTGAGGACAGGTGGGACAGGTCAGAACATGGACAGTTGGACATGGACAGGTGAGATACAGGTGAGATGGACAGGTGAGACAAAGAATGCCCAGGTGTGGCCAGGTGCCCCCCCAGCTGTGCTCAGGTGTGCCAGGTGTGTTCCTGTCCCTCTCAGGTGTACCCAGTGGTGTTCCATGGGTGTGCCCCAGGTGTGGTTCCTATCCCTCCCAGGTGTATCTCGGTGTACCCAGGTGTACTGTGGCTGCCCCCAGCTGTACCCAGGTGTGCCCAGGTGTGGTTCGTATCCTCTCAGGTGTGCCCAGGTGATGCCCAGGTGCCCCCAGGTGTCCCAGGTGTGTTCCTGTCCCTCTTCAGGTGTGCCCAGGTGTATCTAGGTGTATTCAGGTGTGCCAGTAGTGTGGTCATCCCTCCACAGGTGTACCCAGGTGCCCCCCAGCGTGTGCCCAGGTGCCCCCCCAGGTGCCCCAGGTCGTAACCCAGCTGCACCCAGGTGTGGTTCTATCCCTCCCAGGTGGTTCCAGCTGTACCCAGTGTGCCCCAGGTGTGTGCCCAGGTGTGTTCCTGTCCCTTCAGGTGTTAGCCCAGGTGTGCTGTGGCTGCCCCCAAAGGTGCCCCAGGTGTGCCCAGGGTGTGCTGTGGGCTGCCCAGTGCCCCCAGGTGGTGCCCAGGTTGTGCACAGGTGCCACCCAGGTGTGCCCAAGTGTTGTGCCCAGGTGCCCCTCTCTCTGAGGATGCCGATCTCCGCCACGAGATGTCTCCGACCCAGAGACTCCCTCACTCTGCTCGCAGCCTAAGAGGGTGGTCATGCGGCTGCAGGTAGTTGAGGGTCGCGGCCATGGCCAGCACCTTGAGCACGATGGCTGCACCTGTGCCCATGGTAGTGTGCCCAGGTGTCTTTTCCTGTCCCTTCAGGTGTTGCCACAGGTGTGCTGTGGGTGCCCCCAGGTGGTGCCCATGGTGTATTCTCACGTGTACCCAGGTTGCCCAGTGTTGGTTCTATCCCTCTCAGGTGTGCCCCAGGTTTGCCCCCAGGTGCCCACCCTGGTGTACCCAGGTAGTGCCCAAGAGGTGCCCAGGTGTGGTTGCTATCCTCCCAGGTGTATCTCAGTGTGACCAGTGTGCCCAGGTGCGCCCGGTGTGTGCCAGGTGTTGCCGCAGTGTGATGTTCCTATCCCTCCAGGTGTGCCAGGCTATGCCCAGTGTACCAGGTGTGGTTCTTCCTCCCAGGTGTTATCTCAGGTGTGCCCAGGTGTGCTGTGGGTGTGCCCCCAGGTGTTGCCCAGGTGTGTGCCCAGGTTGTGTTCCTGTCCCTCTCAGGTGTACCCAGGTGTACCCAGGTGTGCCCAGGTTGGTTCTATCCTCCCAGGATGTATCTCAGGTGTTGCCCAGGTGTGTGCCAGGTGTGCCAGGTGTATCTCAGGTGTATCTCAGGTCTGCCCCAGGTGCCCCCAGGTTTGCCAGGTTGTTCCTGTCCCTCTCAGGTGTGCCAGGTGTATCTCAGGTGTGCCAGGTGATGGTTCTATCCCTTCCCAGGTGTATTTCCCAGCTGCTACAGCGTGTGTGCCCAGGTGTGCCCAGGTGTGTGCCCAGTTGCTCCCCAGGTGTGCCCAGGTTACCCACGTTGATGCAGAAGAGCGTGCGTCAATGCTCTGCAGGTAGTTGGGGTCGGCGGCCATGGCCAGCACCTTGGGCACGATGGTGCCCTGTGCCCAGGTGTGGCCGAGCGCTTCCACCAGCTTGCGCCAGGTTTTACTGGTGGCGGCCTCGCGGATTTGCGTACACTGCCGGAAACCAGTACGGACCAGTATAAAACCAGTTTGGACCAGTATGGAGCAGTATGGACCAGTATAAACCAGTATAAACCAGTATGGACCAGTATAACCAGTTTGGACCAGTATGGATCAGTATAAAACCAGATATAAACCAGTTAAACCAGACCAATATAAATCAGTTGGACCAGTATAAACAATAAACCCAGTACAAACCAGTATGAACCAGTATAAACACGTATAGGCCAGCTCTGGACAGACAAACCAGTTCTGCACCAGTATAAACCAGTAAAACCAGTTGACCAGTTAGACCAGTTTTATATATACTGAGCTATATTTAAACCAGTATAAACCAGTTTAAACCAGTTTGGCCAGTATTGAAACCAGTATTGAACCAGTATAACTAGTACAGACCAGTATGGGCCAATTATAAACCAGTATAAACCAGTATAAAACCATTTGGACCAGGCTTTGGGAGCAGTGTGAACCAGTTAGACCTAGTATAAACCAGTCTTAACCAGTATAAACAGTATGAACCAGTATAAACAGTATAAACCAGTTTATGCGACCAGTTATAAACCAGTTGCAACCAGTTGGGACTGGTTTGGATCGTACTGAGGCTATATAGAATCAGTATAAACCAGTACAACAGTTTGCGACCAGTAGTAAACTGTATAAACCAGTATGAACCAGTATAGAAACTGGTGTACAAACCAGTTGGGACCAGTATAAACCCAGTCTGGACCAGCTATAAACAGTTTAAAAACCAGTAAAACCAGATGGATCAGTATTAACCAGAACGGACCAGTTTGATGGGTATGGAGCTGTATTAAACCAGTTTACAAACCAGTTTGACCGGTAATAAACCAGTAGTGGCATCAGTATAACAGTAGGGACCAGTTATGGAGCAATATAAAACCAGTTATGGACCCGTTTATAACCAGTATAAACCAGTTTGCGACAGTTTTGGATGGGCAGTATTAGAACCAGTTAGACCAGTATACAACCAGTCTGGAACAGTATTAACCAGTATTTGAACCCAGTCTCAACCAGATATAACCAGTTATAAACCAGTTTAGTGACCCAGTATTAAACCAGTTTCGCAACCAGTATAAACAATGAAACCAGTACAAAGCAGTATGGACCAGTATAAACCAGTATGGAATCAGCATAAAGCAGTCGTAAACAGTATAACCAGTTTGGACCAGTATAAACCAGTTTGCCGACCAGTATAAAACCAGTTGGGCACCAGTTTGAAACCGGTTTACTGAGGCTATATAAACAGGATAAAAACTAGTATAAACCAGTTTGGACCAGTGTAAACCAGTATAAACCAGTTTGGACCAGTATAAAGCAGTACAAAACCAATCTTTGGACCAAGTATAAAGTCGTACAACCAGTTGGGACCAGTTGGACCAGTGTAAACCAGTATAAAACCAGTGCTGAACCAGGTATAAAACCGCGGGACAAACCAGTTGGGACTGCGTTTGGATCGTTACTGAGCTTATAAACCAGTATAAAACCAGTACAAACCCAGTTGTGGACCAGTATAAAACTAGTAATAAACCAGTATGAACCAGCTTTGAAGAAAAACTGGTACAAACCAGTTGGGACTCCAGTATATAACCAGTCTGGACAGTAATAAACAGTATGGGATCAGTATAAACCAGTATAAACCAGTTTGAACACAGTAATAAACCAGTTTGGATCCAGTATAAACCAGTCTGGACCAGTATAACCAGTTACAAACGCAGTCTGCGACCAGTATAAACCAGTATAAACCAGTCCTAGGACAGTAAACCACCAGTCTGAACCAGTATAATACCAGTATAAACGAGTCTGAACCAGTATCAAACCAGTTGGACTGGTTCGACAGTGTAAACCTGTAAACCAGCATGGACCAGTATAAACCAGTTTAAACCCACTAATGGAATAATATAGAACCAGTATAAAAACCAGTTTGCTCAGCTTCCTGCCCAGTCCCTCCCAGTCCATCCCAGTTTGTCCCAGTCCATCCAGTCCCCTCCAGTGCCATCCCAGTTCTTTCCCAGTCCCTCTCAGTTTCCCTCCCAGTCCCTCCAGTTTGTCCGCATTCCCTCACAGGTTTGTCCCAGTTGTCCAGTACCGTGAAATCCAACCACCAGGCCTATGCAGGCGATTCAGCTTCTCATCGAAGACTCCACGGCCCTGCGGTGGATGAGACCTAGTAAGGACCAGTATAAACCAGTAAACCAAACCAGTTACAGAACCAGTATGGATTCCAAGCTGGTCGCTAAGACTAATTTAAACAATATAAACCAGTATATTAAACAGTATAAACCAGTTACAAACCATACGGGCCAAGCTGGTGTCGCTAACAGACGCTAATTTAAACCACATAAACACCAGTATACAACCAGTATAGACCACCCCACCCCCCCCCCCCCCCCCCCCCCCTTACAAACCAGTAACGATCCAAGCCGGTCGCTACAGGACTTAAGTTTTAAAGCCAGCATAAAAACAGTATAACCAGTATAAACCAGTATAACCCAGTAGGGAACAACCAGTTCACAGCCACATAAACCAGTATGATCAGGGAACAAACCCCATATACTCCCAGTCAATACCCAGTATCATCCCAGTATTCCCATCTCCATATATTTCCATCCGCTCCCAGCCATCCAGGTATATCCGCAATCACTCCCAGTTCCTCCAGTCCCTCCCAGTTCCTCCCAGTCCCTCCCAAGTCCCATCCAAGTCCATCCCAGTATAACCCAGATCACTCCCAGTCATCCTCCCAGTTCATATCCCAGTAATATCCCAGTCCCTCCCAGTCTCCTCCCAGTTTCCTCCCAGTCCATCCATCCTCCCAGTCCTCCTTTCCACTGTTCCAGTTCCTTCCAGTCCCTCCCAGTATATCCCAGTCGCTCCCAGCATCCCTCCCGCTCTGCCACCGTCCCTCCCAGTATACTCTCAAGTCCACCAGTCGCTCCAGTCCCTCCCATCCATCCCCAGTTCCTCCTCAGCTTCCTCCCAGTCTCTCCCAGTTGCCCCCAGTTCCCTCCCAGTCCCTCCCAGTCGCCCAGTCTCCTCCCAGTCCCTCCAGTATATCCCAGTCCATCCCAGTCGCCCCCCATACGAGCCAAAACTCAATTCCGTCCCATACACTGCTCAGGCCTTTTCCCAGGTATATCCCAGTTGCCTCCCAGTATATCCAGCCCTCTCCCCAGTGCCTCCAGTATTATCCCAGTGCCTCCAGTATATCCCATCCCCTCCCAGTCCACAACAGTGCGCATCCATTACCAAAGACCATAAATCCATCCATGGCCCCTATCAGGGCTGGAACTCCCCTCCAGTGCCTCCAGTATATTCCCAGTACATCCAGTCCATCCAAGTCTGTCCCAGTCTCACCACTGCCGGCCATGTTCCAGCGGCATGTACTCGATGATGGCCAGCCGCACCCTCCACGTTGGCGTCCTCAGGCCAGCCTGACGATGCCGGCAAGCACGCGACTGCGAGAGCTTCCACGGATGCTGATCACCTCGTTCACGCGAGTCCAGGTTGGAGATGGCATGTTCAGGCCGCACCTCGGGGCACTGGACACCACTGGGGGTTTCTGGGAGGGCACTGGGAATGACTGGGGGGACTGGAGCGGACTGGGATTATGGAAGTTACTGGAAGAAGTGCAGTTCACGAAAGTGGGCCACCAGGGGAAGGTGCAAAAACAACTGGAGTGCGTTGGGAGCGGACTGGGATGGCTGGAGGAACGGGAGGCCTGGATTGACTGGGAGGGACTGGGGAGGCCACTGGGTATAAACTGGGACGGGATGGGGAGGAACTGGACGGGATTGGAGTTACTGGAGGCAAGCTGCCAGTTACAAACAGTGGCCACGCAGAGGAGCTGCCCAGGTGCCCCCAGGTGTGCCCAGGTGTGCCCTCACCTGTCAGCGCCTCCTGAGCGAAGTATTTGACGTCGACGTCCTGGTCCTGCGTCAGCTTCTCCAGCACCGGCTTCACCTCCGTCTGCAGCGTCCTGCAGGTGAGCACGGACAGGTGAGACACGGACAGGTGAGACAGGTGAGATATGGACAGGTGAGACAGGTGAGACAGGTGAGACATGGACAGGTGAGATGGGACAGGTGGGACAGGTGAGATGGGACAGGTGAGACAGGTGAGATATGGACAGGTGAGACAGGTGAGATATGGACAGGTGAGACAGGTGAGATGGGACAGGTGAGATGGGACAGGTGAGACACGGACAGGTGAGATATGGACAGGTGAGGTGAGTTACACAGGTGAGACAGTTGTGGGACCTAAACCAGTACAAACCAGTACAAACCAGTATAAACCAGTAAGAACCAGTATAACCAGTACCCGCTGTCCAGGATGGGCCCGATGCGCTGCAGCCGCACCAGTATAACCAGTATAAACCAGTATAACCCAATATAAACCACAAACACCCAGTAAAACCACCCAAAACCAGTGCTCCCAGTACAAACCAGTATAAACCAGTATAAACCAGTACAAACCAGTATAACCAGTACCCGCTGTCCAGGATGGGCCCGATGCGCTGCGGCCACACCAGTATAACCAGTATAAACCAGTATAACCCATTATAACCCATTAAAACCCAGTAAAACCAGTATAAATCACTGCTCCCAGTACAAACCAGTACAAACCAGTATAAACCAGTAAGAACCAGTATAAACCAGTATAACCAGTACCCGCTGTCCAGGATGGGCCCGATGCGCTGCAGCCACACCAGTATAACCAGTATAAACCATTATAACCCAGTATAACCCAATAAAACCAGCCCAAACCAGTACAAATCACTGCTCCCAGTACAAACCAGTATAACCCAGTATAAACCAGTATAACCAGTACCCTCTGTCCAGGATGGGCCCGATGTGCTGCAGCCACACCAGTATAACCAGTATAAACCAGTATAACCCATTATAACCCAATATAACCCATTAAAACCCAGTAAAACCAGTACAAATCACCATTCCCAGTACAAACCAGTAAGAACCAGTATAACCCAGTATAACCAGTACCCGCTGTCCAGGATGGGCCCGATGCGCTGCAGCCACACCAGTATAACCAGTATAAACCATTACAACCCAATATAAACCACTATAACCCAGTAAAACCCAATAAAACCAACCCAAACCACCATTCCCAGTATAAACCAGTACAAACCAGTATAAACCAGTATAAACCAGTATAACCAGTACCCGCTGTCCAGGATGGGCCCGATGCGCTGCAGCCACACCAGTATAACCAGTATAAACCATTATAAACCAGTACAAACCATTATAACCCAATATAAACCACAAAAACCCAGTAAAACCACCCAAAACCAGTGCTCCCAGTATAAACCAGTATAAACCAGTAAGAACCAGTAAGAACCAGTATAACCCAGTACCCGCTGTCCAGGATGGGCCCGATGCGCTGCAGCCACACCAGTATAACCAGTATAAACCATTATAACCCAATATAACCCAGTAAAACCCATTAAAACCCAGTAAAACCACCCAAAACCAGTGCTCCCAGTATAAACCAGTATAACCCAGTATAACCAGTACCCTCTGTCCAGGATGGGCCCGATGCGCTGCAGCCGCACCAGTATAACCAGTATAAACCATTATAACCCACTATAAACCACTGTAACCACTCCAAACCAGTACAAATCACCATTCCCAGTACAAACCAGTATAAACCAGTAAGAACCAGTATAAACCAGTATAAACCAGTACCCGCTGTCCAGGATGGGCCCGATGCGCTGCAGCCACACCAGTATAACCAGTATAAACCATTATAAACCAGTATAACCCATTAAAACCCAGTAAAACCAGCCCAAACCAGTACAAATCACTGCTCCCAGTACAAACCAGTATAAACCAGTAAGAACCAGTATAAGCAGTACCCGCTGTCCAGGATGGGCCCGATGCGCTGCAGCCCCACCAGTATAACCAGTATAAACCAGAATAAACCACTATAACCCATTATAACCCATTAAAACCCAGTAAAACCAGTATAAATCACCATTCCCAGTACAAACCAGTATAAACCAGTAAGAACCAGTACCCGCTGTCCAGGATGGGCCCCATGCACTGCAGCACACCAGTATAACCAGTATAAACCATTATAACCCAATATAACCCAGTAAAACCACCCCAAACCAGTGCTCCCAGTAAGAACCAGTATAAACCAGTAAGAACCAGTATAAACCAGTAAGAACCAGTATAACCAGTACCCGCTGTCCAGGATGGGCCCGATGTGCTGCAGCCACACCAGTATAAACCATTATAACCCAATATAAACCACTCTAACCCATTATAACCCAGTAAAACCAGTATAAATCACTGCTCCCAGTACAAACCAGTACAAACCAGTAAGAACCAGTAAGAACCAGTAAGAACCAGTATAAGCAGTACCCGCTGTCCAGGATGGGCCCGATGCGCTGCAGCCACACCAGTATAACCAGTATAAACCAGTATAACCCAATATAACCCAGTAAAACCCATTAAAACCCAGTAAAACCACCCAAAACCAGTGCTCCCAGTATAAACCAGTAAGAACCAGTATAAGCAGTACCCGCTGTCCAGGATGGGCCCGATGCGCTGCAGCGACTTGGCCACGTTGAAGCGAACGTTGGCCACGGCGTCGG
>NDFG01000117.1:21317-33136 GCA_002167245.1 Sporophila hypoxantha | reverse complement strand
GATCGCCTAAGGCACCTGGAAAAGTACACATAGCGGGGCACACCTGGCTCCACCTGGGCACAACCTGGGGGCACCTGAAGTACAGCTGGGTACACTCTGGATTATTAGGCTGAGGCCACCTGGGTACAACTAAGGGTCACCTAATGGACATTCGGAAGTACCTGTGGGCACCACCTGTGTTCACCTGGGCACACGCTCATGACGGGCACCTGAGTACAGCTGAGATGCTCCAGGTACACCTAAGGGTCACCTATGGACATCTGGAAGTACCTGCAAGGCAACACCTGGGCGTCACCTGACACCACCGGGGGCACTGGGCACACCGTGGGGGGCACCTGAGTACAGGTCTGAGTGTGGTCCAAGGTACACCTTAAGGGTCATCTATGGGCATCTGGAAGTACCTGCAGGCACACTTGGCACACCTGGGCACACCTGTGTCACCTGGCAACACCTTGGGTGTGGCACGCCTGGGCCACACACTGGGTTACACCTAGGAGTCATCTAGGGGTCACCTGGGTACAACTAAGGGTCTATGGCCTATGGGCCACCATGGCCTCCGTGTCGTCCGAGCACAGGTTCCGGAAGTTTACCTGACGGCAAACACCTGAGGTCACCTGGGGAACACCTGGCACACACCTGGGGGGCACCTGAGTTACAGCTGAGTATGGTTCAGTTACACCTAAAGGGTTCAATCTATGGGCAGTAGAAGTACCTGCAAGGCACACTTGGGCCACACCCTGGGCAACCACCTTGGGTGGCACCTAGGGCACCACCTGGGTACACCTAGGAGTCATCTAGGGGTCCACCTGGGCCACCACCTAAGGGTCTATGGCCTATGCGGCACCATGGTCGTGTCGTCCGAGCACAGGTTCGGAAAACAGTACCTGCGGGACACCTGTCGTTCACCTGGGCACATACTGAGGGGCACCTGGGCACACCTGGGGGCACCTGAGTACAGCTAGCTTCGGGTTACACCTGGGTATGGCTCAGGATCACCTGGTAACAACCTAAGGGTGAATCTATGTGGCAAACTGGAAGTACTTGCGGGCAACACCTTGGCGTCACCTGGGCACACCTGGCGGGCACCTGGGGGCACACCTGGTACAGCCAAATACCACCTGGATGTGACCTACATATTACTAAAGGATCACCTAAGGGCATCCGGAAGTACCTGCGGGTACACCTGGGCGTCACCTGGCACACCGGGGGGCACCTGAGTACAGCTGGGCACACCTGGATTATGGCTCAGGGATCAACCTGCGGTACACCTAAGGTCACCTAAGCGGCACCTGGAAGTACCTGCCGGGCACACGCGGGGGCACTGGGCACACCTGCGGAGGCACCTGGGCACACCTGGGTACACCTAGGAGTCAATCTAGGGTCACCTGGGTACACCTAAGGTTCTATGCCTATGGGCCACTTATGGGGCGTGTCGTCCGAGCACAGGTTCCGGAAGTACCTGCGGGGCACACCTGTGTCCACCTGGCACACCTGGGCACACCTGAGGGGGCACCTTGAGTACAGCTGGGTATGCTCCAGGTACACCTTAAGGGTCACCTATGGGCATCTAGAAGTACCTTGCAGGCCCAACACCTGGGATGGGTTGGTGACCCTTGTGGTCACCCCAATGACCCCCAGCACGGATTTGGTCACGCCCAATGACCCCCGGCACGGGACTGGTTCACCCTGTGGTACCCCAATGACCCATACCCATCCCCACTGACCCATGGTCACCCCAATGACCCCAAGCATGGATCGGTCACCCCAATGACCCCCGGCACAGACGGTCACCCTGTGGTTCACCCCAATGGACCAAGGCACGGATCGGTCACCCTGTGGTCACCCCAATGACCCCATGGTCACCCCAATGACCCCCGGCACGGCTCGGTCCACCCTGTGGTCACCCCAATGACCCAAAGCATGGATCGTCACCCTGTGGTCATCCAATGACCCCAAGGATGGATCGGTCCACCCTGTGGTCACGTCCCAATGACCCCAAAAGGACGGATTGGTCACCCTCAAATGACCCCGTGGTCACCCCAAATGACCCCAAGCATTGGATTGGTCACCCCAGTGACCCCATACCCATCCCACTGACCCCATGTCACCCCAATGACCCCAAGCCATGGATCAGTCACCCAATGACCCCCCATTGGTCACCCCAATGACTTCCAAAAGGATGGATTTGGATTCAAACATGGTTCACCCCAATGACCCCAAGGACGGATTGCGGTTTCCACCCCCCCAATTTTTTGGAGGGGACCCCCCCCCCCCAGCACAGACTGGCACCCTGGGGTCACCCCAATGACCCCCAGCATGGACCTTGCGTCACCCCAATGGGACCCATGGTCACCTCATGACCCATGGTCACCCCCAATAACCCCAAGCATGGGATTGGTCCACCCCAAGGATGGATTGGTCACCCCAATGACCCATTGGTCACCCCCAATGACCCCAAGACGGATTCGGTCACCTCAATGACCCCATGGTCACCCCAATGACCCCATTGGTGACAACACCCAACGGACCCCGGCAACGGCCCGGTCACGGGCACTGCGCAGCTCGCCTTGCGGGCTGAAGACGCGAGCGGGTAGCGACGCTGAAGAGGCCGCAGGCGAGTGTGGCGCGGACTGTGAACATGTCGCCGCCGGCCAGGGCGCTTGGAACCGCGGCACAAAGTGACCCTCTGGAGGTCCGGCGGGGGAGTGCTCGTGCGACACGGCCCGCAGCGGACTCACCGCCTTGTCCCGCACCACCGTCTCCTCCACCGTTGGCCAGGCTCTCCAAGCGGCGGCTGCGGACACACGGACATTGAAGTGTACAGTTGAGTGGACATTGGGTTGGACATTGGTGGGGCAGAAGAAATAGCAGAGCAGCCAGATGGATGTAGGATGGACAGAGGGAACATGGGATGGGGACAGTCTTGACACGGGGCCAATCAGATGGACACTGGGTGGTCAAGATGGATGCAGGATGGACAGAAGGGAATGGATTGGTCAGAGGAACATGGATGGACAGAGGAACATGGGATGGTTCAATGACACAGCGTGGTCCAGATGGACCAAATGGACAGATGGACATGGGTCATCAGATGGACACTGGGTGGTCAGATGGACCAGGAGGTCAGAGGAACATGGGATCGGGAAGGTGGGACCCACAGGGTCAATCAGATGGACGGAGGAGGGTCAGATGGACACTGGGTGGTCAGATGGACACTGGGGTGGGTCCAGAGGGAACATGGATGGGACAGATAGACACAGGATGGACAGAGGAACATGGGTATGGAGAGGTGGACACGGGGTGACAGGTGGACACAGGGTGGTCAGATGGACACAGGATGGACAGATGGGACACCAGCATGGGGAGAGGTGGACACGGGCTGCGTTGGACACGGCCCGCAGAGATCTCCACGCCTTGGTCCCGCACACCACCGTCTCCTCACCGTGGCCAGGCTTTTTTTTCTCCAGCGGCGGCTGCGGGTTGGACGATTGAGTGGACAGGTGAGTGGACATTTGGGTGGAACAAGTGGAGATTGGTCGTGGGTAGACTGGGACCCAGGATGGACAGGAGGAACAAGGGATAGGGCGGGGACACAGGAGTGGTCAGCATGGACGCAGGATGGACAGAGAACACGGGATGGTTCAGGATGGACACAGGATGGACAGGTGGACACGGGGCATGCGGACAAAGGAACATCGGATGGGCAGGTGGACACATGATAATCAGGATGGACACAGGATGGGCAGGTGGAACACAGGATGGGACAGATGGACAGGGTCATCAAGATGCGTCACACAGATAAATCAGATGGACACAGGTATTGGACAGCAGGAAACATGGGATGGGTAAGGTGGACCACAGGGTGGTCAGGTGGACACAGGATGGTCAGATGGACACTGGGTGGGTCAGAGGGATATGGGATGGACAGATGGACAAAGACGGAAGTAGGAACATGGGTGGGAAAGGTGGACACAGGATGAACAAGAATGGACACTGGGTGGTCAGATGGACTTCAGCGCTGTGGACAGGAGAACATAGCATGGACAAAGGGACATGGATGGGACAAAGATGGAATGGGATGGAGAAGTGGACCCACAGGGTGGTCAGAGGGAAAACAGGGTGGTTCAGATGGACACAGCTATGGACAGATGGACACAGGACAGATAGACGGACATAGAATACACAGGTGGACGCAGGATGGGGGTTCGGAGCTCCCAGGTGTGTTTTCAGCCCCGCCCAGGTGCGCTCTTTGATGTTCTCCAGGTGTGTTTGGAGGTTCCCCAGGTGGTTTTGGGGTTCCCCAGGTGTGTTTGGAGGTTCCCCAGGTTGTTCCTGTCCCCCCAGGTGTGTTTTGGAGGTTCCCCAGATGTGTTTCTGTCCCCCCAGGTGGTTTGGAAGGTTCCCCAGGTGTGTTTCTGTCCCCCCAGATGCATTTTTTCACGTCCCCAGGTGAGTTTTGGGGTTCCCCAGGGTGTATTTTCACGTCCCCAGTTGGAGTTTGGTCCGCCAACTGAGTTTTTGGGTTTCCCAGGTGTCATTTCAGATTCCCCAGGTTGAGTTTTTATCCCCCTAGATGTGTTTATTATGCCCTCAGGGTTCCCCAGATGTGTTTTTGGGGTTCCCCAGGTGAATTTTTACCCCCCCAGTGTGAATTTCTACCCCCCCAGCAGGTGAGGTTTTGGGCTCCCAGGTGGTTTTCTCCCCCCAGGATGTATTTTTACCCCGCCCAGGTGAGTTTTTCTCCCCCTCAGATAAGTTTTTGGGCTCCCCAGGTGGAGTTTTTCTCCCCCCCAGGTGAGTTTTTTTCCCCCCCAGGTGAGTTCTGGGCTCCCCAGGTGTATTTTTTAACCCCCCCAGTTGAGTTTTGGGGCTCCCCAGGTGTTTATTTTGAACGCCCCCAGGTGGTTTTTCTCCCCCTCAGATAAGTTTTGGGGCTCCCCAGGTGAGTTTTTACCCCCCAGCGTGAGTTTTCTCGCCCCCAGGTGGAGTTTTAGGTTCCCCAGGTGTATTTTTTTACCCCCCCAGGTGAGTTTTGGGGCTCCCAGGGTGTATTTTTTACCCCCCCAGGTGAGTTTTTCTCTACCAGCAGGCAGTGACACGAACTCGGGTCCCCACAGGGCGGTGAATGGTGCCTAGTCTGCTCCGGCCGAGCGCCAGCAACACCTGTCTCTCATCGTAGATGGTGGTCTGCCGACCGCACAGGTGACAACCTGTCACCACCTGGCCCCCCGACACCTGTCAATCACCCCCAGGCCGCGCCCAACCTCCCCAAACCCCGCCCACAATCCAAAATCCCGGGCCGATTTTATTGGTCGTTTTCCACAGGGGAAATTTGTGACTCCCCGCCCCCAGTGGATTTGGGACTCCTTCCCCACAAATTTTGGGAGTTTCCCCTCAAGTTTTGGGAGACTTTCCCCTCAAAGTTTTTGGGATTCCAGTTTTGGGGCCTTCCCCTCTGAATTTCGGTACCCGGTGAGGAAAAGGGAGGAGCTCGCTTGCGCGGTTCGCCTCACGCCCAGTCGCCAGCGCGGATGGTTGGAGCTCTTTTGATCTGCTGTTGAGGCGCAGCTGGGAAGGGAAAAGGGGGAAATATCAGGAAAAAATTTGGGGGAAAATTAGGGTCAAAATGAGGGCGGGAATCGCCCCTCATAGAGAAACCCGCCACAAGCGGACGCGGCAATTCAGGAGAGGCGTCCTCAAACGGCTCTGCAGCGGCCACGCCGCAGAGAGGAGGCTCACGATTGCCCTCCGCTAAGCCCCCGCCCATTCAAGCGGCAGCCAATGGAGAGCGGCGCTGCCGCCGTGCCTCGCGCTGCCATTGGCTTGCGGCGAGGAGAGGAGCCCGCGCTGCCCCCGCCTGCATAGCGGCGCTACGGCAAGCGGGGCGGATTCAAACGCCCCCCTTCAGCTGCGCTGCCGGACAATCAGCAACGCCTTCTTACAAAACCCACAACCGCCCCTCCAGCCAATTCAGAACGCCGCCTTTCACCGCAAACCCCCCCCCCCAACCGCCCACATCATGTAACTGCCACCGCCCATTCGCCCGCGCCTGAGGACCGGGCCGCCTCAACCAAATCAGCGCGGCCGTCCTCAATTGGGCGGCCCATCAGCTAGCGGGCGCGGACCAGCGGGGCTGATGGGGGCCGGCCCGGCTGGCCACGAAGGGGTCCCGAAACCCCGGAAAGGCCCCAGGGGGTATCGCGGCGGGGCCCCGGCGAGCGGTACCTGCACGTCCTCGTTTTGCGGAGCTCAGTCGAATGCAGCCACCGCATGGGGTAAAAGCGAATCGCTCGCCGTCCGCCGCCGCATCTTCGCCCGCCGCCGCCCCGGCTCTGAGGGCCGCACGGGGCCGGCCCGCTCCGCTCCTGCAGGGCTTCCGCGCCGCTGATTTGGCGCGCGCTGCCGCAACCGCCTCGCGCACTCGCCGCGTCTTCCATTGGTTCAGGGCGCTGTTACTGTCAGTGAAAGGCCCGCCCTGCGGCGGCGCGGTGAATCGCGCTCTGATTGGGCACGTTGTGATGTTCAGACAGCGCTGGGGGCGGGGCGCGAGGCGTTGCTGGGCAAACGCGGAGGCGCCACGGACAAACTGGGGACCAACAACTTGGGCACGGGCCGCTGAATCCATACGGGAATCCCTGGCGGACCGCACGGACCTGGGATAACAAACTGGGACCCACCTAGAACCTGAACTGGGGACAAACTTAGGTGGAACTGGAACAACTCTCAAAAGACCTGGAACTGGGACATGACTGGGTTATATGGACACTGGGACCACCAGACCTGGCTGAACTGGGACCAACTGGTGATGGACATGCGGGCTGTACTGGAAACGGACCCCTCCAGTTCAAACTTGGTTTATACTGGGTACGCACCCGCAGCCACAAAACCCAGTAAAAACCACTAAAAACCAGTACAAACTGGGCAGGGTGCCCCGCCCCTGCTCCCTTTAAGGCCACGCCCCCAAATACAAGACTGCGATGACGTCATGGACAATAGCGGCCACGCCTTTATGGGGTGGGGGGAAGGCACTGGGGGGAAGCTGGGCCTAGACGGGATGGAATGGAAGGGCAATGGGAGGGACTGGGATGAACTGGGGAAGGCACTCGGTGAACTGGGAATGAACTGGGAGACGCACGAAACTGGATGATGAGAAACTGGGAGAACTGATAACTAGGGAGAGCTGAAGTGAAGGAAGGACAAATGCATGAATTGGTGAAGACTGGATGAACGTGGGAGAGCCACACTGATGGTTGACTACTGTTGGACTGCCTCCAGCACTGGGATTGAAAACTGGGTGAGAGCACTGGATTGAACTGGGATGAACTGGGAAGGCACTGAGTTGTGAACTGGATGAACTGGTTTCTTACTTGGTGCGCTGCCTCCTCCAGCACTGGGAGGTTACTGGGAACGGCACAGGGACATCACTGGGCCAAACTGGGTTATACTGGGAGGCACTGGGTGTGTCAGATGTGGCCGGCGTGCCTCAGTTTCCCCAGCAGGCTCTCGATGCTCTCCCCCCCATACAACACTGGGATGAACTGGGACAAACTGGGATGAACTGGGATGATCCAAGGATGGCACTGGGTTATACTGGGACGAACTGGGTTATACTGGGACGAACTGGGTTATACTGGGAGGCACTGGGTGTGTCAGATGCGGCCGGCGTGTCTCAGTTTCCCCAGCAGGCTCTCAGTGCTCTCCCCCCCATACAGCACCGGGACAAACTGGGATGATCCAAGGACGGCACTGGGTTATACTGGGATGAACTGGGTTATACTGGGGTGTCAGATGCAGCCGGCGTGCCTCAGTTTCCCCAGCAGACTCTCAATGCTCTACCCCCAATAGGGGACCGGGACAAACTGGGATGAACTGGGATGATCCAAGGATGGCACTGGGTTATACTGGGATGAACTGGGTTATACTGGGATGAACTGGGTTATACTGGTGTCAGATGCGGCCGGCGTGCCTCAGTTTCCCCAGCAGGCTCTCCACGCTCTCCCCCCCAAACAGAACTGGGACAAACTGGGATGATCCAAGGATGGCACTGGGTTATACTGGGACGAACTGGGTTATACTGGGGTGTCAGATGCGGCCGGCGTGCCTCAGTTTCCCCAGCACGCTCTCGATGCTCTACCCCCAATAGTGAACCAGGACAAACTGGGATGAACTGGGATGCTCCAAGGACGGCACTGGGTTATACTGGGATGAACTGGGTTATACTGGGATGAACTGGGAGGCACTGGTGTGTCAGATGCGGCCGGCGTGCCTCAGTTTCCCCACGAGGCTCTCAGTGCTCTCCCCCCCAAACAGCACTGGGATGAACTGGGATGAACTGGGATGAACTGGGACAAACTGGGATGATCCAAGGACGGCACTGGGTTATACTGGGATGAACTGGGAGGCACTGGGTGTGTCAGATGCGGCCGGCGTGCCTCAGTTTCCCCACCAGGCTCTCCACGCTCTCCACCTTCCACCGAGAGAGATGAAAGGCCCCGAGGGGTATCGCGGCGAGGGCTCCCGGCGAGCGGTACCTGACGTCCTCGTTGCGGAGCTTCGTACTCGATGCAGCACCGCGATGGGGTAAGCGAGATTCGTCCGCTCGTCGCCCGCCTGCATTCTTGCGCCGCCGCCGCCCCTCGCTCTTGAGGGCGCAGGGGCCGGCCCGCTCGCTCCTGCAGGGCTTCCGCCGCCGCTGATTTGGCGGCCGCTGCCGCAGCCAACCCGCCGCGCGTCTTCCTGATTGGTTCAGGCGCTGTCTGTCCTGAAAAGGCCCGCCCATGCGCGGACGGCACTGGTGACTTCGCGCTTTGATCTGGGCACGTTGGAGTTTGACAGGCGGGGGCGGGGCGCGCAGGCGTTGCTGGGCCAACGGCGGGGAGGCGCCATGGACAAACTGGGGGACAAACTGGGACGTAACATACTGGGAACCGCGCGCTGCTCCTGGTATATTACTGCCACTGGGTAATCCTGAGGAACTGGGGACAAAACTTGGGACCCGGCCAGAAACGCTGGAACTGGGACAAACTGGGTGGTAAATGGGACAAACTGGAACCCACAGGACTCTGAACTGGGACCATACTTGGGTATACTTGGTACAAATTGCGGGCGGTAACTGGGACAAACCACTGGGACCTCCTCCAGTTCCAAACTTGCGTTTATATCTGGGAAGCCCCCGCAGCAGAAATCCACTCCAAACCTCAAACGCAGTAAAAACCACGTAAAACTGGCAGGGATGGCCCGCCCCTCGCCCCTTTAAGGCACGACCCCCAAACAGAAACGCGATGACTCATAGACTGGGCCACGCGCTTTATTGGGGTGGGAGGGAAAGGCACTGGTGGGGAGCTGGGCCAGAACTGGGAGGGAACTGGGAAAGGAAACTGGGAGAGGACTGGGATGAACTGGGGAAGCGCAGCTAGTGTGAACTGGGAATGACTGGGAAGAGAACTGGGATTGAACTGGGAAAACTGGGAGATGGGACAGCAATCTGAGTGACACTAGACCTGGCGATGACACACTGGGAGAGCATGGGTTGAAAACTGGGACGCACTGGAGACACTGAGGATGAATGGGGAAGGCACTGAGTGAACTGGAGAGCTGGATGAACTGGTTCTTACATGGTGCGTGCTCCTTCCACGCACTGGGAGGTTACTGGAACGGCACAGGACACGGGAACTGGACCGAGCTGGGTTGTCGATTTGCCGGGCTAGTTCCCAGAGCTCTCGAGTTTCCCCTAAAGTTTGAACTACAACTGAGCATGAATAGATGTCCAAGATGCACTGGGTTAACTGTGGTTTACTGGAAGAATGTACTGGAGGCAACTGGGTGTCAGATGCGGCGTCTACAGTTTCCCAGCAGGCTCCTCGTGCTCCCTCGCATGACCGGGACAAACTGGGATGACTGATCCAAGACAGGGCACTGGGTTATTACTGGATGAAACTGGTTATACTTGGGGGTGTTCAGATGCAGCCTTGGCGTGCCTCAGTTTTACCCAGCAGAGCTCTCACACGCTCCTCCCCCAATACAGGGACCGGGACCAAACTGGGATTGAAAACTGGGATGATCCAAGGATGCACTGGGTTATAACTGGAGAACGGGTAACTGGAGATGGTATTACTGGTGTTCAGATGCTTTTCCGGCCGGCGTGCCTGCAGTTTCCCCACAGGCTCTCAGCTCTCTCCCTTTTCCCCCGCGGCCGGGGGGGTCGGCTCTGCACTGCAAGCACCTTCAGCCGGGGGGGCCCTGCGGGGCACGCCTCAGGCTCGGCGCCGGATCGACTCCAGGGGCTTCTTCTTGGCTTTCTGTGGAATTTTGGGGGGAATTTGAGAGATTTGGGGGGGTATGGGAAATTTTTCTTTGGAATTTTTTGGGATTTTTTGGGGATTTTTTGGGATTTTTTTCGGCAGTTTTCGGAATGTTTTTAAGAATTTATTTGGATTTTTTTTCATAATTTTTCAGGATTTTTTGAGATTTTTAAAGACTTTTTTTGGAGTTTTTTTTAGGATTTTTTTAAAAGAATGAGGAGAGGTTTGGGGAATTTTTTTAGGGATTTTTTGGGGTATTTTTTGGGGATTTTTCAAGGATTTTTTAGGATTATTTTTCCCACGAATTTTTTGAGATTTTTAAAGACTCTTATTGGAATTCTTTGGGGATTTTTAGGAATTTTTTTAGGATTTTTTTTTATTTTTTTTTAGGAAATTTTTTTAGGAATTTTTGGGGGATTTTTTTTTGGTTTTTTTTTAGGAATTTTTAGGAATTTCATGGATTTTTAGGATTTTTTTTTTGGATTTTTTTTAAGGAAATTTTGGGGATTTTTTTAGGAAATTTTTCAAAGCGATTTTTTTTGAAGGAGATTATTTGGAATTTTTTGGATTTTTTTAAGGATTTTTTAAGGAATTTTTTGGGGATGTTTTAGGTACTTTTTTGGAATTTTGGGGATTTTTTTAGGAATTTTTTAGGACTATTTTTGGAAATTTTTTAAGGATGTTTTTTTGGGGATTTTTTTTGGGGGATTTTTTGGGATTTTCTTAGAATTTTTTGCATGATTTTTTAGGATCTTTTTTTGATTTTTTTAGGGAATTTTCCAGGTTTTTTTAGGATTCTTTTTGGAATTATTTTAGGATTTGTTTAGGAATTTTTAGGAGATTTTTTAGGAGGTTTTTTGGGGATTTTTTTTAGGACTTTCTTAGAATTTGTTTTTGCGGGATTTTTCTAGCGACTTTTTGAGGATTTTTTTGAATTTGTTCTCTAGGATTTTTTTGAGGATATTTTGAGATTTTTTTTCAGCATTTTTGTGGGATTTTTGGGGATTATGTTCAATTAGCGAAACTATAAAACCTATTTGGAGAACCTCTTCTTCGGGGATCGATAACTACACAGGCATATAATATATAACCGATGGAATATATCATACAAAAGAAATTTATTCATCAGAGACTTTGAGAGAGGGATTCCCTCAGCACAAAGGGGTTTTAAGCAGGCCGTGAAATTTTTTTTAATTTCAATAAAAATTATTACTATTTTAACCTTACTTTCTTCTCTATGACAACATATTATCATCTTAGGGATAACATAATTTGAGCGAGTGGTCTTTTCAACATTATATAGCGGATTAAAACTCCTTAAAACATTTTGAGAGAAGCGCCCCCAATCCCTACAGCCCCGATAACGCCTGCGCACTACATCCTCGTCCCACAGCTTACCGCACCATTTTGGCCACTATTGGGAACCGCCTGGGAATTTTTTTGAATTCCGGAAGTTTCTGTGGAAAATTTCTGTGGAAATTTCTCGGGAATTTTGGGGATGGAAATGGTCAGGGATTT
>NDFG01000116.1:306524-316611 GCA_002167245.1 Sporophila hypoxantha | reverse complement strand
GTTTCTCACCCACGATGGCCACGAATCAGGATGCGGAAAATGACCACCACCGTCAGCAGGATTCTGGGAATGGACACAGAAAATGACCACCAACGGTCAGCAGAATCCTGGGAGGGACACAGAAATATGACCACCGTCGTCAGCAGGATCCTGGGCATGAAACACAGGGAAATGTCAGCAGGTCAGCAGGTCAGGAATGACCACCACCGTCAGCAAGACCTGGAGACACAGGAATGACCACAGGGTCAGCAGTATCCTGGACAGGAAATGGACACAGGGAATTTGACCACCATGGTGAGCCAGGATCCTGGATGGACAGGGGGACAGGGAAGATGACCAGCAGCGTCAGCAGGACAGGAATGACCAGGAGAAATCAGGAATGACCACCATGTCAGCAGAATCCAGGGACAGTCGACAGTGAGTGGAGGCGTCTGCCACCAGGGGCTGACACTGGGAATGCGGCGATGCATCAGTGTACACCTTGGGAATTGGGATGCATCAGGTGGGTGACACCTGGGGTGAACCCAACCTGGGGCGGGCGGTCCCACCTGCCCTGCGAACCCCACCCACCCTCCAGCCTGCTTCACCTGCGCCTACGTGGCACGTGTCCCCTGCTGCGGCACGTGGCTGCACCTGGGGGCTCACCTGGGGCTCACCTGGGCTCACCCTGGGCCACCCCCAGCTCACCTGCCCCTCCATGTCACCTGGCCCCCCCAGCGTCTCTCCTGGCCCCCCCAGGTGTCACCTGGGCCCAAAACCCCCAGCTCACCTGCGCCATTCCATCCACCTGCCACCGCCCACGTGGCCGCCCTGGTGCTGCCCGCAGGACCAGTGGGCGGCCCTGACCACCCGGCGTCACCCGGGGCCACCCGGGTCACACCCGCGTCACACCTGTCCCCCCCCCCCCAGTCCCACCCGGGGGACACCTTTGGGACACGTGGGACCTTTTCCTCCCTCCCCCCCCCAGGGAGGCCCCCCCGAGCTGTCCAGTGTCCACACAGTGCCACAACCAGTGCCACACCAGTGCCACCATTGCAACCTCGCTGCCGAGGGCGGTGACAGCGGGAGGACAGGGCGAGGTGGGGAGGTCCCGCGGTTGTGAGGGGATTTCAGGCCAGGGGATTTGGTCTCTGAGGGGAATTTGGGGGGATTTGGGGTCCCGTGGGTGATTTGGGGTCCCAGGGTGATCTGCGAATTCAGCGGTGGTTTAGGGCAGGATGGTCCGGGGTCCCAGGGGTTTTGGGTGTAATTCGCGGTCCCAGGGTTTTTGAGTGGTATCGGGCGTTCCCAGCGATTAGAGGTGCGATTTAGGAGCCCAGGATGGATCAGGTTCGGATTGGGATCCCGCGGCGGATTTAGGGAATCCAGGCCTTCCGTTTGGGCGGATTCTGGTTTCGCAGCGTGAATTGGTCTCGATGATTTGGGTGGGATACCGGGCGGTCCGGGCGCTGCATTTGGAGTCCCGGGATGATTTGGGATGGATCCCGGGAGTCCGGGGGTGGATTTCGGCGGCACCCGGGGTCCGGCGCGGTCTCTGACCTTCCGATCATGGGGAGTGCTGCCTGCACCCCGCCTCCAGCAAGCCGCTTCCAGATGGTCCATTCCCCATGGCTCCGGCCCGGGGGCAACCGGAGACCCCTCCGGGACCCCCCCGGGACCCCCCCGGACCCCCGCGGACCCCCCGGACCCCCCGGCTCAGCTGCGCGCCCCCGCCGCCCCCCCGCCCCCCGGGAACCGGCGGGAATCCAGCGAACCCCGGGATCCATCCGAGCCTGGTGGAGGAGGCGGACTGGGGACTGGGAGTGACTGACACTGGACACTGGGCAGGGACTGGAAGGACTGGGGACACTGGGGGAGTGGACTGGAGGGGATTTGGAGGGGTATTGGATAAACTGGAGGGACTGGAGCACTGGGAGACACTGGGAGGACTCGCGACACTGAGGGAGGACTGGGCGGGACTGGAGAACTGGGGGAGACTGGAACGGATCTGCGCACTGTTTTTACTCTGGTCCCAAGTAGTGGTCCCGTAGTGGTTTCGGTGTCCCGCACTGCTTTTACTGCGTCCAGCGATTTCCCGCTACTGGGTTTCACTGGTCCTGTATTGGTTTCATGTCCCATAACTGCCCATACCTGTTTCACGTGGTCCCGCACTGGTTTTCACTGGTCCCTAACTGGTTTCCACTGTCCCATACTGGATCCCCCGTACTGGTTTCGGTTGTCTTTCCTTACTCTTTTCAACTGCGCCCCGCCCTCCGCGCATGCGCAGTTGCCCCATGGCGCCCGCTCCGAGTCCCATTTCCTTTACACTGGTACCGGGGCGCACCAAATTGGGCGGGGAGGCGCCAATTCTGGGGGGTCCAATCTGGAGGGGGTCCCTGATCCCCGGGGGCGCCCCATTCTGGGGGGCTGGAGGAAGCAGCAAAGGATCTAGCCAGGCCCCTTCATGTTGTCCACCTTCCCGCCATCCAGCCGGTTGGCGGGGTCGTTAATCGTGGCGGCGGTGTTCACCTCAAGATTCTCTGGAGTCTATAATCCCCAGTTCCGAGGCTATCACCAAACGGTGTCCCACCCTTAATTCCGCCGGGGAGCAGCCACCGGTTCTCCCATACTCCCAGCAAGTGGTCCCACAATTCCTGAGGGTTGCGGTCCCACAATTCAACGTGTGGCGATCCCCCAAAATTCTTGGTGTGGAAGGTCCCCCAATCCCGAGGGGGTCCCCAATTCTGGTGAGGATGTCCCCAGTCCCCAGAGGGTCCCCAATTGCAGTCCAATTCTGGCGGGTTTCCCCTGAATTCTGGTCTGATGGGCCCGCAAATTCTCGCTGAAGTCGCACCAATCCCATGGGCGGGTCCTTTAATATTCTGGATTCCGTCTCCAAGTTCACGGAGGTTCCCAGTTCTACATCTCTCTCTGAAGACGTCAGCAGTGTCGGCATCCCAATTCCGGGGTCTCCCAATTCTTTAGGGCTGGGCACTCTCAGGAATCGCCCTAATTCTGGTTTTATCCCTCAAAGTCTAGGGGTTTCCCCCCAATTCTAGCCGGTGGGGGTCCCCCACAGTCCGGGGGGTCCCCGCATGTACTGGGGGGTTTCCCCAGTCCCATGCGGTTAGGGGCGGGGTCCTATATTCTGCGTTGGTGTCCCCAATGTGCCGGGCTTGTGGTATCCCCGTAGTTTCTGATGTGTAGCGTTAGGGTGCCCCACAAGTCCCCAACATTAATATGGGTCTTGGCGCACCTCCCGGCCATGGGCAGAAGATCTCCAAGGTCCCATATATTTTACGCCCCCCCCCTCGTTCAGCGTGCCCAGTCCCCCAGCAAAGCCATGGAGCCTACAAAGCGCCAAGGCTGAACGCACCCCTCCCCCACCCCATATTTCTGAACCTCTCCTCTCCCCAAGAAATTCTTGAGGGAAGACTCGCGGCCAAAATATCCAGGAGGCGGGACCCACCTCGCCACATAGCGGAAAGACCACCGTCCCCAAAAATTGCAGCTTTCCTCAAATCCGCAAGCACAAGGAACTAGGAATATATGCCCGCGCGCTTCTCCCGGCCACAGCAAGCCCTGTGAGCCCGTCGGCGTGCCGCTCCTACCGCACAGCCTCATAGGTCCAAAATCTGCGGGGGCTTGGCGGCGATTTGCTGCCCCTGGCCAGAAGGAAAGAACCCACCTTTTTGAACCAAAAGATATGGAGTGCCCAAAAAATCAGGACTTTGATTACTTGTGTACGGAGTGGAGGGATCCCCAAATTTGGGAGTAAGGACAATACTGAGGTGTCGGTTTTGGGTCTGGCGGGAACCCACAATTTTGCGAGGTAGACATCAGCACCAATGATTTCTTGAGGCCAGGAGAATCCTCCTGTGATTTTGCGTCATTCCCAGAAAGAGCGTGGTTGGTCCCCAAAGGGGATTTTGGGTGTTGGCTCATCCCCAGAGAGAACTTTATTGCGTAGGACCATTGGAAGCTTGTTTTGGATGGTGAGCCGGTCCCCTCTAAACAGCCCCGCTGAGATTTGCCCGAGGACTCCTCTGGCAAGAACTAGCTTCTTTATTGTTCTGCGTATTACCCAACGCAGCGCCTCTATTCCGAGCACACAGCCGATGGAGATCACGAGTGTAGGACCTTTTCCGAGACAATGGATTGTTGGTTTTGTGGTCCCCAGGTGGGATTTATGACATGCGCATTTTCATAGCTGTGCTGCAAACTCCCACCAGCATTTTTCGCGCAGTGACCGAATTTGGAGAGATTTGTTGTATTCCAGGAAAACCGATTTGTTCCCTCCCCCCAGGTAATGTTTGGAAAGAATTATCATGGCACAACATTAGCCATGCGAAATCTAGATGTATGTGCGATTTTTTGGAGTCTCCTGTTGTGGAGGCAACTCCCCACGTTGATTTGGCGGCGGCGATATTGGCAAAAACGGAGCACACTTTTTTGGCTAATTTCAAGAGGAGCAGACTTTCGATGCGTGTCAGTGCTTCAAAGTTTTCCACCACACCCCGGCGGCCACCCACACTACGTATCCTAGCCCTTTGGCCACGCGGCACCCCTCGGAGTGACGGATCGGTTTGATGATGACAGTGCGCGGGGCTGCCTGCCAGAACAAACCTATGATCCACTCCACATAAAAAAAGGAGCGGGTCACCCTCCCCCACCCCATTTTTGCGTTCACCCCATCCTCCCACTTTGAGGTCCCGCGGTTCACGCCAATTGGCAGAGACGGTTATCGTTCACCCCCCCACCACAGCACTCACAAGCGGGATGGCTTCTCTTAAAGATGACATGCGACTCTTCCACAAAACTGCTCACTGGAAAGATCAGTTCCCAACAAATACACGAGCATATCTCCGCACTGCACTAGCGCCACGCCAGCGAGAGAGCAGATGGCACTTATATCAGCACAATAGGATCGGCTCGAAGCCTCATCAGCCGATTGAATGGGAGCTAAAACTAACAGATATCGGCAGAATCGTTTGATAGAGACGACATATATCGGGAGATACCGCTGGATATTCGCGATATATCGGGGGAATATCACATGGGAATATCCGTGCATTGTATGCCGCCAGATTAGCGCGCGATAGTATATCACGACCTATATCGGGAAATTGTACAATGAGTATCACGATATAGCGGCCAGATTAACTGGCGGTAGCTATATCGCGATTATATTGAGAATATCTCCAATGAATATCACGACATATAGCACCAATATCGGCGCGACTATCTATCGCCGATATATCGGGACGATATTAGGTGATAATCACCACATATTGGGCAGATATCAGGACATATCCCCGATATCGCAATATATCAGGAAGTATTCAGGAGGAATCAGATGGTTCCGAGGGAATATCGCCTATATCACGGATATATCGCCGTGATATCTGTTTTCCTTTTTTATCGCCTATCTTGGACCGTGTCGCGGAAGCCGCTGCCCCCCCGCCCCACCCCCCCCCCGCTCCATGACGGAATCGCCGAAACGCCGCCGCACCGGCGCGCCCTGACCCCGCCCGAGGGGACAACGGGGCTGGGGGGGCAAGAGCCCACCCTAAATCCCACCCCAAACCCTCTGAGCCCACCCTATCCCTTCTGAGCCACCTGCATCCCACCCTAAAATCCCTCCAGATTCCCACTCAAACCCTCAGATCCCACCCCAAACCCCTTCGAAGCCCACCTGATCCCAACCCAAAATCCCTCAGACTCCCACCCAAAACCCTCAGATCCCACCCCAAACCCCTCTGAGCCCCACCCTAAATCCGTTCATCCACCCTAAATTCTCTCAAATTTCACTCCAAATCCTTTCATTCCACCCTAAACCCTCAGAACCACCTAAGATTCCTTCAAATCCCACCCAAATTCCCACCCCAAATTCTCTCTTAGCCCACCAAAATTCCCATAATTCCACCTTAAAATCCTTCAAATTTCTTCACCCTAAATCTTCAAATCCCACCCAAAACCTCTCAGATCTCACCCAAAATCCCTTCACTCCACCCCAATCCTTAAAATCCCACCCAAAATCCCCGTTCATTTCTTACCCTAAATCCCCAAGCCCACCCTAAAGCCTTCAAATCCCACCCCACCCTCAAAAATTCACCCTAAATCCCTCAGATCCCACCCAAAATCTCTTCATCTCTGACCCTAAATCCCTCAGAATCCCACCGCAAAATCTCTTCATTCCACACCAAATCGCTCAAAATCCCCCAACAACCCCTCAAATTTCACCAAAAATCCCTCAAATTTCACCCAAAATCCCTCGAATTTCACCCAAATCCCTCAAATTTCCCCCTTTAAACCCTCACATTCACCCAAAATCCCTCAACCCCATACCTCAATATTTCACTCCGCCCCAAATCCTTCCTATACCCACCCAAAATCTTCTTTCTCCCCCTCCCCAAAATTCCCTTATGTTACCCCAAATCCTTCCCCTGGCTCCGGATCCTCCCTCTTTTCCCAGCTGCCTTCGCCGACGCCGCCTTTTTCGAGCCCCAAATTCGCTTTTTTTGGGATTTTCCTCCCACGGAACATTCCCTGACAGGCTGAAAAATGGGCGAAAAAATTCTTTTAAACCCACTGAAAGTACCCAATTATTTGATTATTCCCTCATTTATTTGTTCTTCACCCTCCACTTTGTGGCCTTTTGGGAATAAAACATCAGAAATTTGAGCCAGATTTGGGTGGATTTGGGGCTGGTTTTGGTTTTAAGCAGTTTTAGGGGGAAATGGAGCGGAGGGAGGAGGGATGGGGGCTGTGCCCTTCAAAATTCCTTTTTTTTGTTTCATTCTAAAAGCCAACATTGTGGAATTGTGAAATTGTTCATTTTGGGAATAAAAGGATGGATTTGGTTTGGGGTTTTGGGGTTTTTTCAGGGTTTTTTTGGTATCAACACACTTCGAGTTCTAAGTTTCATCTGGTTACTTAATCCTAAAAATAATGAAAGCACGGAACTGCTGCTCTTGGGAATAAAAGACAAAAAACCGAGAAGGTTTTGGTTGGTTTTATGGATTTTTGGGGGGTTTTTGGTTGGTTTTATGGATTTTTGGGGGGGTTTTGGTTGGTTTTGTGGGTTTTTTGGGTTTTTTTGGTTGGTTTTGTGGTTTTTTTGGGATCCTATTGGGTGTTTTCATGGGAAAAGAGCAATGATGGTGGCGATGCCTCGCTCCAAGCTCTGAGAAACTCCATTCTCTATCTTAAATCCCAAACCCAACATCCCAGAGTTGGGAAATTATGGAAATTAGGGAATTATGGAATTTTGAGGTGGAAAAATCTCCCGGATCCCCTGAGGCCCTCACGGCYCCCAAGATGGTGGCACGGCCTCYCTCCGAGCTCTTCCAAACRCRGTCCTTTATCCTAAACCCACCKAAACTGAACAGCCCAGAGTTGGGAAATTATGGGAATTATGGGAATTACTGGAATTATGGAATTTTGAGGAGGAAAAACCTCCCGGATCCCCTCAGGCGTTCATGGCGCCCAAGATGGCGGTGCAGGCTCGCTCCGACCTCCCCCAAACTTCGTCCTCCAGTTTAAACCCCAAAACCCAACATCTCAGAGCTGAGGAATTATGGAAATTATAGAATTGATGGGAATTATGGAATTTTGAGGCGGAAAAAGCTCCCGGATCCCCTCAGGCCCTCACGGCGCCCAAGATGGCGGCGCGGCCTCACCTCAGCCGACCCCCCCCGTTCCCGCCCCGCCGCGCGCGGGGCACGACGGGAACCGCCCTCAGCCGGGACCCGCCATTTTCTGCCGGGAAAGGCGGGAAGGGGGAGATCGAAGCCGCCGCAGCTGCACCGCGGGACCCGCACGGCTCCAGCGCCGCCGCCAGCGCCGCTCGCAGGTACCGGGGGCGCGGCGGCGGTCGGGGGTCGGTACCGGGGAGTGGTGGGGGGGGAAGCACCGGGAAGGCTTCGGTACCGGGGGAGGGTCACTCTCCTACTCTCGACACACTTACCACAACGCACCGTTAACCTCTCGTCCTCCCCTCACACACTGCTCACCTTTTTCCTTCCCCAATTCTCTCCCCTATTCCAATTCCGTCCGTTAACTCACATATACTTATATCCTCGGACTGTGTGCCAGTTCACACAGAAATAAATCTTTACAGTGAGTCTTATAACATTTTTATGAAAAGTGCTTGTGTATCTCACATACCACTTAACCCATTACGGCACACAGTGTTCACCCCTATATTAAATAACTGAGTAAATGTATTATAATTAATACATCAAGAACGAACACACTGAAAAACCCTTGAAATTAGCCACAGGTCACTTGAACATCATTATCATAGAAAAAAAAAAAAAATGAACCCTAATCCTTCTCAATCCTATTATTAACATTCAAATTTTTAATTCATAAGTTATTTCAATCTCCATCTAACACGAGGACCAAGTAAAGAAAACACCACAACATGATCTTCTTTGTAATTAGCAGGAATGTGTTTTACATCCCAAACGTGGCCAATAAGTGAAAAGTTAACAAATCATTAGACAACATACATATGCTCTGTATGAAACCGCTGCGCAATCTGCAGAATCGCTCAGGATACCTGGAGCAATTCGAGTTCAACTTTTTCAGTAAGATAATATGCTATGAGGACAAGCATCCATTGCCTCAACAGACAAGCATGCAACAGCAACAACACAGGACTACCTGCTACTTCACAAAACAAAATTATATTTGACCCACCCACGTTACCAAAACAAAATACAGAGAAGCATGAGTCAGTAATCACAGATTATGATTAAAATATTAAGGAAAGGAAAAAAAATATTAATTAGATAATTTTCCTTCCCTGCTCCTCGCATCCATTTTTCTGCAATCACCATCCATGGCAACCACCACTGTATACAAACACAATAAGCCTCTTCCTCTATCTTGCCCGAGGCTCCCTATGTTATCAAACACTGAACCCTACTTCACTTTAAAGCTGGCGGACCCCGACAGCATGCTGGGGAACCAGTTGGGATGTTCTGCTTTCAATCCCAGGACAAAGCGAGGAAAGAGAACACAGAAGGGAAAGTAAAAAAAAAATGAACATCGTTCGCTTGGGGGCCCTCCTTTCACACAGACTGTGCTTTTATATATATAATAAAAGGTTTGATTTATCAGTGTTTCCCTTCTAGAATCTCTTCTCCTCCTGAAGCCAGACTGCTCAGGACTGCCACTCTCAGCTCCCACCAATATTGTGATCAATGTTTTATTCTAACATCTGTCGACTACCAGGGCCAGGTGACATGTGCACTGTGAGCACACCCTCCTGCTCAGCCAGTTTTTTTCTAAATTTAAAATAAATTAATTTTAAAAGTACTCATTTTCCTCTGTTTATAAAACACTAATGATATTTATTATACCCAAAAGAAGCTTAAAGATTGATCGAGCGACAGAATTCAATCTCACAAAGAGCAAGCAGAAAATGGCTCATGGTGAGGGTGATCATCACAGCTTGGGAATTTTCTAAGGATTGTGCTTGTTTCTTTCTCCCAAGCTAAAACTCTCAGACATTGCTGAGGAAAAGAGGGAATACACTTGACTCTGACAGTTCCTATAGCGGATCACACTGACTTTAAACACACACCACTACTGCCTACCCCAAAACATAATCTCCCATAATGAATTTCATTCTATAGCACTTGACTTAAAAGCAACGTGGGGCAAGTGGAAACGGTGGCAGTGAATGATGAGCTTATAAGGTCTTTCCCAACCCCAAACCCAGAGAGGAATTCCTGGATTAATAATTTACCACCACGGTGCTCTTGCTGCTGCTGGTGTCGACTTACCTGTCCACAAACAGCAACGAAAAACAAAGCCCTAAATCAAGCCAATTGTGTCCATGTGTCGCAACTTAATATGCCAAAAAACAAAAAAACAAAACTGGGGGTGTGGCCAGAAGTTTAGAAAGGTGTCGCTAATCTATCTTATCGTAGGGAGTACGCAGTGCATCTCTATATTTTTTATGTTCCTCTTTCTTAGCCGTCGTGGTTCTTGTGTCGCTTCTATTTTTTATTTCTTTTTTTCTTCTTTTTTGCGTTCAGCATAACTAAGCTCGCGCCGCCCAGTTCAACAATGCACTTAAGCATTCTGCGTGACT
>NDFG01000116.1:275963-290908 GCA_002167245.1 Sporophila hypoxantha | reverse complement strand
GCGTGTGCCACAAAACGCCACCAACCCCCACAAGTCCCTTATCTGTCCCTTAATCAAAGTCCGGACCCGCCCTGGGAGGGGCCGGAACTGGGGGGCCCCCAGGCTATAAAGGGACCCTGGTGTCACCTTTGTCACCTCTCTGTCACCGCTGCCCACCATGGCGTTCGTGCCCCCACCTGGGTACCAGCCCTCCTACAAACCGGTGGGTACCCCACGGACGGCTGGGGCCCCAAAATGGGGGAGGGGTGGAGGGGGGGGTCTGTGGGATAATTTGGGGTCGTTGTCACCCTGTGGGACATTTGGGGACCCAAAACCCCTGGGGAGGGGGTCCCTGTCACCTACTGGACCATTTTGGGGTCCCTGTCACCCCGAATGAGGGGCTGGGGGCACCCCAAAAATGGGGGGAGGGGGTCTGGGGTCTCTGGACATTTGAGGGTCCCCGTTCCCCTGCTTGGGGGACATTTAGGGGACCCCCTGAACCCCCCCTTTGTGCCCCCCCCAGCCCTGCCCACGTGGCCCCCGTGCCGGGGGCTCTGGCCTGGCATGCCGTGTAACTTGCAGGGTGGTTGACCCCCAGGCCCGACTGGTAATACTGGGGTAAACTGGGATAAACTGCGGGAGGGACTGGGGGCACGGAATCTGGAGGACTGAGAACTGGGAGGGCACTGGGAGGAACTGGGAGGGCACTGGGGGCGAACTGGGGGGGTACTGGGAAAAGCACTGGGAGGGCACTGGAGGGAATTGGGGGGTACTGGAGGCACACTGGGAGGGCACTGGGAGCACCTGGAGACACTGCGGGAATACTGGGAGGGACTGGGGAGGAACACTGGAGAGGATGGGGACTGGGGGAACATTGGGACTTGGGGCATGAGGGGACATTTGGACACACGGGGGACGCTGGGAGGGGACTGGGAGGGACTGGGGAGACATTGGGGACACTGGGGGGACATGGGGAGGACACCTGAACTTGGCTGGGGTGGGGGTCGCGGGGGGACATTGGGTGACCCCGTGTGACCCCGTGTGACACCGAGGTGACACCGAGGTGACAAATGACACTCAGGTGTCCCTGCTGTCCCCAGGTTCCGCGTTAACCTGGCCACGGGTCCCCAGGAGGAGGTGGACGTGGCTCTGCATGTCAATCCCCGATTTGGGTCGGGGGTCTCGGGGGGACATTGGGTGACACTGAGGTGACACTGAGGTGACACTGAGGTGACACCGAGGTGACACTGAGGTGCCACAGGTGACACTCCTGTCCCCAGGTTCCGGGTTAACCTGGCCACGGGTCCCCAGGAGGAGGCGGACGTGGCCCTGCACGTCAATCCCCGATTTGGGGCGGGGGTCTCGGTGCTCAACAGCCGCCGGGGGGGGCACTGGGGGGACGAGCAGAGACGGGACCTGCACCCCCTGTGCCCGGGGGGACCCTTCGAGATGGTCATCAGCGTCACCGCCGAGGGCTACCGGGTATGGGGAGGGGGCTTTGGGATTTGGGGTGTCCTAGGGGGGATTTGGGGTGCCCTAGGGGGGATTTGGGGTGTTCTAGGGGGGATTCGGGGTGTCCTAGGGGGGATTTGGGGTGCCCTAGGGGGGATTTGGGGGGTTTGGGGTCCTTAAGGGGATGGGGGGACCCTTCGAGATGGCCATCAGTGTCACCCCTGAGGGGTACCGGGTATGGGGAGGGGGCTTTGGGGGCTTTGGGATCCTTAGGGGGGGATTTGGGGTCATTTGGGAGAGATTTGGGGTCGTTAGGAGGGGATTTGGGGGGGTTCTTAGGGTGGCCAAGGGGGGATTTGGGGTCCTTAAGGGGATGGGGGGACCCTTCGAGATGGTCATCAGTGTCACCCCCGAGGGCTACCGGGTATGGGGCTTTGGGGGATTTGGGATCCTTGGGGGGGATTTGGGGTCATTAGGAGGGGATTTGGGGTCCTTAGGGGGGAATTTGGTGTCACTGGGGGGTATTTGGGGGTGTGATGTCCCTGAAAGGGATTTGGGGAGTTCTTGGAAGGGAATTTTGGGGGTTTGGGTGGGCAGGGGATTTGGGGGTCCTGTAAGGGGGAAATTTGGGGGTCCTCAAGATGGGATTGGTCGTTTTGCCCAGAGGGTTTGGGTCATTAGGGGTTTGGGGATATATTGTGTCCCAGGGAATATTTGGGGTTGTCCCAGGCTATTTTGGGATTGTGCCAGGGCATATTTGGAAGGTGTGCCAGGTGTATTTGGGGGGGTCCCAGTGGGGTATCTTGGGTCCTGGGGTATTTTTGTATAGGGGTCTAATGGTACATTGGGGATGTTTTTTATTTATATCTAATTCATAAAACAAAAAAGAGAAAATCAAAAAGAAAAATAAAACAAGAGCGTTAAAGCGGGTGGGGAATGATGTCCCGGCTGCATTTGCTCGGCACCTGTGCAGGATGCTGCCAGGACTTGGATGGCTGCTCGTGAACTGGTGCGTGAAGCAGCTAGTGGCGGCCAGCCTGCACCCCTCCCCGCCCCCTGGAACACAGCAGGCCAGCTGCCAACTGAGTCCAGTGCAGAGAAGTCGCCATTTCACGCCACCCTTGTCTGTTTGCCTGTTCTTGAAAGGAAAGGTCACTAACCCCTAAAGCCCTCTCCACGCCCTTTAGCTCTAGCACTTCACTCTTTCACCATCCAAAAACTTGACATATAAAGAGGATCTGTGGAGCAGGCAGGGAGGAGATGACAGCAGTCTAGTGAAGAAAGCTCCCTGCATTGAGACATCCACTGGTCCAGGCCTTTGGACAAGCACAGATCCATGGCTGACCTGGCTGTTCCTTCCACCTTCTCCCTGCGAACTCATTCTCCAGCGAGCAGATAGCAGAGCAGCAGCCCCCAGCCCAGAGGCAGATGCAGCCTGGGCAATGAGACTGCAGGAGGGATTAAAGCTTTTTGGGTTTGTGTGGGAAAGAAAAAAAAAAAACCCCAGTAGAAATAAGGCTGTAGCAGCCCAGCTGTGGCTGGGGACTGCCTGTGTAGGTCTTATCTGGAGCCTGCATTGGTTGTCACCCAGAGCTGCAAGAGATTCTGTGGATTACCATGCTCTGGGAACAGTTTTCAAACCGACAGGTACAAGGATGCCAATGGGGTATTTTGGGAGATCAGGTGGTTCTGGGGTGTTTTATTTGAAAGTGCTCCCAGGACAAGCTATTTTGGATTTCTGGGTTGCATTTTGGGCCAAGGAATACCCAGTGGTATTGGGTTTTTGTCCAAAGTGTCCCAGGGTGGATTTTGTATTTTGGGATTTCTGGTGTGAGATTATTTGGGGGTTCCTGGGTTGTATTTTGGAGGGTCCCCCAATGGGGCATCTTGGGCAATATAATTTATTTCTGGAATGGCATTTTGTGGTGTGTCCGGGCCCCATCAGGTATTTGGGTCCCTGTGAAGGTTGCTGCGAGGGGATTTTACTTTGTTGGGGGATGTCCAGCGGGATAAAATTGCGGTCGCGTCCGCGGTGCGCCCTCTTCTACCACTTTGAGGGCGAGGCTTAGTCCGACATATACCCCCCCACGTGACACCCGAGCGCTGACCTCGCGAGATAAACTTTCTCGTGCGCTCTCTGTGAAGTCCACAGCTCTTGACCTCAATACGTGTGTGCATTAGCTGACACATCGAAGAGGTCCAGCAGTAAGACTGTGCAGGTACCACTAAAGAAGACAAATGTCACACAACTTTACAAACAAGTTTTCACTTGCGCAGTTGAGAGGACTTGAGCTCTCGCTATTAGTAAACCAAGGGCCTGGAGGGCTTTGTCTAGTTCCCCCGAAGTAAAGTGGGGCCTGCTGTCTGCCACTCACATTGTGAAGGCACGAATACCAGAAGCACCCGTGCTCTGGGATACCTGAATCCTGAAAGTAATTTCCCTCCTTGTCCTTTTCTCGACAGACTCCATTGTTGTTCACAGAACATTCTTCTGGTAAAAGATTTGAAAAAAAACAGAAATAGGGAGGTTGAATTTTTCATGCTTTCGCTCACAACCTCTCCTCTATGAGTTCTCCATTCCCCTACGTCCAGCATTTTGTATTATAATACAGTAGTATCTGTGTTCTGTTTATAAAATACTTACAAAAGTAGTTCCTTACCTATGTGTACTAGGACCTTGTACAGATTTCCAGCCTCTACAGACACTTCCTGTCCAATCCTGTTCTGAAGGAGGATGATTATTGTAGAGTAACCACTGTAGGAGATATCTAGGAGAACTATGACCAGCAGGATCCTGGGTGTTTTTGATATGAATCATTCGAGTAAAATCTAATTTCACCTTCTCAATTTTGCCACCAAATATTCATGCTGAGAGATGGGCAAGAAAAGTAATGGAAATGCAGATCATGGCATTAGGCATGACTCTAGGAAAGGACACTGACATTGTGAAAACTTACTCCTGTGAAGTAAGCTCGCTGCCATGTTTATTGTGCATTTGGTACAGCCATGAGTTCAGGTGAGTCCAAGTGTGTCAGCAGGCAACCCTCCCTAGGAGCCGCGCGTTCTCATGTACTATGGCCCGATCCTCCCTTTCCCACAGACAGACTGTCACTTCTCTCTCTCCATAGTTCACTGTTTCCCAGGAAAAATGCTCCGTAACTGGAACAAGGCCACCATTTGAGTGCCAAGTTTGACCCTGACTTGGATCTGGATCACCCGGTGAGTCAGTCTGTCTTGCACCCTGTCACACTGAACTCCGGAGCTTGTCCATGGAGTCTAGTCTGTGCACACCCTGGTACACTGAACTTCCTGAGCTGCCCCACAGTCTCAGTCAGTCTGTGCGCCACCCTGTCACACTGAACTCCTGAGCCCTGTCCCATGGTCAGTCAGTCTGTGTGCACCCCTGTCACACTGAACTCCTGGAGCATTCAGCTGCCACACCCTGTCACACTGAACTCCTGACGTCGATGTCGCCCCTGGCGGTCAGTCAGTCATGTGTGCTACCCTGTGCGAACTCTCTGATTCGCGTGAGCTGCCCTGAGACATGGTCAGTCAGTCTGGTGTTGGCACCCTGTCACCACTGAACTCCTGAGCTCCTTGACCCTACGGTCAGTACAAAGATCTGTGTGCACCCTCTCACACTGAAACTTCCTGAGCGCCCCACGGTCCATGGATCACTCTGTGCAGCACCTGTCACACTGATCGCCTGAGCCAAGATCCCAAATCTGACATGGTTCAGGTCAGTCTGTCGCGTCACCCTGTCACACTGAACATCCCTGAGCTCGCCCCCTGACCCCTACAAGGTCAAGTCAGTCTGTCGTCGCACTGCCTTGCTCACACTCACTTCCCTGCTGCTGTCCTCCTCTAAACCAGTGGCGTCAGTCCCCAAAGCATCTGTGTGCACCCTTGGTGCACACGTGGACCACCTCCTCTCCAGCTTAACCTGGAGCTGCCCACAACTGCCCCCACAGTTGAGTCAGTCTGTTGCACACCCTGTCACACTTTGACACCTCCTGATCTGCCCACAGTCAGTCAGTCTGTGTGCACCCTGTGCCACACTGAACTCCTGAGCCTGCCCCATGGTCAAGTCGGTAGGTCTGTGCACCACGCCTGTCACACTGATCTCCTGAGCTTGCCCCACAGTAGCAGTCGTCGTGTGGCACCACTGTCAGCACCTCAACTCCTGGCTGCCCCAAGACGGGTCAGTCAGTTCTGGTTGTGCACCCTGTCACACTGAACATTCCTGAGCTGTCCCCATAAAGGTAAGTCAGATAGTGCAACCCTGTCAACACTGAACTCCTGAGCTGCCCCACAGTCAGTCAGTCTGCTCTGGCACACTCTGTTCACACTGAACTCCTGAGCTGCCCCACCGTCAGTCAGCCTCTGTGTGCACCCTGTCACACTGAAACTCCTTGAGCTTGCCCCCATGGTCAGCTCTAGTCTGATATGCCACACCCTGGTCACACTGAACTTCCTGACCTGCCCCACAGTCAGTCACTCGTAAGAATACCACAACCCTGTCACAACTCACACTCCCTGAAGCCATATCCCGATGGTCAGTCCCAGTCTCCTCGCGCAAACACCACATATCACTTGCACTTCTGACTCGCTCCACCGCGATTAGCAGGTGAGCTGAGAACACCACCTCTCAGGCAAAACTTGATCAGCCGGGACTGGTGTGTGACTGCCACGCGTGTGAGAGAGTCTCTCCAGCCAGTGGTGAATTTTACCCTGGGTTGAGAAACCTCTTCAATGAAAACTGAATAAAGTCCTCTGTCTCTGCTCCTGCTCCACCCACAGCGAAAATACTCATGACCACATAAAGACTATATCGGCAGAGAGGAAGATCGAAATAGCAGAGATTGCTTTTCACTATAAGCAGTAAGTCCCTCCCTCTCCTAACATTCACTCCGAAAACGAACACCTGAACGCGCATCATGCACGCGTTCTAGTGCAATCTGAGTGACAGTGCAAGCAATCGTTTATGTCACCCGGTATGACACTTTCTCTTCCTTTATGTTTTGTCTCCCCATTCAGCCTTTGAGCACCTTTTGCGTTCTCTCTTTCTTTGTTTGCGCATTTCCAGATTTCTGTTTTAATTAAAAAAATAACTGTTGTCATTATTCAATACATGGTAAGGGTTATAGTAAGGAATAAACCTCCTGGCATAACAAAAGCCAGATACATATCCATCAGACCTTGCACCTCACACCTCGACGCATTGGAAATGTAGCAAT
Organism: Sporophila hypoxantha; assembly: GCA_002167245.1. Lineage (NCBI taxonomy): Eukaryota > Metazoa > Chordata > Aves > Passeriformes > Thraupidae > Sporophila > Sporophila hypoxantha. Next base: position 284,240 of record NDFG01000116.1, on the reverse strand, counting down.
GCTCTGTGTGTAGTTGGCCATCTGTTTGACTTCAGGCTGTTTCGAAAGTGACTGAAAAAGTAATACCCGGGATGTCCCGAGGAAAAGTTGTTCCAAGAGGTTACCATTATACCTGCTTTAGATAAATATGATATGAAACCAATGTGGCGCTCTTATTTCTAAGCTGCGACCTTGATAGCTTTGCTTTTACCAAGGAATCACAACGGTGCGCGGAACGAGGCCGCCCATCTTTCACAAAATACTAACTTAGATAATGCAGCCTAAAAAAAGTCGAGCCTGCCCTCTGTTAACCCATTTATATAGCTTTTTTGCCCCAAAAACAACGTGCCATCGGACGTGGACCCCCCAAAACGCCCGAAGATAAATATTATGAAAAAACTAAATGAAAAATTACAAACCATCCATAAAATATCTCTAATAATTAAAAAAAATAATATCCAAAAAGAGATAAATAGTTCTCAATCCATGTACTGCTTTTGATTTATTTGCACTTCTCGCAATAGACAAATATTCCCCTGTACCTCGCTCCCAATACTCCTCCTCACTAAAATAACGAATACGCTAACGCAGTACCATGTGGAAGCAAAGCTCAGGTGTTCACGGTACGAGACATTGCAAACAGTTGACCTGGAGGTCCCTGGTGGCCAACTCTATTCTTAGCGTGGTTGCTAATACAATTTCCCTAGATCGCTGATTGCAGGTGGGTTGCGTGCCGTTTGTCACGAAGGGTAGCGAGTGTTCTCTCTACTAGGAACCAGGATCTTTACAGTCGCTGAAGCAGAATTATAGATAAATTTTATGGAAGTCACCATGAATTTGAGCTAACCCCTGCAACTGCGTTGATCCTCAGGAAGGCTTCTGCTCTTGGTTCTCATTACTTTTGCCCAATTTTGAAGCCCAGAAATCTGACAAACTGATGGTTTTATCTGTTCAAATACTAAACACACAGAAAGTCATGGTGCCAAGGAAAGATCCCTCCCAAGTGACAACAGGTGTTAAAGTACTGTCCTAAGATAAGGCACCAATTTAAGAGTCTTCTGATCTAACATCTCACCTGCAGTTAACATTTATGAGCCACTGTGTAAGCAATCCCTTCACGGACACCCTCGAGGAACTGTGCTTGTAGTTAATATATGAATATTCTCATTTGTCCAAACACAGAAAAGAAAGATTTGAAAATACGAATCTAACTATGATGAGAAAAGCAGAAATTGTCATTCATCCACTGCCCACATTTACGATCAATGTGAAATTTTTCTTTTCCTGCCATCCTTAACTTAATATGACAAATAATTTTTCTGGCCAGGTCAAATGGCATTTAGGTTTTCCTCATTAGCTTGAAAACTTAAATTTATTTTCCCATCCACCAGTTCAATATACATATAGAGCCATCAGCTCCCTGAAGTTAGACATAAGAAAGAATTTATTTTTTATTTATCACACACCAAAGTTTCAATTTTTTTCCAGAGAATAAACTCATTCCCCACCCGTCGTAAATATTAACCTGCTAACATCTTTGCTGCATACCTTGTTCATTCAAAATCTCTTGACTAGACCATCATGCTTTTAATTTGGCATCTTTGTATTACGTTTAGCACCTGTACAATGACCCCATTACTAAGGCTTTGTGTGTCCATGTTCACCCCAACTTGTTTGGTTTTTAAAGAAGATTTAAGATACATCATGCAGAGCTTTTCCAGAGAGTGCCTCCTTCTACTGGGGTAGAGGGCCTGCTGGGCTCTGCTCAAGTAATAGTGCCTTTGCCTTGCATGCGGGGACCCGAGCCATCAACGTTGACTACACGGCGGAGGAGACAGCTACCTGGTGTGTGAGTGCCTAATGTTTCATTGAAATTAGGGCTGATTTCACCAGTACTGCTTCGCCATTAGAAGCTGGGAATCAGAACCCAAACATTTAGGCATGGCCTCTTGAAAAAAATTATATCAAGAGTGCAAGCATTCCTACTTAATGGCTTGCTTATATTAAAAACACTTTCATGACTAGACAGCCTCCAGGAGTTTCTCCAAAGGAGCCTGCCCACAGAGCAAGGTTGGATAATTCTTGCGAGGCCCCACTTCTCTAAGGGGCCTGACCCAGGTAGCAGCTCCAAAGAAAAAGGCAGCAGTTATCACAGCTGCAGGCAAGAAGTGTGAGGACAACCATGGTGAATTATCTGTGTAGGTGACCTTCACCAGGCCTCAGTTAGGAAAGCACCTCCCTTTGAGCGTGATTTTTTCCAGGAGTGTTGCGCAGAGAGTGTTTCTGAAAACAAGGCCGCTCATATGAGCTGATTACACAGGTCTTCTCATAACAATAAGCGTCATCTTGGTTCTATTGGAAAACTGTCTTCACATTGCAACTTTCAGGAGTCTAACCTACTGGGAAATTATTTTAATTCCAGCTAATACTCTTCCTCCATACAGTCTTCTGACCTCCATAGGTCAGAAATAGGTCTGTGCAGACATAGACCTGTGCTGCCATTCTGCAGGTTCATCTTGAATGCTCATGACACTGATGGTGATTTTATATCATACCTCTATCATGATGTGCCGAGACAATAGACTTAGTGTGGAGAAAGGCACAAGGACACGTGAAGCCTAAAGACATGAGGCCCTGATAGTGCCTAGCCAGAGCACAGTTTACAGAAGGGGGACTGGACACATTAACACCCCTGAACGATCCTCGCCACCTCTCCTCCGACAGGCGAGAGGGGTGTACAGCACCCTAAGAAGAGTTTACCCCACCATGCCTGCAAGGCTTCCCTTTAGTACCTGAGGGCTTTCAGTCTACTGTGCTGCTCACTTCTGCTGGCTACAACGAGAACCAACATCTTCCCTCACTGGGACGTTGAGGATCGTTCCCGCTTCTGAAAGGTGGGTACGAGCCCGGGCACCCAGGTTCAGGTGTCTGCCAGTGGGAGCAGCTGCAGATGGTGAAGCCGAACCCAAAGGTAGTAGTGAGGGAGCTGAGATTTTAGGAGGAGGGCTTGGTTGCCCTTCGCGGGCCATTTGCTCACTAGAGGACAGGAGGGTTAGAGCACAAAAAGGATTGGCCGGCTGCAGCTAAACATAGCAGGGCTGCGCTGCAAGGCACAGCCCTTCAGTCGTTCAGAGAATAATCCGCTGAGCACCTGACAGAGCACGCGTGCTGCGTCCCAGCAGTAGCAGATGGACTGGCTCGGCCTCGTAGCTCCCAGCGCTGACGGGCACGGCCCCAGCCCGTGCGGCCGTGCACCCTGCACAAGCTGAAGTGTGTGACTGTTTCAGCAGAGGTGGACTGGACTTCCAGCTGCGAACAGCGTTGTCCGCCCTGCTCTCAGCACGTGGAACTTCCTCGGTCTCAGCGCTGCCCTTTGCCGCGTCTTCAGTGGCACGCAGATACATCCGCACCCTGCGCCCTCCTCGCCCATTCGCACATCCCCGAGCCTGCTGAGTATCGCCCATGGCTCCCTGCCCACAGGGCCCAGCTGCCAGACATCACCGCTTCCCCAGTCAGACACGCTCTGCTGCTGCTGACCGTGTTTGCCTCCTTTCTTTTTTTTTTTACCCCCCCTCCGCCGCAGGGATTGCTGTCACGTGCTGCTGGGCCCTGTCCCAGAATGCTGGCTGACAAGACGTTCCTCGCCCAGTTTCTCTCAGGTAGGATGCTATCTGCTTTCTCCCCCTGAGAAGTGGGAGGAATACAAACCCCGTGTTGCCCACCTAAAACCTTTCTGCTCTTTATTAAACCATGAGTTCGTATGGTGGACCAAGCCCTGAGATATTGAGCTCTGCAACAAATGGTTTTAGTCTGATCACAAGATGAGGTGCCCAGCAGTGCCCTGGCACTTGGGCAAAATAAGTGTGGTCTTGAGCAAAGAGAAGCAGAGCAATCTTATGTCTAAGGCCCTCAGTCCTGATGTTTGCCCTCCCCTCTGCTCCTCCTAAGGACATTGGCTGGCGGTCTTTGGGAGCAACCCTGATGAAGAAATTGAAGAAACATAGCAACGGTAAGTTTTCCCTTTGCTGGATGGGGCAGCACAAATCACCTCCAGCAGTGCTTCTTGTGGTATCAAGGGACCTGGTCCAGTTTGGGGTATTCCAAGATTGACTCAGAGCTGCGCCCACCCAAGCTGCCCCATGGCCTCTTTCATGGATACGACTGTTGCAGAGCAGAGATCAGTTAAACAGCAAGAGCTCACTTGCACCAAATTAACCCAATTTCTCCGGGCCCCCACAGTCAGTATCACCAAGCATCGGATTTCCTAACCAGCAGCCACTCTCACTCCTTCTCGGATGCGATTAAATCACATCTGCCCTTCCCTCTCCCTTCTCCCCTACAGCAAGGTGACCTGGCCTGCTCCAACGGGACACCAAACAACAGCATCTCACAGCAGATGGCACAAGCCAGGCGGACACAGGACTCTTCCTTGGGTGAGCACGCAACTTAGTTTTAGCACTTTGTTCTCTGAAAGCAGAAGTGTGGACGCATGGGGGACAGAGACGGCAGGCGCTCGGTTCCTTTAAACAACCCCAGACTCCCTGGTCCATGTGTAAAGGGCTCAGAGACGTGACAGGGAATTCACGCATGAAGAGCCTCGTGTCTCCCTCAGGAACCCTTTTCTTTCTCTCCTTCACAGCTCTTACTGGTTGTACAGTGGAGTTGGCTTGCAGACAAACTGGAATTAGTCAAAGCACGGACGCCGGGCTCCTCTCTTCCTTCACTCCGAGCACGCTCATAGTACAGTCCACCACCTAAACCTGCCCCTGCGTCTTAGATCTTGTAGGAAAAACACCTCCTGCTTCAGCCACAAGGACTTTGCGCTCAGTCTGTTCTCCACCTTTTGCCTACCCATATGGTGATCTTCCAAGTGGCCTTAGTTTCACGCCTGGATTTTCTCTTGTCGTGCACAGCAGAGTGCGCGTTGTCAGACGAACCAAGAGGTGAGCGGGACTTCGACCCTGATTTGCTGCAGCTGTTCAGCCCTACCAGGACCAGAACTACCAAGCCTGTTTATTTTGTTCTGAGAGACATTCAGGATGCAAATATAAATTGAGTCAGGATTCCTGTGGTCAATGAGAGAACCCAAACCAACATGAGAGAATAAGATGTTAATTGACAAATAGGCCTTGGCATTATGGCATGCTTTCAGGCTCTTGACACTGAGGACCGCGGGGCCAAAAACTGGGGTGGTTCCTTACAGAAGTGCTCTGAAAACTTTGATCAGGTTCTATCGCAAAGTAAAGCAGCTCTCCAGATCCTACAGGGAACACACTTCATGAATAGATCTATCCAGGTGGATAATAAATTAAAACTTCTTGCCACCTTAGGCTTTCTTAACATGTTGTTACCTGGGCCCAGCACACATCCCACCATGGTAATTGGTGTTTCCAATCCATGGGACTGCAAAGCGGACAGTAAGGCGTCACCTCCTCCACCCACAGACATCATGTTCAGAAGTAGCATTTTCTTTCATACCCAGAATTGCCCACAGGAGGAAAGCTCAGTCCTTGGACTGCTTTGATGTGACAGGGAACACTTTGCCCTTCACTTACCAACTGTTATCGCTCACTTAGAAAGAGACTAGCATGAGGCGAACATGGACATACAAAAGACTTTAACAGTGCCTGCCAAGTAGCGGTATTTAATTATTAAAATAATCGTTGGTGAGACTTCCTGTATTTCAACTTCTGGCTTTATTATCCTCACTTGCACTTGTGTTCATACAACTCTGGAGTCCAGCACTGCCCCAAAAGCACAGCACAGTCCCATGCTCACTACATACACACAAACACAGCACACACTAGGCTGTTTTAAAAAAAACCCCAACTGCTGCCTAATGAGTCATTTCCTTCGCATTTTAAAAAGGAAAAATACACCACATTTTACCACAGCGAGATTATAGGTAAGGGTCTTGACTGTGACAAGCCAACTGTAAAATTATCCTCTTAAGGAGCTAGAGACCACACAGATGCTGCTCTGTGAGGTTGATAAACATTAAAGCATCGGTCCCCCCTTCTTTTGTTTCACTTTTGCAATTACTGGCAGCTGCACCAGGCACGTTGCCTCCTGGGGAAAAGCCTTTTTTTTTTCTCAAGAGAGGACACACTCCCTACAGTGGCCCTTCAAGCGGCCATTGCTGTAGTCTAGTTGCCTTCAAAAGGTGTCCACCCGTGAGCCACACCCATTGGGTGAGGGCAGGTTTCTAGCATTAGCAGCTGTGCTTACGAGCCATGCGCTCGTGGCTGCTGATATTAAAAGAGACGACTTGAGTCTAGGACTTTGCGTATGCAGAAACTGGAGCGAGGAACAAAACATCTTTGGTGAGGACAACAGTAAGTATTGCCAGAGACCTCCTTTGTTTATGCTTTTTTTCCTTGTTTTCGCAATGGTATGCCGCACACCTTGGCATGGCACTCCCGGCCAGCGCCAGCCTGCGCCTTGCACCGTGCGTTTTCCCTTGGCCCTCTGTGCTGTGTTTTCCTCCAGATCCCTCCAGTTCCGGGCTAGCCAGGAAGTACAGCTGGTCTGAACGATCTGTCTCCATCTGGCGAAAGGGCTGCGCTTGCCGACGCAGCTGCGCCGGAAGCAGCCAACCGCAAAAAAAAAAAAAAAAAAAACAAAAAAAAAAAAACAAAAAACAAACCAAAAACAAAAAAATCAGCTTTTTTGAACCTTCCAAAAACAAAACCCATTTCAAAACCAACCCGTGACCCCCGGAAACCCCACCGCCCTGGATTAGAAAAGTGTGAAAAACGAAAAAAAAAGAAAATCATCCTTGATGCCCCCCAAAAAAACAACCGCCCCGGCCAAACAACCCACAGAACAACAGCTTTGGAACTTCCCCCGTTACCTAGTTGGCGCTGCCACTCGCTGTGTGCCCCCTCGGTAGCCCACAAAGAGGGTTAGCCTAAGCCTAAGCAATCCAGGAGCGAAAGGGTGAAGCCTTCGGCAGAGCAAGGGCGATGCCTGCTCCGTTAGCGCTGTCTGTCCCCTCATGTTCTTCCAGCGTGAGACTGCAGCCATAAGCACCTAACTATAGATGTTTCAGCTCCACAGTCTCACACTACCCCCAAATGAAAAAACCCCTGCCTTCGTCAAGTATACAAAATCTCAGTGAGATGGAAGTGAATGTGGGCAACTTTGGGAAATCCTACTCTTGATTTGCTTTCATATATCTCTAATATATATATATTACAGCAAACAAGGTCTTGCTCTCTGAGAGAGATCAGGCAGAGTAAGCTCATCGCTGAGCATTCGAGCTTCGGTATTTGGCTTTGGGATAACAGCAGTGGCAGCCAAGGCTCTGGATGACACTATTCGTGCATCCTCTGCTGAGCCACTGCCCCTGTCAAGTCTATCCTTAATAAGCACACAGCTAGTTCCCCCCTGCCCCAAGCAGAGATTAGTCAATAAATGCATGTCAGAAGAGGAGTTGTTTTAGTATATACTACAAGTAATACCAGCAGACCTTCCCTGCAATTAGCTTCCTCCATAAATTTCAATTGAGCCTATTTTTTGAAAAAGTGAAAAATTGCAGCAAGAGAGAATGACCCATGGCAAAAATGAGCCATGAAGTTGACCAGCTGTCCTGCATTGTGCCCTCCTGTTGGTACAGCCCACAGGAGCCACAGTCAAACTCAGGGTGTTCCTTACAAACAGAAGGATCCAACTACTTGCTGCAGTGGAAGACTGGAAAGTGGAAAACTCTGCCTAAGACGTGCATTAACCTGTGGTTTGATCTTCCTGTTGGGTAAATGTGAAACTCGAAGGCAGGCAGACTGAGGAACCCGATGCCACATGTAGCGCGAGCCATCCTGTGGCTGCCAACCTTCCCTTGCAGGAGCTACGCCGCGCCACATCAAAGCGGCCTTTCTCAGTGAAGTACGAGCCCCTACACCCAACAGCATACGAGAACTCCTAGAGACAGCCCCCAGCATTCTGAGCACTCCTCCTGGAGAGCTTGAAGTGAGACACTCATCTCACCTCCTGTGATTTACAACCAAGCAGCTCAATTATACTCCCACGTTAATACAAGAAACTGCAGCTCCTCCTCCCGCTCCCCCTCCAGCACCACCAGACGTCCGTGCCCTGCCCCCTCTCCTGTTCCGCAGTCTGATCTGTTGCCTACCTGTACTGCTCCAAACATTGCGCACTGCTGAGCCTGTCACCACGCGACCCACACTTCACACGTTTGTATGTAGGGCCAGCTCGGGTATTGGCAGCAAGCACACCGCCCAAGGGCCTGCTGGCCTTTTTGGGTTAGCTTTTCTACTGCTAGAACTGTAACGAGGCTTA
>NDFG01000116.1:256147-275938 GCA_002167245.1 Sporophila hypoxantha | reverse complement strand
CCCAAAAACGGCCCCAAAACAACTGGAACCGCCCTTACCTGAGCTCACTTGGCCTCGTGCTGGCGGAGGTGTGAGACCCCTAAAACCGCCCTACCCCAAAATCTGCACCCTAAAAATCACCCTGTAGCCCCAAAACCAACCCCTGACCCCCAAAAACCGCCCTGAAAACATCCTTGTGCCCCTTTAAAAACCGCCCCCAAAACACCTGGAGCCCCCTTGACCTGGAGCTGCACTCGGCCTCGGTGCTGGGGAGGGTGAGACCCTAAAACGCCCTGACCCTCAAAAGACTAATACTGCATCCTAAACAATCACTGCCGACCCCTAAGACATGTGCGCCCTAAAAACTGCCCTAAAGTCCCCCAAAACACACCTGGAAACTCTCGCTTACCTGGAAGCTGCAACTCAGCGCTCGTGCTGTGTGCGGAGGGTTGAGACCTAAAAAACCGCCCGACAACCAAAAACAGGCACCCAAACCTGAATAAAACCATCCCTGTACCCGAAACACCTGATCATCCAATTCCCCCAAAACCGCCCAAAAACACACCTGGAGTCCCCTTCACCTGGAGCTGCACTCGGGCCTCGGTGCCTGGGGGAGGGTGAACCCTAAAAACCGCCCTGCAAATGCCCCAAAAACAGCCGCCTCACATCCCAAAAACTGGAGCAAGTTGAATCACCTGTGCCCCAAAACCCCCCAAACACCCTGACCCCGCGCCACTGAAGCCGCTGTACACTGTGCGGCAGTAGACCTAAAAACGCCCCCTGAAAGCCCCCCAAACAACGCACCTGCAACTCTCTCCTACTGCAGCTGCACGGCCCTCGCTGGAGGAGGTAAAGCCCACCCAAGACTCACCAAAATCAAGCCCTGTGACTAAACCCAGAAATTACCCCCTAAAAACTGTCCTATGTCCCCCCGAAACACACTGGAGCCCCCCTACTGGAGCTGACTGGGCCTCGGTGCTGGCGCGGAGGCGTGACCACCTAAAGACGCCCTGAACCCAAAAAACCCCCAAACGCCCACAAAACCACCCCTGCACGCCAAAACCATGCACTGGACCAACTAAAATCCACTCACTAGCCCAAAATTCCAATCCCTGCACCCTAAATCCACCGGACGCCCGGAAAATCCCTCACCTAAATCCCTCCCAAACCCCTGCAAAATTTACCGACCCACAGTTCCACCCCAAACCCGAAGACCAACCAGTCCTGACCCCTAAAAATTTCCCCCTGACCCCAGAACCGCGTCTGACACCCCCTCTCCCTTACAGGGAGCGTTTCCCCGTGCGTCCCCGGTGAGTCTGGAGTGGTCCCCAGGTGGATTGTGGGGGTCCAGAATGATTTAGGGAATTCCCCAGGGATTTTTGGGGTCCCCAGATGTTTGGGGATGCCCAGTAGGTTTGGGATTCCTAGATGGATTTAGGGGTCCCAGGTTGGGTTGGGGGGTCCCCAAGTTGTGATTTTGGATCCCAGTGAATTTTAGGGGTCCCTAGGGGTTTTGGGGTCTAGGTTGGGGGTCCCCAGGTGATTTGGCAGTCCCCAGAGTGAATTATATGGGGTCCTAGATCGCATATATAAAGAGAGGGTACCCATGGTGAATCTGGGTCCCCAGGTGGATTTTTGGGGTCCCTAGTGGGTTGGGCAGATGTTTGGTCCCCAGAGGTGATTTTGGGGTCCCTAGGTTGAATTTGGGGACTCGTTTAGTCCCATCAATTGGTCCCAGATTTTGGGGGCCCCAAGGTGATTTTGGAGGGTCCGCATAAGGATTTGGGAGTCCCCAGTGATTGGACTCGGTATTTGGGGAGGTCCACGTGAGGGTCCGCAGGTGAATTTGAGTTTCCCAAGGTGAATTTTGGGCGTCCCCGAGATGATTTGGGGTCCCCCTGACCTCTGTTTCCCCCCCTTGTTCAGACGCCCCCCAAGGTCACCCCGATCTACCCCGACTGTAACCTGCCGGTAAAGTGGAGGGGTCCCCCCAAAATTCACACAAAACCCAAAATTCACCTTCCTTCATCGGTGGGTCCCATGGGGGGGGTTCCCCAGGTGCGACCCCCCCCTCATTGACCCCAAAATTGTGCCCCACAGGTGATGGGGACACCACCCCCACCTCCACCCGTGAGTTTGGGGGGGATTGGAGGTTCCCGGGGGATTGGGGTGGCTCGAAGGGGGATTTGGGGTCCAGGGTTTTGGGGATCTAAGGGGGATTTGGGGTTCCAGTTGCGTGGTTTAAGGGGAATTTGGGGTCCCAGGAGGTTTGGGGTGGTTTAAGGGGGGATTTTGGGGTGTTGGGTCTAAGGATTGGGTTTCGGTGTTAAGGGGGGAATTTGGGTTTTGGAGTGGACTTTGGGGATTTGGGGGGTCCCAGAAGGTTTTTCGGGGGTGCAGGGTCGATTTGAGGGGGGTCTGGGGTTGGGCTCTGAGGGTGTGGGTTTGGGTTTCTGGGGGATTGTTGGATTTGGGGGTCCTGGGGGGGTCTCACCCATACTGAGCCCCCCCCTTTGTGCCCCCCAGCCCGTCCCCTGTCATGCCTACATCTCCGGGGGGGCTGATCCCCCAAAAAAACCATCATGCATCAAGGGCTTCGTCCCCCACCATGCCAACAGGTACTGGGACCCCCCCCAAAGACCTCCCCAAACTCCCCTGAAGCCCCCAAAGCTGCCCGTGTCCCCCAAAACTCCCCTGTGGCTCCTCCCAGGATCCACAAACCTCCCAAAAATCCGCGCCCAGAACCCAATAAGTCATTTCCCATCTTTGACCTGCCCTTGACCCTGAATCCCCATCACCACTCAGGACCCCCAAAACACCCAAAATCCCCCACAAATTCCCCCCAAAACCCATGAAATCCCCCACAAACACCAAAATCCTCCCTAAGCACCCTGTCACACAAACCCCAAACTCATGCCCCAAACGACGCCAAAATCCCCAACAAACCCCCCAATCCCCTCAAAATCCCCCACACCCCAATCTCCAAATCACCAAGTCCCCACCCAACCAAATCCCCCAAATCAAACCCCCACATGCCCCCAACCTTCACACCTGTCCCAAATCCAACCCCCAAACCCCAGATATCCCGACCCAGTTTCCAACAACTGCGGAGTGGGCCCTGGGGGGACGTGGTAGCTGCACCTGAACTCCAACCCAAATTCCAAACACCCAAATCCCTCCCAAACCCCCTGTCACCACCCAGGATCCCCAAATCCCCCAAATACCCCCCAAACAGTCCACAAATCCCCCCAAAAACTTCCAAATGCCCCCAAAATCCCCCCAAAACTAATCGCCCCAAAAATGCCCCCTGAAACCCCCAGGTTCCACATCAACCTGCGGGCGGGCCTGGCGGGACGTGGTGCATGATCCAACCACCCAATCCCAAAAATCCTCCAGCCACCAGGCCAATCCAACCATCCCCCAAACGCCAATCCCCCAAACCCCAAGGCCCCAACTCACCCCGAACCCGCAAATCAACCCAGGTCCATCAAGACGGGCCTGCGAATGGGCGCACGAACCAGTTGGACGGGTCCGAAATTCCTTCCTGGGGGCTGCTTGGGGCCACGAGGAGAGGAACGTCTCCATGCTTGCAGCCCCTTCCACAGCGCGCCGCTACTTCGACGGTGAGCGGGGAGGGTCCCGGGGGCTGAGGAGGGGTTTGGGGTCAGGGGAAGGGGCACAGAAGTGGGATTTGGGACTGTGGTGATCTGAGGGGACTTTGGGAGTCTCTGGCGTTCTGGGGTCGCCTGGGGTACTCTGGGTTCCCTGGGTGACTCTGGGTGTCCTGGGGTGATTTTTGGGGGTCTCGTGAGGTGATTTTGAAGGTCTCTGGAGTGATTGTTTAGGGGTCCCTGGAAGTGACCTCTGGCGTGTCCCTAGCGGTGATTTTGGGTCCTCTGGGTAGACTTTGGGCGCATTTTGGAGTCTGCTGGGGTGACTTTGAGGGCTCTGGGACTCTGTAGAGTCTCTGGGTGACTGTTGGGAATCTCTGTGGTGCATTTGAGGTCCTTGGGAGCTCTGAAGGGTCCTGGGCACTCTTGGGAGTCTCTGAGGTGACTTTGGGGGTCCCTGGGTAAACTCTGTGGGTCTCAGGCATTGAATTTGGGGGTCCCTGGAATGATTTTGGGTGTCCCTGGGATGATTTTGGGGGTCTCGGAGGTGGACCTTGTCCCCCGTTCCCCTCCAGCTGTCGATCCGCTGTGGGAACCATCGCTTCAAGGTGTTCGCCGAGGGGCAGCCGCTCTTCGATTTCCACCACCGGGTGCCAGCCGGGCCCCACGTGGACGTGCTGGAGATCGAGGGCGATGTGGTCCTGTCCTATGTCCATTTCTGACCCACAAGTGTCCTGTCACTGCCCCATAACTGCCCTGTAATTGCCCCAGAACCGCCCTGTAATTGCCCCAGAACTGCCTTGTAATTGCCCCATAAATGTCCCCCTCAAATGCCCCCCAATTATCCTTTCCCGACACTGACCTCAATAAAGCTGTTCCTGCTCCAGCTCGGGAGACTTGAGGGGAAAATGGGTGGGGAATGTGAGGGGAAAAGAGGGAAATGTGAAGGGAAAAGAGAGAGAAAAGTGAGGGAGAAAAGGGCGGGAATCATGAGGGGAGAAAAGGGTGGGAATCGTGACGGGACAAAAGAGAAATGTGAGGGGGAAAGGGAGGAAAATGTGAGGGGAAAAGGGAGTGAAACATGAGGGGGAAAATGAGAGAAATGTGAGGAGAAGTGAGAGGGAGATGTGAGGGGAAAAGAGAGGGAAAAGTGAGGGAAAAAAGGGCGGGAATCGTGAGGGGAGAAAAGGGTGGGAATCATGATGGGAGAAGAGAGAAATGTGAGGGGAAAAGGGAGAAAAATGTGAGGGGAAAAGGGGGTGAAACGTGAGGGGAAAGTGAGAGAAATGTGAGGAGAAGAGAGAGGGAAGTGTGAGGGGAAAAGGGGGGGAAATATGAGGGGAAAAGGGGGGAAATGTGAGGGGAGAAGAGAGAAATGTGAGGGGAGAAAAGAGAGTGAATCGTGAGGGGAGAAAAAGGCGGGAAAACGTGAGGGGAGAAAAAGGCGGGAAAACGTGAGGGGAGAGAGAAATGTGAGGGGAGAAAAGAGCGGGAATCGTGAGGGGAGAAAAGGGCGGGAAAACGTGAGGGGAGAGGAGACAGAAATGTGAGGGGAAAATGAGGGGAAAATGTGAGGGGGAAAGAGAGGCAACTGCGAGGGGGAAAGTGAGAGAAATGTGAGGGGAAAAGGGAGGGGAATGTGAGGGGAGAAGAGGGAGAAATGTGAAGGGAAAAAAAGTGGGAATCATGAGGGGAAAAAAGGGGGGGAAAGGTGAGGGGAGAAGAGAAGCAGAAAATTAGTGAGGGGAAGAGAGGCGAAACGTGATGGAAACAAGAGGGAAATGCAAGGGGAAAAGCGCATGGAGAAAATGCAGAAAATGTGAAGGGAAAAAAAATAAGTGAGGGAAAAAGGGTGGGAAAAGGGAGAGAAAAAGGATGGTGAACATAGGGGAAAATCCCCAATACAACTGAGGGACCCTGCAATCATTTTACCCCAAAAGTATTCCTTCCATCACTTATAGATCACCTCAGGTTTTACACCCCACAATTTTTCTGACCCATCCAAAAAAAAATCACCTCAATTTTACCCCCAAAATGTCCCTTCCCAACAACTCCATTTTTATCTCAAAATGGTCATTTTCTCCCTAAAGATTGCTATACCAGGGGAAAAAGTGAGGAAAAACTCCAAGATTCCAAAGGTTGTTTTTTCCAGCAATATTTTAATTACAGGACAAAGAAGCTGCTACGTGAATATATATTTAATTAATAAACTCGTAAAGTTATAAAGGAGATGGAATTTTTCTGCTTCCCATCAAAATTTCCAGGATCAGGCGCTTTATTTAGTGGATTTCTCATAATTTCCTCATTGTTTCTCTTAATTTTTAATACTTTTCCACAGTTCTCCTTATTCTCTCTCGATTTTTCTCCTTACTCTTCTTTATTTATCATTATTTCCCATTTTTTTGTATTCCTCCAGATTTCTCTATGATTTTCCTCATTCCTCTCCTATTTTTTCCAAGTTCTTTTTTTTTTTTTCCTAATTTTCCATCTCCCTCACATTTTTCCTCCTAATTTTTTTCCGTGCTTCTACATTCTCCGCCTTTTTTCCTATTCCTTCCTTATTTCCCCGAGTTTTGTTTTTTGTTTTTTTGTGTCCACAAAACGCTGCTCCGAGGTGGGAATGTGAGTGAAAAACCTAAAAAAAACCCCCTAAAACCCCGAATTTTTCCCCATAAATTACATGAGAAGTGGGGGAAACGTGAGGGGAGAGGGAACCCTCGGGCTGCGCCGCTGATCCCGTGGAAAATAGCGGGAATTTCTCTTTTTTTTCTCTTTTCTCTTTTCGGGGAGAGGGAACCCTCGGGCTGCGCCGCTGATCCCGTGGAAAATAGCGGGAATTTCTCTTTTTTTTCTCTCTCTCTTTCTGTGTCTCGTTACCAAAAATAACCATTTCCGGGCGCTGCCAGGCCCCGCGGGAGGCGGAACCCGAGGAAAAGCGGGAATTGCATCCCGAAATATCCCAAGATCAATCAACTGTTGCATAGTAGGAGGCAGGGGGGGGTCGGGGATCCGGGATCCTTGGGGATCCTCAGGGACCCTCAGGGATCCGGGATCCTTGGAGATCCTGAGGGACCCTCAGGGACCCGGGATCCTCAGGGATCCTGAGGGACCCTCAGGGATCCGGGATCCTCGGGGATCCAGGACCGTCACAGATCTGGGATCCTGAGGGACCCTCAGGGATCCCGGATCCTTGGGGATCTGGGACCATTGGGCATCCAGGACTGTCAGGGATCCTGGGGGACCCTGATGGACCCTTGGGGGTCCTGGGGGACCCTCAGGGATCCAGGACTGTTGGGGACGGTCGGGGATCCGGGATCCTGGAGGGTCCTGGTGGATCCTGAGGGCCCCTGGGGATCCTGGGGGATCTGGGACTGTTGGAAATCTGGGATCCTCAGGGATCCTGGGGGACCCTTGGGGACCATCAGGGATCCAGGATCTGGGATCCCCGGGAATCCTGGGGGATCCTCAGGGCTCCAGGACCATTGGGGACCATCAGGGATCCGGGACCCTTGGGGCTCCTGGGGGACCCGGGACTGTGGGGGATCTGGGATCCTGGGGGACCCTCGGGGATCCTGAGGGATCTCGAGGAGCCCGGGGCCCCGCTCAGAGGTCGCTCTCGCCGTAGAGCGCCGTGGAGAAGGATTTGTAGTCCAGGGCGCCGGGGACGCCGTCGGGGCCGGGGTAGGGCGCCATGCGCGCGATGCAGTACTCGGCCTGCGCCGCCGGCAGCTCCCGCCGCAGCTCCGCCGCCGTGATGTAGTTCTGGGGGTGGACGGGGGATAAACGGGGGAAAACGGGGGGAATTGGGGAAATGGGGGAAAAATGGGGGGAAACGGGGAGAAATGGGGAAAAAACAGGGGTTAACCAAGCCCCAGTGTCAGTGATCCCACCAGGGGAATGACAAACTCTGAAAAAGTGGTCCCCAAATCCTGCCTTGGTCTCAATCCCTAAATCCCACCCTCAATTCCCAAATCTCACCATGTAATTCTGCTGTGTCCTTCCCAAACCCCACTGCCCATTCCCAAACCCCCCAGAACCATCCCAAACCCCCCAGAACCACCCCAGACCCCCCAGAACCACCCCGGACCCCCCAAACCCCTCCGTGCCCACCTTGTCCCCGGCCAGCACGCGGAAGCTGTTGATGACCTGCTCGGCCGTGTCCGTGTCCGTGGTTTCCCGGGACATGAAGTCGATGAAGGCCTGGAAGGTGACGCTGCCGCTGCCGTTGGGATCCACCACGGCCATGATCCGCTGGAATTCCGCYTCACCCTGCGGGGACAGCGCGGTCAGGYATCCTGCTGCTTCCCCAGGGGGTTCCAGAACCTTCTCCCAGGGAATTCTGGAGCTTTCCCCACACAGTTCCTGGGTTCCCAGCCCTTCCTCCTCCCCCCACGGGGATGGATGAAAAAGGATTCGAAAAAGGAGGTAAAAGAGGAAAAAAGGATGGAAATAAGGATGAAAAAGAAAAAAAAGGAGAAAAAGGAAGGAAAAAAGAGGAAAAAAGGATTGAAAAGTGAGACAAAAGGAGGAAAAAAGGATGGAAAAAAGGAGGAAAAAAAGGAGGAAAAAAAGGAGGAAAATAAGATGGAAAAAAGGAGGAAAAGGAGAAATAAAAGTGTGAAAAAGCAGAAAGGAGGAGGTTTACCAGGCGGATCCTGCAGAGCCCAGCCAGCGCGAAGTTCGTTGAGTCCGTGCGGCGCTGGGGCTTGCGTGGAGAGGGAGAGAGAGGAGGAGAAGAGGGAAAGGAGGAGGAAAGAGGAGAGGGAGAGAAAAGCAGAGAATCATTTAGAAGGAGAAAACCGGTTCAAGAAAAGGATGGAGAGAAGGGAGAAGGGAAAGAGAAGAAGGATGGAAGGAGGAAAGGAAAAAAGAAAATGGAAAGGAAGGGAAAAGGAGTGAAAGGAATTATTGGAAGAAGGAAATTTTAGGAAGGAAGAAGGAATTTAGGAGGAGAAGGAAGAATTCAGAAGGATGAAGGGAAGGAATTTAGAAGGATAGGAAGAAGGAATTTAGGAGGAAGAAGGAAGGAATTTATAGGAAGGAATTTAGGTAAGGTAAGAAGAGAAGAGGAGAACAGCAGTACCTGCGGTCGTTCTCACTCGTAGCCCAGCTGAAATCAAACAGGCCTTAAATCCTCGGCAGGGCACCGCCTGTCCTGAGCAAACACAGAAAAAACGGGGGAAATGAGGGGAAAACAGGAAGCAGCTCCCCTCATGTCAGCGCGGGGATCACAAATCCGCCGCAATCGCCGGGATCTCCCGGGATCCCAGAGCCCTTGTCGAAGTGGTTGAGAGGGAGGCGCGGAACTCCTGCATCTGCTCCTGGCTGACGATGCCCTTGGCGGTCGCGGGTCAGGATCTGGTCTACCACTCTCGTTGATCGGTTCGGGCGATGGTGTCAGCCAGCTGTCCGCAGGCCCACAGCGCAGGTGGCTGCAGCACAGGGACGGGGCAGGAGGGGAAAATGGAGCATCCCTGAGCAACCTTGGGAGGGGATCCAGGGCCCAAAGGAGCACCCTGAGCACCTTGGGAGGGATCCAGGGCCCAAAGGAGCACCCTGAGCACCTTGGGAGGGATCCAGGGCCCAAAGGATCACCCTGAGCACCTTGGGAGGGATCCAGGACCCAAAGGAGCACCCTGAGCACCCTGGGAGGGATCCAGGACCCAAAGGAGCACCCTGAGAGGGATCCAGGCCCCACAGGATCACCCTGAGCACCTTGGGAGGGATCCAGGGCCCAAAGGATCACCCTGAGCACCTTGGGAGGGATCCAGGGCCCACGGGATTGTCCTGATCCCACTGGATCACCCCATTTCCATAGGATGGGATCCCGGGCCCACGGGATTGTCCTGATCCCACTGGATCACCCCAGTTCCATGGGATGGGATCCCAGCTGGAGAGGATCAGGGCCTCCTGCTCAACCTGAGACTCCCAAATCTCCTCCCTGGGACCCCCAAATCCCTGTGGGACCCCTCCGTACCCAGTCCCAGCCCCTTGGGACGTCCCCAAATCCCCTCAGGATGGCCCCACACCCCCTCAGGACGGCCCCAAACCCCCTCAGGACAACCCCGAACCCCCTTGGGATTACCCCAACCCCCCTTGGATTGACCCCAAATCCCCTCAAGATGACCCCAAACCCCCTCAGGATGACCCCGAACCCCCTCAGTGACCCCAAAACCCCTCGGGACAACGCTGAATCTCCTTGGTGACCCCCAAACCCCCTCAGGATGACCCCGAACCCCCTCGGGCTCCCACCTCCATGGTGTAGTTGGAGTGCTGGTTGTCGAAGATGAGCGCCTCCTGCACCAGCTGGTGCTGCTGCTCCAGCAGCTCCAGGTTGGGCTTGTACTCCACGATGTTCTGCTCGTACTCCTTCAGGTGGTTCAGCTGGTCCTCCAGGGTGCCGTTCATCTCGATGGAGATCCGCCCGATCTCCTGGGGACACCAGCACGGGGGGTTCCATTCCAGAGCTGATCAATCCCAATGATCCCAACACCTCCCACCGCATCCTCCTGGGGTGATCCCCAGGGTGATTCCACCATCTCCATCCCACCATCTCCATCTCCATCATCTCCATCATTCCACCATCTCCACCATCCTACCATGTCACCATCCCACTATCCCTGTCTCCATCTCCACCTTCTCCACCACCTCCACATTCTCCACCATCTCCACCATCCCATCATGCCACCATCTCACCATCTCCACCATCCCATCATGCCACCATCTCACCATCTCCACCATCCCATCATCTCCACCACCTTCACCCTATCCATGTCCACCATGTCCACCATGCCACCATCTCCATCTCTACCCTCTCCAGCATCCCACCCTCTCCAGCATCTCCACCATCTCAACCATTCCATCATCTCCACCATCCCATGTCCACTATCCCACCATCTCCATCTCCATTCCTGCCATCCCAACCATCTCCACCTTCTCCATCTCCATCTCCACCATCCCAGTGCTCCCAGTATTCCCAGTTTGGGGTGGTTCCTGACCTCCATCTTGGTCTGGATCCAGGGCCCCACGCGGTTGGCCTGGTTCCCGAACTGCCTCCTCAGGTGCTCGTTGGAGTTCTGCCGGTTCTGCTCCTCCTGCAGCGCCTGGTCCCGCTTGGGCACCAACTGCTGCACCTGGGAATGGGGGAAAATGGGAAAAAATGGGAAATGGGTGGGAAATGCTGCTGGGAAATTGGGAAAAGGGTGGGAAATGCTGCTGGGAAACTGGGAAATTGGGAAAAATGGGAAAGGGATGGGAAACCCTGCTGGGAAATCAGGAGAAACAGGAAAGGGATGGGAAATCCTGCTGGGAAATCAGGAGAAACAGGAAAGGGATGGGAAACTCTGCTGGGAAATCAGGAAAAATGGGAAAGGGGTGGAAAATCCTGCTGGGAAACTGAGAAACAGGGAAAAAAATGGGAAAGGGGTGGGAAACCCTACTGGAAATTGGGAAATCCTGCTGGGAAACTGAGAAATTGGGAAAACTGGGAAAAGCGGGAGGGAGACCCCACTGGGAAACTGGGAAAAATGGGAAAGGGGTGGGAAATCCTGCTGGGAAATCAGGAGAAATGGGAAAGGGATGGGAAACCCTGCTGGGAAATCAGGAAAAACGAGAAAGGGGTGGAAAATCCTGCTGGGAAATCAGGAGAAACGGGAAAGGGATGGGAAATCCTGCTGGGAAAGGAGGAAAATTGCAGGAGAAGAGGGGAGAACTGCAGGCAAATGGAAAAAGCTGCAGGAGAAGCGGCCAAAAGGGAGGGCAAGGGGGAAGGCTGGGTTCCATACCCGCTCCCACTTGGAGTTGATGACCTGGGCCGTGACCGAGGTGTAGGGGTTGCTGGCGGGCAGCTGCAGCCCGTGCAGCTCCGCCAGGCGCTGCGCCTCGCCCTGGATGCCCAGGATCGCCTCCCGCTCCCGGTCCGCGTCCCCCAGCGTGGACTTGAACTGCTCGTGCGCCGCGATCAGGCCCTGGGGAACGGATMGMTAGCYTTCYGAATCACATKYTCACACAGGCAATTATATGGAGGTGCTTTTAMTMAGAGCTCTGAGAATCAGGGGCATGTATGAGCCCAGATCTGACTCRGCCATACATTCGAGAGGAACGGGTTTTTATATTCTYTCYTTATATAACTTCCATGTTAATTATTAAACTTATATTGTTCTGTTGTATACATAGATTTCAGCTAAACATAGCCCCCTTAAGTTCCCAGCGTAGTTTCTCATGATTCTTCCTATGATTATATAATAATTATATTTAATTACTAAACAATCATCACATCTAACAATTATATCATTTATCATACCGCTTACACACATGCAGTGATCTGAGAAAACACAAAGCCTCACATTTTCAGAATCTATCTTCAGCATTTTCCAGGGTCCCATTATCAGAATGATTCCTCGGAATTATTGCTCAGAATTGTTCCTCAGAGTTGATTCCGCAGAATTATCCCGTGGAATTGTTCCACGGAGTTATCCCACAGAATAATTCCACGGAATTATTGCTCAGATTTATTCCACAGAGTTGTCCCACTGAATAATTCCTCAGGGTTATCCCACGGAATTGGTCCTCAGAATTAATTATTTTTGGGAGAGAAGCCTGGATTTGGGATCTCACCTGGATCTCCTCGATGGTGTGCACGATGAACATGTCCTGCAGGTCCTCCATGGCGCTCTCCATCCAGTTGTTGAAGGGCGCCGCGCGCTTGGCGTACTCCAGGTGCAGCTCGTCGATGGTCTCCAGCTGCTTCTCCATTTTCTGGGGACAAAAACGCCAAAATTGGGATCAGGGATTGGGATCTGGGGTTGGGATCCAGGGGTTGGGATCCAGCTGCAGCTTGTTGATGGTCTCCAGCTGCTTCTCCATTTGCTGGGGAGAAAACCACCAAAATTGGGATCAGGGGGATCCAGAGGTTGAGATTCAGGGTGTCCCAGGGTGGGTTGGGATCTGGGGTTGGGATCCCAGGAGTGTTTGGCATCCTGGGGTGGGCTGGGATCCAGGGTTGGGATCTGGGGCTGGTTGGGATCCTGGTGGGGGATCCTGGGGCTGTTTGGGATCCAGGGTTGGGATCCTGGGATTGGTTGGGATCCTGGGTTGGGATCTGGGGCTGTTTGGGATCCAGGGTTGGGATCTGGGGTTGGTTGGGATCCTGGTGGGGGATCCCGGGGCTGTTTGGGATCCAGGGTTGGGATCCCAGGGTAGGATCCCGGGGCTGTTTGGGATCTGAGGCTGTTTGGGATCCCCTCCCTCCTCACAGGACCCCCAAGCTGACCTCGAGGGCCTCGCGGCGGCTGTGGGTCAGCGAGCCCAGCAGGTCCCACTGGTCACAGATCCCGGGGTTCACTGGGATCTGGGGCTGTTTGGGATCCCAGGGTTGGGATCCAGGGGTTCATTGGGATCTGGGGTTGGGATCCCAGGGGTGTTTGGGATCCCGGGGCTGTTTGGGATCCCGGGGCTGTTTGGGATCCCCTCCCTCCCCACAGGATCCCCAAGCTGACCTCGAGGGCCTCGCGGCGGCTGTGGGTCAGCGAGCCCAGCAGGTCCCACTGGTCGCAGATCTTCTGGCACCGRGCGTTGACGCTCGGAGAGTCGTAGTAATCCAGCTCACTGGGGAAAAATGGGGGAAAATGGGGAGAAATGGGAGGGAAATGGGGAAAACCAGAGGGAAATGGGGAAAAATGGGGGGTGTTTTGGGTTCCCACACTTGAGCTCCTGGGGTTTGCTTTTGGGGACACTTTGGGGGTGATTTTGGCATCCAGTTTGGAGGTGATTTTGGGATCAAATTTGAGGCATTTTGGGGGTGTTTTGGGTTCCCATACTTGAGCTCCTAGGCAATGATTTGGGTTTGCTTTGGGGTCCAATTTGGGGGTGATTTTGGGTTCCCATACTTGAGCCCCTGGGGTTTGCTTTTGGGGACACCAGAGGTGATTTTGGGGTCCAATTTCGGGTATTTTGGGGTGTTTTGGGTTCCCATACTTGAGCTCCTGGGCGATGGCTGGGGTTTGCTTTTGGGAACACTTTGGGGGTGATTTTGTGGTCCAGTTTGGGGTGTTTTGGGGGTGTTTTGGGTTCCTGTTCTTGAACTCTTGGGGTTTGCTTTTGGGGACACTTTGGGGGTGATTTTGGGGTCCAATTTGGGGTGTTTTGGGTTCCCATACTTGAGCTCCTGGGTGATGACTTGGATTTGCTTTTGGGAACACTTTGGGGGTGATTTTGGGGTCCAGTTTGGGGTATTTTGTGTTCCCATACTTGAGTTCCTGGGCGATGGCCGCGATCTGCTCCACCCGGTCCTGGTGCGCCGCCAGGTCCGACTCGAAGGCCTCGTGCTTGCGGAGCAGCGCCCGCACCTGGGCCAGGGAGGCCGTGCCCGAGTCCCGGTCCCGCAGGGCCACCTCCTTACCTGGGCACAGGTGTGGGGAAACCTCTGAGATCCCTAAATCCACCCTGTGCCATCCGCTGTGCCACCTCCTTACCTGGGCACAGGTGTGGGGACATCCCTGAGACCCCAAAACCCTGCCTGTTGCCACCCCTGTTGCATCTTCCTATACCTGGGCCACAGGTTTGGGGGACATCCCTGAAGACCCCAAAACCCACCCTGTGCCATCTCCTGTGCCACTCCTTACTGGGCACAGGTGGTGGGGACACCCTGAGACCTCCAAAACCGCTGCTGTGCCATTCCTGTGCCCCCCTCCTTACCTGGGCACAGAGTGGGGGGACATCCCTGAATCTCTGTCACCCCTCAATTCCATTCCCTGCGCCAAATCCATTCTCTGGAACCCCCAGAATCCTGGTGTCTGAACCTCCCAAATCCCTCCCCTGAAACCCTACAGATCAATTATCGCTGAACCCCAAATCCATCCTCTTCTCCCGCACATCCATCCCCTGAGCACCCCAAATCTCTCCACCTGCCCCAAATCCTACCCTGAAACCCCTACATTCATTCCTGAACCCAAATCCCTTGCTGCCTCCCCAAATCCCTGCGCCTGCCCCAAATCCCTCCCCTGAACCCCCAAATCCCTCCCCTGCCCCTCAAATCTCCCTTGCCCCCAGACCCCTCCCCACCCTTTACCTTCCGTCCACCCCTCGTGGATCGAGGCTTTCTGCCGGAATTTCTCYGCCAGGTGATCGAGGCGCTCCAGGCGCCGCAGCTCCGTCAGCAGCCACTCCTCGTGTCCCTTCTCAGCCTGCTCCAGGCGCTGCCACCCTGCCCCGATGTCCTGGGGACCCCAGAATCGTCCAGGTTCACCCCAAAACCCCCTGGCACAGGTGACCCCACTCCTCGTGTCCCTTCTCGGCCTGCTCCAGGCGCTGCCACCCTGCCCCAATGCCCTGGGGACCCCAAAAACCTTCAGAATCACCCCAAAAACCCCTCAGAGTCACCCCAAAACCCTCAGAGCCACCCCAAAACTGTCCAGGGTAACCCCAAAACCCCTCAGAGTTGCCTCAAAATCCCTCAGTCACCCCAAAAACCCCTCAGAGTTACCCCAAGGTGGATTTGACCCCCTGAGAACCCCCAAATCCCAACCCAGAACCCCAAAGACCCCAGACGCCCCGAGATCATCCTGCCCTCGGAGGGTCAGGGCAGATTTGGGGCAGTTTAGGGTGGATTTGGGGCAGTTTAGGGTGGATTTGGGGCAGTTTAGGGTGGATTTAAGCCCCCCCAGGACCCCAAAGCCCCCAGACCATCCTGCCCCCAGAAGGCAAAGGCAGATTTGGGGCTAAGGCAGATTTGGGGCAGTTTAGGATGGGTTTTACCCCCGCCAGGACCCCGAAGCCCCCAGACCCACCGAGACCATCCTGTCCTCGGAGGGCATGAAGGCTGAGGCAGATTTGGGGCAGTTTAGGGTGGGTTTAGGACCCCGAAGCCCCCAGACCCACCGAGACCATCCTGCCCTCGGAGGGCATGAAATCTGAGGCAGATTTGGGGCAGTTTAGGGTGGATTTAGGACCCCGAAGCCCCCAGACCCACCGAGACCATCCTGCCCTCGGAGGGCATGAAGGCGGGCCGGCCGCTGAGGCGCAGTTTGGTCTGCAGGGTGTTGAAGTTGATCTCCAGCTGACATTTCTCCTGCACCTTGGGGGGTTTGTGCACCCGCCGGTACTCGCGGAAATCCTCCAGCTTCTGCTGCATGGCCGGGATGGTCTTCTGGGGGTCCCGGGCCTCCAGCCAGGGGATGGTGCGCTGGATCCACGCCAGCAGCTGGGGGAAAAGGGATATTTGGGGTGTGGGATGGGGTTTGGGGTGTGGGATGGGGTTTGGGGTGTGGGATGGGGTTTGGGATGGTCTTCTGGGGGTCCCGGGCCTCCAGCCAGGGGATGGTGCGCTGGATCCACGCCAGAAGCTGGGGGAAAAGGGATATTTGGGGTGTGGGATGGGGTTTGGGGTTTGGGATGGGGTTTGGGATGGTCTTCTGGGGGTCCCAGGCCTCCAGCCAGGGGATGGTGCGCTGGATCCATGCCAACAGCTGGGGGAAAAGGGATATTTGGGGTGTGGGATGGGGTTTGGGGTGTGGGATGGGGTTTGGGATGGGGTTTGGGGTGTGGGATGGGGCTGGATCCACACCAGCACCTGGGGACAGGAACTGGAAATGTGGGAGGGGGATTTGGGGTGTTTTTGGGTGGGATTTGGGGTTTTTCCCCCCTTACATCCGAGGCCAGGCACTCACAGTGATCCACAGGGGATTTGGGGTGTTTTTGGGGTGTTTTGGGGGTGTTTTTGGGGTGTTTTCCCCCTCACATCCGAGGCCAGGCACTCAAAGTGATCCATGGGGGGATTTGGGGTGTTTTTGGGGTGTTTTTGGGTGGGATTTGGGTTTTTTCCCCCCTTACATCTGAGGCCAGGCACTCACAGTGATCCACAGGGGATTTGGGGTGTTTTTGGGGTGTTTTTGGGGTGTTTTTGGGGTTTTTTCCCCCCTTACATCCGAGGCCAGGCGCTCGTAGTCCTCCATGAGCTGCTCGTTCTCCTGGTTCACGGCCAGAACTTTGCAGATGCGATTGGCCGCCGTCTCCGCCTGCGGGAACACGGGAATTCCGGATTGGGAATTTGGGAATATGGGATCGGGACTATGGGGATATGGAGATATGGGAATATGGGATTGGGAATACAGAAATTTGGGATCGGGAATTTGGGATTGGGAATTTGGGAATATGGGATTGGGACTATGGGGATATGGAGATATGGGAATATGGGATTGGGAATACAGGCATTTGGGATTGGGAATTTGGGAATATGGGAATATAGGATTGGGAATATGAGAATAGGAATATAGGAATTTGGGATTGGGAATTTGGGAATATGAGAATGGGAATATGGGATTGGGCATATGGGAATTTGGGAATATGGGATTGGGGGTATGGGGATATGGAGATATGGGAATATGGGATTGGGAATACAGAAATTTGGGATCGGGAATTTGGGATTGGGAATATGGGATTTGGAATATGGGAATATGGGAATATAGGATTGGGAATATGGGAATGGGAATATAGGAATTTGGGATTGGGAATTTGGGAATGTGAGAATGGGAATATGGGAATATGGGATTGGGAATAGGGGAATTTGGGAATATGGGATTTGGCATATGGGAATGGGAATATGAGAATGGGAATTTGGGAATATGGGACTGGGAATATGGGAATATGGGAATATGGGAATGGGAATATGAGAATGGGAATATGGGAATATGGGAAAATGGGAATGGGAATTTGGGATTGGGAATATGGGAATGGGAAATGGGGTCAGGGACACCCCTGGCCCCAGGGAAAGAGGCAGAGGGAAGAGAAAAAAGGAGGAAAAAGGGAAAGTGAAAGGAAAAATAAAGGGGAAAAGAAGGAGGAAAAAGTATAAATAGGAGAAAAAAGAGAGGGAAAGGAATGGGAAAACTGGGAGAAAACAGGGGGAAAACAAAAAAAGTTTGAAGGAAAGAAAGGGGAAAGACGAAAGACAGGGAGGGGAAAAAGGGCAAAAAATAGGAAAAAGGGGGGAAAAAATGTAGGAAAGGGGAAAATGGGAGAAAAGAGGGGAAAATTGGGAGAAAAGGGGAAAAAAGGGGAAAGAAAAAGAAAATAGAAGAAAGGGGAAAGAAAAAGGAACCCCAGCCCTCGGTGGGTCTGATCCCAATCCCGATCCCGATCTGCCCCAGCAGGAGGAGGAGGAGGAGGCCGGGCTGGAGGTACCTGGGTGGGAGGCAGAGGAGGAATCCAGGAGGAGGAGGAGGAGGAGGACGAAGAGGAACTGGGAAGGGCCGGGAGGAGGAAAATCCAACGGCCGGGGGGAAGGAAAGAAAGGAAATCAATGAAGGAAATCAATAAATCAAATCAAGGATATGGGGGGAAAAGGGAGGGAGGGAAAGGAAAGGAGGAAAGGAAGGGAACGAAGGGGAAAAGGAAAGGCAGAAAGGAGGAATGGAAAGGGATAAAGGGGAAAAATAAGGGGATGAAGGGGAAAAAGAAAGGGATGAAGGAAAGGGAAAAGGAAGGGAATAAAGGGAATGAGAAAGGGAATAAAGGAAAGGAGAAAAGGGATAAAGTAAAGGAAAAAGGAAAGGAATAAAATGCAATAGGAAGGGAATAAAGGGCAAAAGGAAAGGGATAAAGGAAAGGGGAAAAGAAGGGGAGAAAGGGGAAAAGGAAAGGGATAAATAAAAGGAAAAAGGAAGGGAATAAAGGAAAGGAATGAGAAAGGGAATAAAGGAAGGGGGAAAGGAAAGGGATAACAGAAAGGGGAAAAGGAAGGGAAAAAAGGGCAAAAGGAAGGGAATAAAGACAGGGAATGAGGAAGGGAACACAGGAAGAACCCCGAGGAAAAGGCAGCGCGACCTCAGCGGAGCCAGGCCCCGCTTCCCCTGTGCCCAGGCCAAGCAGAGCAGCAGCCAGGCAGATCCCGGGGCAGATCCCAGATCCCAGGGCAGATCCCAGGGCAGATCCCAGACCCTGAGCAGATCCCAGGCAGATCCCAGGGCAGATCCAAGATCCCAGGCATATCCCAGGGCAGATCCTGGGCAGATCCCAGACCCTGAACAGATCCCAGACCCCGAGCAGATCCCAGGCAGACCCCAGGGCAGATCCCAGATCTCAGGCAGATCCCAGACCCTGAGCAGATCCCAGGAAGATCCCAGGCAGATCCCAGGCAGACCCCAGGGCAGGGCAGCGGGGCTCTCCGGGGCCGGGCTCACCTTCTGGGCCCCGGAGAAGGCGTGGTAGAAGCAGGACACGTAGGTCATGATGGCCTTCTCGTCGGGCCTCAGCGTGCCCACGATATCTGCCCGGGGAGAGCAGAGACAGCCACAGCTCCAGCAGCATTCCCAAATCCCCAAAAAATGCCCAGCGCGGGCGGGAAGCGCTTCCCGGGGTCGGGACCCCCCCTGGGATGGCTCATGGGGGGTTGGTCCTGCCTTGGTCATGTCCCTCAATCCCCCATCCCGGATCTCACGTGGATTTCTATGAATTTCCCATGGATTTCCCACGGATTTCCATTAATTTCCCATGGATTTCCCATGGATTTCCATTCATTCCCATTAATTTCCCACAGATTTCCATGGAATCCCGTGGATTTCCATTGATTTCCCATGGATTCCTATGAATTTCCCATAGATTTCCATTGATTTCACATGGATTCCCATGAATTTCCCATGGATTCCCATTCATTTTCCATGAATTTCCCATGGATTTCTACAAATTTCCCATGGATTTCTGTGGATTTCCATGGAATCCTGTGGATTTCCACTAACTTCCCATGGATTCCCATGAATTTCCCATGGATTTCCCATGGATTCCTACTAATTTCCCATGGATTTCTGTGGATTTCCATGGAATCCCATGGATTCCTATGAATTTCCCATGGATTTCCATGGAATCCTGTACAAATTTCCCATGGATTTCCCACAGATTTCCATGGAATCCGGTGGATTTCCATTAATTTCCCATGGATTTCCATGGACTCCTGTGGATTTCCCATTGACTTCCATGGATTTTTATGGAATCCCATGGATTTCCAATGATTCCCATTCACTTCCCCACAGATTTCCCATATATTCCCATGGATTTCCCATGGATTTTCCACAGATTCCCACAAATTTCCCACTAATTCCCCACGGAATTCCCCCAATTTCAGGACCCCCAGGCAGATTTAACCCCTCATGAGCCAGCTGGGGGCGGTCCCGGAGCCCCCCCGAGCGACAGCGGCCGCGGCTGCAAGAGA
>NDFG01000116.1:243162-254850 GCA_002167245.1 Sporophila hypoxantha | reverse complement strand
GGGCCGGTCGGGACTCGCTCGGCTCCGGGCACGCGGAGCTTTCCCCAGCTCGGATCCCAACAAACCGGCCCGGCCGCAGCCGCTGCCAGCCCGGCCCGCCCGGCCCCGGAGGGATCCTGTGGGAATGGTCCTGGATCCCACAGGGAATAGTTCTGGATCCTGTGGGAATGGTCCCGGAGATCCCAAAGGAATGGTCCTGGATCCCACAGGGAACAAACCGGCCCGGCCGCAGCCGCTGCCAGCCTGGCCCACCCGGCCCCGGAGGGATCCTGTGGGAATGGTCCTGGATCCTGTGGGAATGGTCCTGGATCCCACAGGGAATGGTCCTGGATCCCACAGGGAACGGTCCCTATCCTGCAGGGAATGATCCCAATTCCACAGGGAACGATCCCTGATCCCACAGGGAACAGTCCTGGATCTCACAGGGAATGATCCCAGAGATCCCACAGGGAACAGTCCTGGATCTCACAGGGAATGATCCCGGATCCCACAGGGAATGATCCCAATCCTGCAGGGAACAGTCCTAGAGATCCCACAGGGAACACTCCCAATCCCACAGGGAATGGTCCTGGATCCTGCAGGGAATGACTCCAGATCCCACAGGGAACAGTCCTGGATCTCACAGGGAATGGTCCCAGAGATCCCGCAGGGAACAATCCCAATCCCGCAGGGAACAGTCCCAATCCTGCAGGGAATGATCCCAAAGATCCCACAGGGAACAGTCCCAATCCCACAGGGAATGATCCCAATCCTGCAGGGAACGATCCCAATCCCGCAGGGATAATTCCATCAAAACCCATGGAACAGTTGTGACCTCCATGAGCTGTCTCTGAGTTTGGAATCCTGGAATTCCCAGAATTCCTGGAATTCTCAAGCACCCCGTGACTCAGTGGTGGGATGGCGGCACCACCCAGGTTTGAAGGGTTTGGGTCAAGGTCAAAGGGTTTAGGTCAAGGTCGAAGAGTTTTGGGTCAATTTTAAAGGGTTTGGGTCAAGTTTAAAGGGTTTGAGTCAAGGGTTTGGGTCAGGGGTAAAGGGTTTTGGGTCAAGTTTAAAGGGTTTGGGCCAAGTTTAAAGTGTTTGGGTCAGGGTTGAAGGGTTTGGGTAAAGGTTAAAGGGTTTTGGGTCAAGTTTAAAGTGTTTGTGTCAAGGGTTTGGGTCAGGGTTGAAGGGTTGGGGTAAAGGGTTTTGGTCACAGTTAAAGGGCTTAGGTCAGAGCTAAAGGATTTGGGTCAGGTTAAAGAGTTTGGGTAAAGATTAAAGGGTTTAAGTCAAATCTAAAGGGTTTAAGTCAAGGTTCATGGGTTTCAGTAAAGATTAAAACCCCTCAAAATCCTGATTTTGGCCTAAAAGGGGCACTGGGGTGTTGGATCCCAGCGGATCCCCGGGCTGGGGCCTCACCCTCGGCGCCGATGGAGACGAGCTTGACGCCTTTGCTGGCGATGAAGTCCAGGGCCTTGTTGACYTTGTTGATCTTGTGCACCCTCATCTTGCCCCGCTCGGGCTTTGGGAGCCGCTCCCCTGAAATGGGAACGGGGTCAGGACTGGAGGGTTTGGGTCAGGGTTAAAGGGTTTGGGTCAGGATTAAAGGGTTTGGGTCAGGACTGGAGGGTTTGGGTCAGGACTGGAGGGTTTGGGTCAGGACTGAAGGGTTTGGGTCAGGGTTAAAGGGTTTGGGTCAGGGTTAAAGGGTTTGGGTCAGGATTAAAGGGTTTGGGTCAGGACTGAAGGGTTTGGGTCAGGACTGGAGGGTTTGGGTCAGGGTTAAAGGGTTTGGGTCAGGGTTAAAGGGTTTGGGTCAGGGTTAAAGGGTTTGGGTCAGGACTGAAGGGTTTGGGTCAGGGTTAAAGGGTTTGGGTCAGGACTGAAAGGTTTGGGTCAGGACTGGAGGGTTTGGGTCAGGACTGAAGGGTTTGGGTCAGGACTGAAGGGTTTGGGCCAAGGTTAAAGGGTTTGATTCAGGGTTAAAGGGTTTGGGTCAGGACTGAAAGGTTTGGGTCAAGGTTAAAGGGTTTGGGCCAAGGTTAAAGGGTTTTGGGTCAAGTTTAAAGGTGTTTGGGGAATAAGTTTCAAGACACTTTGTGCCAGTCTGGAGGTTTTTTGGGCTGAGTTTGGGGATTTTGGGCCCACTTTAAGGGATTTTTGGGCCCAGTTTGGAGGATTTTGAGCTCAGTTTGGGGTTTTTTTGGTGGCCCACTAAGGATTTTGTGCTGAAGGCCTGACCTCGAGATGACCTCGAGCAGCAGCATCAAGCTTGAGCCCGGTCCGGAAATCTGTCGATAGTTCTCGATCTCGTGCCGCCCTTGCGCAGAGTGGAGTTCAAACCAGGCCCGTGAACGTCTGCGGGGCCAGGCTGGGGTCAGCCTGGGGGAGCCCCTGGGGTTTGGGGGGACTCTGGGTTTGGGGGGACCCCTGGGTTTGCGAGGGGACCCCTGGGTTTTGGGGGGACCTCTGGGGTTTGGGGGGGAGCCCCTGGGGTTTGGGGGGACCCCTGGGGTTGGGGGGGGACCCCATGGGCTTGGGGGGACCTCGGTTTTTGGGGGGACCTCTGGGTTTGGGGGGACCCTGGGGTTTGGGGGGACCTCGGGCTTTGGGGGGACGCCCTTGGGTTTGGGGAAACCCTTGGGGTTTGGGGGGAAACCCCTGGGCTTGGGGGGACCACTCGTTTGGGGAACCCCTGGGGTTTGGGGGGACCCCTGGGCTTGGGGGGAAAATGGGGGGACTGGGATTCCTCATCCCAGCAGGAATAACCCCACTGATGCCCACTGGAATGATTCCCAGCTGGGAATGACCCCACTGATCCAGCAGTGAATGACCCCAGGTTACTGACCCCACCGCAAATTACCCAGTTATTGATCTTCCATCGGAATGACCTCAGGCTTACCTGATCCCCACTGGGAATGACCCTGGTTATTGATCCCACTGGGAATGATCCACTAGATCCCATCAGGAATGACCCAGGTTAATTGATGCCCGCAGGCATGACCCAGGTTTATTGATCCCATCAGCAATGCCCCCAGGTTAATTGATCCCAGCAGGAATGACCCACTGATCTCATCAGCAATGGCCCAGGTTATTGATCCCATCAGCAATGACTCAAGGTTATTGATCCCAGCAGGATGACCCCAGGTTATTGATCCCACTGATCCCATCAGCAATGCCCCAGGTTATTTGATCCCACTGGAATGACCCCAGGTTATTGATCCCAGCAGGAATGATCCAACTGAGTACCCATCAAGCAATGACGCCCAGGTTTTTTTTTTAATTTGGATCCCGCCCCCCACTGGGAATGACCCTGGGTTTATTGATTCCACTGATCCCCATCAGCATGACCCCAGGTTTATTGATCCCATCAGCAATGACTCCAGGTTATTGGGATGCCACTGATCCCATCAGCAATGACCGCCAAGGTTATTGATCCCAATCAGGTATCGACCCCCAGGTTATTGATCCCAACCTGAATCCCATCGAGCAATGACCCAGGTTATTGATCCCTCTCAGCAATGGCACCAGGTTATTTATCCCGATCAGCAAAAGACCCCAGGTTATTGAGACTGGCAATGACCCCGACCTTTCAATCCCAGGGAAACGCCCCAATCCCACAACCCCCAGCTGCATTACTGTGGAACCTGGGACGGCTTCCTACCCCACAATCCGCTTGTGGGGCACATTTTGGGATCAGGAAACCCGCCCAACCCCAGAAATCCAACAGTGAGTCTGGCTGAGACCAAACCCGGGGAAAACCCGGGCTGATCCCCCGGATGTGGGAACAGCCCAGGTCCAGTAGATCCCCGGGAGATCCAGTTTGGGGGGCTCTGGATCGCCCCGGGCTGCGGGGCAGGCCCGGGGCGGTGGGGACTTTTGGCCGTGCCAGGCCCCGCACATGCCTGAGGCGGGCGTGGGCCGGGCGCGCCGCACGGGGCTACTGAGTCACCTGGGCAACGGAGAGACTCCCGGAAAAACCCCACAAAAAATCCAGTTCTGGATCCCCTTCATGGACACAGACAGGGCACTGAGTTCACCCTGGGCTACAAGACGAGATCCCGGAAACATCCCACAAAAATCCATTCTGGATCTCCTTACAGTGACAGGCAGCACCCCTGAGAGATCCCGAAAAACCCCAGAAAATCTCCCACAAAAACGCCAAAACAAAAAATCCCATCTGGATCTTCCTTTTGGACACGAACGGGCACTGAGTCACCTGGGCACAGGAGAGATCCCGGACAATCCCAACAAAAATCTCATTCTGCGATCTCCTTCAGTGACAGGCACAGCCTGCAGAGATCCAGAAAAATCCCAGAAAATCCCATCCTGGGGATTCCTTCAAATGGGCCAGGCACAGCCCCAAAAGAAGATCCCCGTAAAAAACCAACAAAAATCCCACAAAAACCCCACAAAAAGTCCCATTCTGGGATCCCATTCAAATGGACATGCACAGCCCCAAGAGATCCCGAAAAACCCCAACATAAACTCTCAAAAAAAATCCCACAAAAATCCCATTCTGCGGATCTCCTTCAGTGCAGGCACAGCCCTGAGAGATCCAGAAAACCCCAGAAAAATCCCACAAAAATCCCGGAAAAATCCCCATTCTGGGATCTCTTTATGGACACGAACGGGGCACTGAGTCAACCTGGGCAACAGGAGAGATCGCCGGAAAAATCCACAAAAATCTGCAATTTCTGGGATCTCCTTTCAGTGACAGGCACAGCCCTGAGAGATCCAGAAAAATCCCAGAAAAATCCGTCTGGATCTCCTTCATGGGCAGGCACCCGCCCCAAAGAGATTCCCGTAAAAAACCCACAAAAAATCGCACAAAAACCCACAAAAATCCCATTCTGGGATCCCATTCATGACATGCACAGCCCCAAGAGAATCCAGAAAAACCCGCACAAAAACCCCACAAAAATCCATTCTGGATCTCCTTCAGTGACAGGCAACAGCCCCCGAGAGATCCCCAGAAAAACCCCAGAAAAATCCCAAACAAAAAATCTCATTCCAGGATCTCTTTTGGGCAGGCACAGCCCCAAGAGAATCTCGTATAAAAAATCCCAGAAAAATCCCGGGAAAACCCCCAAAAAAATCCCATTCTGGATTCCTTATGGACCACCGCAGGCAAGATCCCAGAAAAGAACCCAAAAAATCCAGAAAGATCCCATAAAAATCCCCATAAAATCCCAGAAAGTTTTCCATAAAAATCCAATAAAAATCCCAGAAAGATCCCATAAAAATTCCCGTAAAATCCCACTCTGGATCTCTCCAAGGGGTCACCGGCGTTCCTGGAAATCCCAAAATCCCCCCGAGCTCTCATTTTCCTTCAAAATCCGGCGAAAAAACTCGGCTGCAAAATCCCGGGAATTCTGTGCTGAGGGAACTAGCCCCGGACCCAGGATGTTCCCAAAAGCCCAAAACGAGGGGTTTTCCCCCCAAAAATTTGGGAATTTGGGATTTTTTTAAAGAACGGGAAACGGGTTGGGAACAGCGGGGTCTGGGGAGGGGCGGTGGGGCGGGGGAATCCAGGATAAAATAAAATCGCGGGATCAAAATCTGGGGTAAAATCAGGATAAATCCGGATAAAATCTGGGATATAAATCTGGGATAGAATCCAGGATAAAAAATCGGATAAATCTGGGATAAAAATCCAAGATTAAAATCCGGGATAATCTGGATAAAAATCTAGGAAAGAAAATCCGGAATAAAATCTTGGGATAAAATCTAGGATATAAGTCAAATCTGGGATTAAAATCCAGGATAACAAATCCTGGGATAAATCCAGGATCAAATTAACAGGAAAATCTGGGTGAATCCGGGATAAAATCCGCGGATAAAATCTAGGAATAAAAATCTGGGTAAAATCAAATCCGGGTAAAATCCTGGGATAAAATCTGGAATAAAATCTGGGATAAAATCTGGGATAACTAACCCGGGATACAAATAAAATCCCCGGATAAAATCTGGGGATAAAATCTCAGGAATAAAATCCGGGATAAATGCTGGAATAAAATCTGGGAAGAAATCTGGGATAAAATCAATCCGGGACAAAAAATAAAAATTCCAGGATAAATCCCGGCCGGAGCGACCCCCCGGCGCATTCCTGCCCGAAATAACCATCCAAAAATGCTAAAAAAGCGCGATTCCCGCGCGGGCCCTCTGAATTTCCTTCCCAGGAAGCGCCGCCGGAGCCTTTTCCAGCATTGTCAGCGTCCGGGGCCCCCTCTCCCTGGCGGAAAAAAAAAAAACCCAAATCCCGGGAATCGCGGCGCTGATAAAGAATTCCCAGGGAATTCCAGGGCCTGGAAAAGGGGAGCCAGCCTGCTTCAGCCTCCGGCCACCCCAAATGTTCCCTGAAAAAATGTGGGAGAGAGGGAAATCCTCCTCGGTCCGGCTTGGGATTTGGGATTGCCGGGTTGCCCCGAGGATTGTTGGATCTGGAGGCTTTCATTGCTCTTTGCATCCTTTTTTTCCTCTGGTTCTCCATGAAACAGCGCTGGGGAAACAGCGGATGGGAGGAAATACCCTGCCTCCTCTTCCTCCTTTCCGTGGAAAAATCGGGAAGTTTCGGGAGGAAAATGCATCTTCCTCCTCTTTTCCTTCATTTTTTACCAAAAAACTCGGGAATTCAGGAGGAAAATGCATTTTCCTTCCCTCTTTTCCTCCATTTTTCCTAAAAAATCGGGAATTCAGGAGAGAAAATCACTTTACTTATTTTCTTCATTTTTTAATTAAAAATTGGGAATTTTCCAGGAGAGAAAATGCATTTTCCTCCCTCTTTTCCTCCAATTTTTTTCCTAAAATTGGGGACTTTCAGGAGGAAAGATGCATTTTCCTCTCTATTTTCCATCATTTTTTTATCTAAAAATCTGGGAATTCACAGGAGGAAAATGCACTTTCCTCTCTATTGTTCCATCATTTTCCCCCTAAAAAATTTGGAATTTCAGGAGGAAAATGCACATTCCCCCCCATTTTCCGGTCATTTTTTTAATCTAAAAAATTGGAATTTTAAGGGCTGGGAAAATGCATTTTCCTCCCCTATTTTCCTCCATTTTTTCCCTAACCCCCACTTTGGGATGGAAAATCCCTTGGGAGAGAAGCTTGGGATGTGTCCTGTGGAGGAATCCCAAGGATATTCCCAACTTTTTAAGGGAAAATTTCCATTCCTGGGCAGGGCTGGGAATGCTGTCCCTGGGGTTGTTTTCTGGGGAATTTTTTCCCCAGGAGCCTCCTCAGGGACAGCAGATTTACCCCAAAAAGCCCAAATTGGCCTTTGCCTTGGGGAGCCTTCCCAGAATTCCTCATTTTTTGGGTCCTTTTTGGGGGTTTTTCCCCTGTGGGGAACTCCCGAGAATTCGCAGGTGGAATGAGCCGCCCCCCCCCCCGGGTGGGATTTGGGGTTTT
This sequence comes from Sporophila hypoxantha, assembly GCA_002167245.1. NCBI lineage: Eukaryota > Metazoa > Chordata > Aves > Passeriformes > Thraupidae > Sporophila > Sporophila hypoxantha. Next base: position 247,458 of record NDFG01000116.1, on the reverse strand, counting down.
TTTTTCCCCGGGCCTGGAGCCCCCAAAGAATCGCCCAAAAAAATCCCCAAAACTGAGGCTGGTTCCAGGGGCCTCGTTAGGGCAGGAAGAATTCGCTCCCACACCCCCAAATTCCCTTTCCAATTGAACGAAAATTCCAGAGGGAATAAAAAACTCATCCAGGCGTTGCCCTGGGCTCAATTAGCGGGGGTTCATGCACATCCTTTGCATAATTAACATAATACCGAGTCGCCCGCTTGTCCGAGGAGAGGAAAAAGGGAGGAAAAGGAGGAAAAATCCGGGTATGATGACCCAGAAACCAAATGAGGGGCCAGATGGGGAAAAAGGGAACCAAATAACACAGTGGAAGTGATGAAAAATGAGGGAAAGTCACCCTAGAAATCAGGAAATGAGGAAAAAGTGAGGAAAAGAAACAGGGGCAAATTGAGCAAAAATTTCAGGGAAACTGAGGAAAACTGGGAAATATGAGGAGAACACTAGGAATGTGATGATAACACCAGGAAAAGTGGCCCCAAACCAGGGGAAAAATGAGCCGAGAAAAGTGTGAAAAATGACCAGAAACTTGGAAAAGTCCCTCAAAAATGGGAAAAATGACCAGGAAAATTTGGGAAGATGACAAAAAAAAGCTGGAATGCAAAGCCAAAAAAATCAGGGAAGTTGCTCAAAAATCATTGGAAATGGGAACGCAAAAAAAATGGAGAAACAATTCAAAACGGTGGGAATCGAACAAAATAATGGTGGGAATGTAGTGAAAATCAGGGAAATCGAGCAAAATTGGGGAAAGAAGCAAAATGTGAGGGGAAAGATGGCTAAAAAAATGTTGGGAACAATGATGAAAGAATCAGGAACAATGAAGCAGAAAATGAAGGAACATGAGGAATTTGGGTGGTGTTTTGTCCTTCCCCGTCAACCGTTCCCAGCACATCCGGGTTCTCCTCCTCCCGCCGAAATGGTTTTTTTGTGGTTTTTGGATGTTTTTTTGCTAGTGTGTTTTCTTGGATGTTTTTGCTGTTGTTTTTTCTGGATGTTTTTGCTGTTGATTTTTTGGAATGTTTTTGCTTGTTGAGTTTCTGGAATGTTTTTTGCTGTTGATTTCTTGGATGTTTTTGCTGTTGATTTTCTGATGTTTTTGCTGTTGTTTTTCTGGATGTTTTGGCTGTTGGTTTTTCTGGATGTTTTGCTGTTGAATTTTCTGGAATGTTTTTCCTGTTTGATTTTTCTGGAGTTGTTGCTGTTGATTTTTGGATGTTTTTGCTGTTGATGTTTGGGTGTTTTTGCTGTTGATTTTTTGGATGTTTTTGCTGTTGAATTTTTTTTGATTGCTGTTGTTTTCTGGATGTTTTTGCCTGTTGAGTTTTGGATGTTTTACCTTTCTTTTCTGGATGTTTTTGCTGTTGTTTTTCTGGATGTTTTGCTGTTGATGTTTGGGTGTTTTTGCTGTTGTTTTTCTGGGAATGTTTTTGTCTGTTGATTTTCGGATGTTTTGCCGTTGTTTGTCTGATGTTTGCTGTTTGATTTCTGGATGTTTTTGCTGGTTGATTTTTTTTTGATGTTTTTTGCCGTTGTTTTTTGTTGTTTTTGCTGTTGATTTCCTGGATGTTTTTGCTGTTTGAGTTTCTGCGATGGTTTTGCTGTTGATTTTTTGTGTTTCTGATGTTTTTTTTGCCTGTAGATTTTCCCTGGATGTTTTTGCTGTTGATTTTTTTTTGTGTTTTTTGGATTTGTTTTCTGTTGTTTTTTTGGGTGTTTAGCTGTTGATGTTTGATGTTTTTTGCCGTTGTTTTTCGGATGTTTTTTTGTTGCTTTCTCTGCATCTGCGCTCCCCGGGGGAGGCCGGAGCGCAGGATTCTCCTCATCTCCTGCCTTATTCGGCTCCGGGCCCGGGATTGTTTTGGGAATAACGCGGCGAATTCCGGGCAAGGAAATGCTCAGGTCCCGCCACGCCGCCCCCTCCCGGCTGGGAATTTGGGGTTTTTTGGGTGTTTTTGGGTGTTTGGGTGTTTTTGGTGCGGCTAGGTGGGCAGGGACGTGCCCGCATTCGCAGGCGGATGAGGCGCCACGCCACTCCGCTGGGGGTGCGGCAGCGCCGGGGGCCGCCTCCCCCGAAATTATCCAAAAAGAATTTCGGGAGATTTCCCAGGCCAGAAAAAGCGCGCCGTGCCTTATTCTGGGATTTTCTTGCCCCAAAATGCTGCCTGCAGCAGGATGGGCTGAAGAATTCCTTGGCGGGACAGGAGGTGGAAGAAGCTGGAAACGGCCCCAAAAATGGAAAAAAAAAGAGAAATATCCCCAAATGAGGACAGAAGGGAGGAAGTGATCCCAAATGAGGGTTGGGATCCGCCAAACTGCACCTGGGATGGGATCCCAAAAATGAAATGGCAGGAGTTCTGTTCCCAGTGATCCCCAGTCTGGAACTGGAGGAAAAACACGCTGATAATTCCTGGGGTTTTTATGGAAGAAAAACACCTGGTTAGGGAAAAAATTCTTGGAGGAAAAACCACCTGGTTTAGGGGCAAAAATTCGTGGGGTTTTAATAGGAGGATAAACCACACTGGTAGGGCTAAAATTCTGGAGGCATAAACCACCTGTTTAGGGCAAAAACGCCTTCAGTTTTATAGTAAAGAAAAACACCTGTATAGGACAAAAAGTCCTGAGGGATTATAAGAGAAAAAACATCATAATCTGGGGCAAAACATTTCAGGGGTTTTATAGGAGGAAAAACACACTGATTGGGGCAAAAATTCCTGGAGGAAAACACCTTTTAGGGGCTAAAATTCCTGGACGGAAAAACACCTGATTGGGGCTAAAATATTTCAGGGGTTTTGATGGAAAGAAAAACACCTGCTTAGGGGCTAAAATTCCGTGGAGGAAAAAACACCTGGTTTTAGGCAAAAATTCCTGGAGGAAAAACACCTGTTTAGGGCAAAAAAATTCCTGGGGTTTTATCGTTGGAAGGAAAAACACCAATGACTGGGGCAAAAAATCCGGAGTTTTTATGGAATGAAAACCACCTGTTTAAGGGCAAAAATTCCTGGAGGAAAACGCACCTGATTGGGGCAAAAAACATCCGGGGTTTTATAGGAGGAAAAACACCTGACTGGGGCAAAAATTCCTGAGGAAAAGCGACCTGAAAATTCCTGGGTTTTCTGGTTGGGTTTTGGGGAGGGAGGAAGGAAAGGAAAGGAAGGAAAGGACGGAAGGAAACAAGACGGACGCTGCTTCAGGCCCCGCGCTTCCGTGGTCCGCTGCTCTCCGCTGCTCCGGCGCATCTGTTTGGAATTCAGAGAATTCCAAGAGGGACGAAATCCCTTCCATAGGGCCGCCGTCCACGGCCGAGGGCTCCGGGACACTCGGAATTCCAAGCAGCCCAAACGCAGGAAGGCGCTGGGAAAGCCTCACGGTGGGGAAAGCGGCATTCCCAAATCCCAAATTCCCCAAAAAAAGAGGAGGAGTCGGGGCTATCCCTAAACTCCGCTCATAAACACCTTAATTAACCCTGGGGCAGAGCTTCGTCCACTCCTTCCGGCATTCCAGCCCGCCAAATCCCTGACAAATCACGGGAAAATTCAACCATTTGGGCAGAGAGGAGCAACAGGAACCGGGTGGGAAAACGCGGGAGAGGAGTGGGAAGCGCCGGAATGGCAGAAGTTGCAGAGGAAGAAGGAGGAGGAAGACGGAGGAGGAAGCTCAACGCCCGCGCTTCCTGGTGCCAAAAATAATTCGAACTTAGCCCGGTTTTTTCTTAGAAAAACCTGAAATCCAGTTAACCAAACGGCAAGGAGCCCAGCGGTGCATGGGCCGAGTTGTCCCCAGGACAGGGGGGTGCCCATAATGTCCCAAAAACTGAGGGGATTCAACCAAAATTCAGAGAGCTCAGCCCCAAAACTGAGGGGATTCACCACCAAAATTCAGCGAGCTTCAGCCCCAAAACTGAAGTGGGATTTCCACACCAAAATTCAGAGAGCTCAGCCACAAAACTGAGGGATCACCCCAAAATTCAGAGAGCTCAGCCCCATATTAAGGAAGTTATCCAAAATTTCAGGGAAATCTAAACAACAAAACATCGCGAAACTCAACAGAAATTGGTAAATTGACTCGAATTCAGCAGCAAAACTGAAGAAGAAATCATCCGAGGCCACAGGGAGTGAACACGAAACTCACGGAACTCAAGGCAGAACTCGGGAATGGAACCAACCAACTGCGGGAATTCACCCCAACTGCGGGAATTCACCCAAACTGAAGGGAATTCACCCAAACTGAGGGAAAATGGAACCCCAAACATGAGGGAATTCATCT
>NDFG01000116.1:135517-147396 GCA_002167245.1 Sporophila hypoxantha | reverse complement strand
TGGGAACACGAGGGGAACATTGGGGACCATCGACCAAGGGGACAGCAAGGGGTCACCCCATGGTCACCCACAAGGATCCCCATGGCACCATGGCCATGGCCAGGCACTCACCCAGGGCGGCCTCTGTCTGTAGGGGACACGAGGGGACATTGCGGGACATTGGGGGACATCAAGGGGTCAACCCCATGGGCACCCCTAAGGCCAGGGAACCCCCAGGACCCCACCCCAAACCCGTCACAACATTTGGCGAGGGCGACTCCCAAAAGGTTTTAGTGTTGTTCCCCCCCCCTTCCAGTTCCAGGGCGTTTTCTGGGGTTCTGGGTCCCCACCAAGGTTTGGGTCCTGTGCAGGTTTGGTTCCCCACCAGGTTGGGGTCCCACCAAGGTTGGGGTCTCCTGCTGGGGTTCTGGGGTCCCTGCTGGGGTTTTCTGGGGTCTGCTGGGGTTTTGGGTCCCACCCTGTCACGAGGGGCCGCGGCGCGTGCCCAGGCTGTAGATTGCTCGCACAGGATGCGTAAACAGGGACCACCCTGCACGATCGTCACTGCGGGGGACAGCGGTGTCACAGCTGTCCGCCTGTCCCTGCTGTCCCCCTGTCCCTGCTGTCCCGTCTCATGTCCTCGTCCCTCGTCCCCTGTCCCCCCTCCTCTCCACTGTCCCGCGTCCCTCTGTCCCTTCATGCCGTCCCCTCTGTCCCTGCAGTCCCCCTGATCCCCTGCTCCACTGTCCCCCCTGTCCTGCTGTCCCACTGTCCTGCTGTCCCCTCCGTACCCCTGTTCCCCTGTCCTGCTTCCCCTTCTTCCCACTGCGTCCCTCTGTCCCTGCTGTCCCTGCGCCCCTGTTGCCCAAATTGCCCTGCCTCTATTTCCCCGTTCTGCCCTCCTCGTGTCCCCTGCGTCCCCCCGCCTGTCCCCTGCTGTCCCTCGATCGCTGCTCTCCTGTCCCTCTATTCCCCCTGCCATCCCCCTGTCCCCTCCTGTCCCGTCTGTCCCTGTCCCCTCTGTCCCTCTCTTCCCTTCGCGTCGCCCGTGTCCCGCACTTCCCCTCTGCTTCCCCTCTGTCCCCTGTCCCCTGTCCCCGGCGTCCTCTGCCTCTCTGTCCCTCGCCCCCTGTCCCCTCTGTCCCTCTGTCCCTCTGGTTCCCCCTTGTCCCCTCTGTCCCTCTGTCCCTCTGTCCCCCTCTGTCCCTCTGCCCTCTGTCCCCTCTATGTCCCCCCTGTCCCCTCTGTCCCTTCTTGTCCCCCTGTCCCCTCGGTCCCCCTGTCCCCACTGTCCCCTCTGTCCCCCTGTCCCCTCTGCTCCCCTCTGTCCTCTGTCCCCCTGTCCCCTCTGCTCCCTCTGTCCCCTCGTCCCCTCGTGTCCCTCTGTCCCTCTGTCCTCTGTCCCCTGTCCCTCTGTCCCCTCTGTCCCTCTGTCCCCTCTGTCCCCCTGTACCCCTCTGTTCCCCGCCGTCCCCCTGTCCCCTCTGTCACTCCCGGATGACGTAAGGACAACCAACTTGGTGCTGTGCCAGGTGTCGAAGAGGCGGTTGAGCACGGGCAAGGCAGCAGCGCCACCGAGGTGTAGGTGACGTTCTGGGCCACGCCCTTGGTGGGGGCGCGGGTCGGGGTCCCCCGGCCCAGCCGCAGCTGCTCCCCCAGCTTCTCCATGTCCTCGGCCGCCGACTCGAAGAACGAGCGCAGCCCGGCCTTGACGATCTCGGGGCCGGACTTCATCACCGTCCTGGGGACATCGGGGACATCGGGGACATTGGGGACATCGGGGACATCGGGGTTATCGGGGGTATCAGGGACATGGGCACAGACACAGGGACACAGGACACAGCCCGGCCTTGACGATCTCGGGGCCAGACTTCATCACCGTCCTGGGGACATCGGGGACGTTGGGGACATTGGGGTCATAGGGGGTATCAGGGACATGGGCACTGGCACAGCGACACAGGGACACAGCCTGGCCTTGACGATCTCGGGGCCGGACTTCATCACCATCCTGGGGACATTGGGGACATTGGGGACAATGGGGACATTGGGGACATCGGGGTTATCGGGGGTATCAGGGACATGGGCACAGACACAGCGACACAGGGACACAGGGACACAGCCCGGCCTTGACGATCTCGGGGCCGGACTTCATCACTGTCCTGGGGACATTGGGGACATCGGGGACATTGGGGTTATCGGGGACATTGGGGACATTGGGGGTATCAGGGACATGGGCACAGACACAGGGACACAGGGACAAAGCCCGGCCTTGACGATCTCGGGGCCGGACTTCATCACCGTCCTGGGGACATTGGGGACAGCAGGGACATTGGGGACATTGGGGACAATGGGGACATCGGGGGTATCAGGGACATGGGCACAGGCACAGGGACACAGGGACACAGCCCGGCCTTGACGATCTCAGGGCCCGACTTCATCACCGTCCTGGGGACATTGGGGACAGCGGGGACACTGGGGACATTGGGGACATTGGGGGCATTGGGGACATCGGGGACATCGGGGACATTGGGGACATTGGGGACATTGGGGACAATGGGGACATCCAGGACATCCAGGACATTGGGGGTACTGGGGACATGAGCACTGGCACAGGGACACAGCCTGGCCTTGACGATCTCAGGGCCAGACTTCATCGCCGTCCTGGGGACATTGGGGACAGCAGGGACACTGGGGACACAGTGACAGACACACAGACACACGGATGGACACACGGCCATGTGGCCACGGTGTCCCCGCTGTCCCCACCTGGCGTCCAGGGACCGTGCCAGGATGAGCAGACAGTTCACCACGGCTGGGGCGTCTGTCCCTGGGGGGGGGACAGGGACATCAGCTGGGGGGACAGTGCCACCGCTGGCCCCAGTGACCCCAGTGTCCCCCTAGTGTCATCCCAGTGTCCCCAGTGTCCCCCCAGTCCCTCCCAGTGTGTCCCAGTGACCCCAGTGTGTCCCCAGTGTCCCCCCAGTGCCCCCACAGTGTCCCCAGTCCCTCCCAGTGTGTCCCCAGTGCCCCTCTCAGTGTCCCCAGTGCCCCCCCAGTGTCCCTCCAGTGTCCCCCAGTGTCCCCAGTGCCCCTCCAGTGTCACCCTAGTGTCCCCCCCAGTGTCCCCCCACTGTGTCCCCAGTGCCCCCCAATGTGTCCCCAGTGTCCCCAGTGCCCCCCATTGTCCCCAGTGCCCCCCAATGTGTCCCCATTGTCCCTAGTGTCCCTAGTGTCCCCAGTGCCCCCCAGTGTCCCCCAGTGTCCCCAGTTACCGAACAGGGACACGCGGTGCCGGACGAGCGCGGCCAGTTTGCAGAACAGGCTGGGGGGGGACACAAAGGGGGGGTCAGGGGGGTCCCCAAAACCCCAAATCCCCCCAGCAGATCCCACACCAGGATTTGGGGGTGCTGGAGGTGGGGTCTGCGGGCTTGCGGGCATTTGGTTGGGGTTTTTGGGGGAGGTTTTGAGGTTGGATTTGAGGACTCGGGGATTTGGCGGTGGATTTTGGCGGGGGTTTGGGGGCTGGTGAGTTGAGACTGGGGGGATTTTGGGGTGGGATTTTTTGAGGTGGATTTTGCCAAGGGTTTTGGGGTGGGATTTGAGGGGGTTTTTGGGTGGGATCTCTCAGGGTTTTGTGAGGATTTTGTGGGATTCTTGGGGGGTTTTGGGGTTGGGATTTGAGACTTGGGGGGATTGTGGGGTGCGATTTTTAAGGTGGGATTTTTGCAGGGTTTGGGTGGGATTTTAGCGGGGTTTTGGGGTGGGATTTTGCCAGGGGTTTTGGTTGAGGATTTTGGGGTGGGATTCTGCAGGTGGTTTGTGAGGATTTTAGTGGGATTTTGGGTGAGATTTTTGAGGTGGGATTTAGTAGGGATTTTGGGGTTGGATTTTGCCGGGATTTTGTGAGGATTTAAGTGGGGTATTTTGGGGTGGATTCTGCAGGGGTTTTGGGGTGGATTTAGTGGGGATTTTTGGGGCTGGGATTCTGCAGCGTTTTGTTGAGGATTTTGTGAGGATTTTGGGTGGGATTCTGCAATGAGGTTTTGTGAGGATTTAGTGGCGATTCTTTGGGTCCCAACCTGGTGATACATCTCCTTCTCCTTGTTGGAGGCGTGGCCGGCCGGCTGCCCAGCACCTGGGGCCGGGTGCGACAGGAAATAGAGGCAGTGGTTGTGGGAAGTACTTGGTTGATTGAGGGGCCAGCAGATCTGGGGGGGCACCGTGGGGTCAGCGGACCCCAGAAGCCCACAGGGAACCCCAAAAATGGCACAAGGCGGGCCCGGGACCCACAGAGACCCCACAATACCCTTAAAGACCCCAAATACCCCACAGAGACCCCAAATATCCCACAGAGACCCCAAATAACCCACAGGAGACCCCAAATAACCCACAGAGACCCCAAATTACCTCACAGAAACCCCAAAATATCCGCACAGAGACCCCAAAACCACCCTGTCCCCCCTGTCCTTCCACCATTTTTAGAGGTTTTGGGGTGGTCCCCCCATTTCTGAGGTCCCCTCCCCATTTTGGGTGTCCCCTCCCCGTTTTTGGGTGTCCCCCCATTTTGGCGGTGTTCCCATCCGTTTTTTGGGGTGTCCCCTCCCGCGTTTTGGGGGTCCCCCCGACCTTGGGCGAAGAACTTTGATCTCCTGCTCGTGGGATTTCTCCACCCTCCCGCTGCTGACCACGGCCTCTGGGGGAAAAACGGGGGTCAGCGGGGGTCCCTGGGGCGTCCCATAGGGATGGGTTGACCCCAGGATTTTGGGTGTCCCCCAGGATTTTGGGCTGGTCTCACCAAAATGCAGCTTCGACTGCGGCAATGTCCAGCCAAGGGCTGGGGGAAACTCCCAGAGGATTTTGGGTACTCCCAGAGGGATTTGGGACTCACAGCATTTGGGCTCCCAGGGGTTGGGGGGGCTCCCAGGGGTTTTGGGGGGTTTCCAGAAGGTGCCCCCCGGGGATTTGGGGGTCTCACCCAGGTGTTGGCAATGAACTCCTGGGCGCATGCCCAGCCAAGGGCTGGAGGAACTCCCAAGGATTTGGGGAACTCCAAGGATTTGGGGGACTCCTAGAGGGGTCTGGGGATTCCCAGAGGATTGGGGAACTCTCAGGGGTTTTGGCGGCGTTTCCGAAGGTGCCCCCCGGGGTTTGGGGGTCTCACCCAGGTGTGCAATGAACTCACTGGGCGATGTCCATCCAGCGCAGGCAGCTGCTGCAGGAAGCGAAGGCGAAAGCGCTTCCGATGGAATCGACGTGTCCAGACTCCATGTTCCTTGAGGCCCCCTGCCACGGGGGACCCCAAAACTTCAGCACCCCCTCCCCAAATCCCCCCGAGCCCCTAAAAGTCTCCTCAAATCCCCTGCACTCCCACCAGCCCGAGCTGCTTGCAAAAATTCTTGGGTCAACCCCAGGATTTTAGGCGGGAGTTTGGGGGATTTTGGGGGGGATTTTTGAGGGGATTTTTGGGGGATTTTAGGGGGGATGTTTTTGGGGGGAATTATTAAGGGATTTTGGGGGATTTAGGGTTTTGCGCGGGCACGGGGGGGGGTTCCAAGGATCCCTCCGGGACCCTAAAGCATCCCCCCACTCCTTGATTCCCCTGGAATTTGGGGTCTCTCCAGGGATTTGGTGGGGATTTTGAAGGGATTTTAGGGAGATTTGGGGGGGATTTTGGAGTCTCCCAATACCTTGGATCCCTTGGCACCCCTCACTCCCGATCCCCCTGAAATTGGGTTCTTTGGGGATTTTTGGGGATTTTGGAGTCCCCCCAATACCTGGACCCCACTAGAATTTGGGATTTTGGGTGTTTTTTAGACCTCCCAGGACCCCCGAGTTCCCTCCCCAGTCCCTGCTCTGCCCCCCATCCCTGAACTCCCCCCACGCTCCAGGCTCCCAGTTGGGATTCCAGCTGCTTCCTGGAGGGAAATTTGGGGTTTGCCCGCGGGGTTTTTGGGGTGGTCCCCGGACCGGGTCACGGCGTATCCGTGCAGCTGCAGGAACTTGAGCAGCCTCCTGGGCCTTCTCGCGGTCCCGCGCCTTCTCTTGCCCCGTCAGCGTGTCGTAGGCCACCCAGTCAGCGGGTGGGAGCCCCCTCCTGCGCCCCCACAGCAGACCTTGCGAGGACCCCAGGAACCCACCCCTGGAGCCCCCAGATTCCCCTCCCTGGAACCCCAAAGATCCACCCCTTGGACCCCAGACCCACCCCCTGGAACCCCCAAATCCCCTCCTTGAACCCCCAAATCAGCCTTGGAACCCCCAAATCCACACCTTGGGAGACCCCAGACCCACCCCCTGGGACCCCCAAATCCACTCCTTGGAACCCCCAAATCCCCTCCTTGGAACCCCTCTGCGCCCACAGCCCAGCCTTGGAGGGACCCCCAGACCCACCCCTGGGAACCCCTAAATCCCCTCCTTGCAACCCCTCCTGCGCCCCACAAGCAGCCTTGGAGAGACCCCAGACCCACCCCTTGGAACCCCCAGATCCCCTCCTTGGACCCCAAATCCCTCCTTGGAACCCCCAAAATTCGACCCTTGGAACCCCAAATCCCCTCCTTGAAACCCTCAAATCAACTCCTTGGAACCCAAATCCCCTCCTTGGAACCCCCTCTGGCCCCAAATCAGCCTTGAACCCCCAAATCCCACTCCTTGGAAACCCCCAAATCCACTCCTTGGAACCCCCAAAACAATTCCTGGAAACCCCCAAATCAGCTTGGGAACCCCCAAATCAGTTCCTTGGGAAACGTCCCCTGTGCCCCAAATCACCCCTTGAACCCCCCAAATCCACCCCTTGGAACCCCCAAATGCCACCCTTGGACCCCAAAAATTACACCCTGGACCCCCCATATCACACCCTGGAGCCCAAAGCAGCATTGGAGACCCCAGATCCAACTCCTTGGAACCCCCAAATTGCACCCTGAAAACCCCCTCCCCAAATTACACCAGACCTCCCCCAACAAACACCCTGAAGCCCCCAAAAAACCCCCCTCCCCAAAATTACACCCTGGGACCCCCCCAAATCAATATTCCTGGCCCCCCAGTTGGGGCTGGCGGTCTCGCCCTGGCGTTTTGGGCGGGGGCTGCCCAGGGATGTCCAGGTGTCCCAGGGGTCCCCCCCGATGTTGGGGAGGGGTCTCACCCTTTGCCTCCAGCTCCAGCTTCTTCTTCGGCCCCAGGTGTTGTGGTAGTTCTCAGCCAACGTGCTCTTGCCATGGGCCTGGGGGGTTGGGGGGATTTGGGGAAATTTTAGAAAGCGGGGCTTTGGGGAGTTTTGGATGGTTTTAGGGGGTTTAGGGATTTGAGGTTGGTTTCTAGGGGGGATTTTGGGGGAGATTTTGGAATGGTGTTAGGGCGTATTTGCGGTGCGTTTTCAGGGGATTCGGAGATTAGTGGGTTAGGGGTGGGTTTTAGGGGGGGATTTGGGGTGGTTTTAGGCGGGTTTAGGAATTTGGGGTTTTTAGAGGGTTGGGGGGTTGATTTGGGGTGGTCTTGGGAGCCACCCCCAGGGGGACTGCCAGGAACACTGCGGGGACATTGGGGGACACACGAGGGGGACACAGCAGGGATAGGGGGGGATTTTTGGGGACATTTGGGGGTCTCGAGGTAGGACAGGAGGGACATGAAGGACATTGGGGGACACTGGGTGACATTGGGTTGACACTGGGGTGACACTGGGGCGAGGACACTGCGGTGACACTGGGGATACTGCGGGGACACTTGGGACCCTCACCTGCAAGCTCCCTGGACAGAGACAGTGACCCCAACTCAGTCCACGGGCTGGGGGCGTACCCATGGGAGGGGTCAATAGGTGGCCTAGGGGGGTGACATGTGACATGGGACGGGGTCAGGAGGACCCCAAAATTTTTTAGAGGGTGTCCCTTCCCCACCCACTGACCCCCCCACATCTCCCCCAGGTGATTTTGGGGTTCTCCACACCCCTGACCCCCCCTCACCTCCCCCCAGATGATTTCGGGGTGCCCCACACCCCCCTCCCGAGGTGTTTTTGGGGTCCCACCTGAGCGTTTTGGGAGATTTTTCGGGTTTTCTTCTTCTCGGCGCGCTCYTCCTCGCCCTCGCGCGCCTTCTCCACCGTCCACTCCCAGGCCAGCATGGCCTTGAGGGACTCCTTGATGGGCCACCGGTAAATCTCCTTGTCCTGGGGGGTCAGGGGGGGTCAGGGGACACCCCAAAATCCGCGGGTTTGGGGGGGGTCCATGAGGAGGAGGAGGGAAGGGGTTGGGGGTTCCTTGGTGACCTTGGTGGCCACCAGGAGACCTCCTGGTCCTGGGGGGTTTGGGGGTGTCCCCCCGGGTTTGGGGGTGTCCCCCCGGGTTTGGGGGTGTCCCTCTGGGTTTGGGGGTGTCCTTCTGGGTCTGGGGGTGTCCCCCTGGGTTTGGGGGGGTCCCGGGGGGTCCCGTGGTACCTTCTCAGAAAAGGTTTTGTAGGGTCTCAGCATCGGGTGGGTTTTGGCTTCTTCATCCACGGTCTCCCCGAAAGTCCAATTGTTCTGGATCTGGGGAGGGGGGACACAGGTCAGGGGGGCTTGGGGACATCGGGCTGGGGGGACAGAGGAGATTTGGGAGGACAGAGGAGATTTGGGGGGGACAGAGGAGATTTGGCGGGGACAACAGAGATTTGGGGTGACAACAGAGATTTGGGGTTCACCAAGGGTTGAGGGTCCCGGGTGCCCCATGGAGCTGGAGCAGCTCCGGGGTTGTGCAGATTTGGGGGGGTTCAGAGGAGACCCTGGGGGTGTCCCAGGGGTCTGGGGGGTCCCAGGGGGTCCTGGGGGTGTCCCACAGGTCTGGGGGGTCCCGGGGGGTCGTGGGGGTGTCCCACAGGTCTGGGGGGTCCCGGGGGGTCCCCACCTTGTCGAAGGCCCACTTCTCGTGCGTGTACTCGGCGTATTTGTTGATGAAACCGTCGAGCTTCTCGGGGATGATGACACTGGGGGGACACGGGGGGACACCGGGGTCAGGGGGGGACACCGGGGTCAGGGGGGGACATCGGGGTCAGGGGGGGACACGAGGATGAGGATGGATGAACCCCATGGAGGCCTGGATGGGGTTGGGGGTGTCTGGGAGAGGGTGGGGTATCTCCCATGAGATAAGGATGGATAGGATGGCGGGATTCTCCATGAGATGAGGATGGACTGGGGAGGAGTCTCCATGAGGATCTGGATGGGTCGGGGCTCTGGATTGAGGGAGGATGGGCTGGGGCTTCTCCATGAGCACAGATGTGGGGGTCAGGGGTCTCCATGAGCACAGATGGCGGGTCAGGGGTCTCCATGAGAGATCTGGCATGGTGGTTGGTGGTGCTCCATAAGGATCTGGATGAGAGGCGTGAGCTTGGGGCTCTCCATGAGCACAGATGGCGGTCAGAGGCTCTGGATGAGGATCTGATGGGTTGGGGGCTCTCCACAAGGATCTGGATGAGGAGGGATGGGGCTCGGGGGCTCCTCCATTGAGCACAATGATTGGGTCGGGGCTCTGGATGTGGAGGGATGGCTGGGGCTGTCCATGAGCACAGATGGGTCCGGGGGCTCTATGAGGAGGGCATGCGGGCTGGGGCTCTCCAGTGAGCACAGATGGGGTCGGGCTCTGGATGAGGAGGATGGGTCCTCGGGCCCTCCATGAGCACAGAGGTGTCGGGGGCTCTTCATAAGGATTGAATGAAGAGTGGGTTGGTGGTAAGGGTCTCCATTGAGCACAGACAGGTGGGGGGCTTCACGCTGGCACAGGAGGGGTCTGCAGGAAGCCCTACTTGAGGGTCTCCACGGGTTTGGGGTCGAAAGTTGCCCTCGGCTATCCACCGAGGCCTTCTTCTCGGTGCGGGGACGAGTAGCTGGCGTCCACGTAGTCGGGCGGGAGCGCGCCGGGCGATGGCGCAGAGACACGGCATGGCCAGCTTGTAGAGCTCGGCCTCGAACTTCTCGGGGACAGGGACACCGGTGACACCAGGGCCACCACAGCCACCAGCGCCGTGATCCTCCAGAGTCACCATCCCTGTGCACGGTGACACCAGGCCACACAGGCACCAGCGCTGTGATCCTCTGGAGCATCACCCCATGTCCGCACTATGACCAATCCTCGATGCTCCCAGTGCCACCATCCCTGTGCCCCAGTGCCACCATTCCCATGCCGTGCCATGCCACATCCCATGTCCCCAGTCACCATCCCCATGTCCCCACATGAACCATCCGGTCATGTCCCTAGTGCCACCATCCCCAGTGTCCCTACTGATGACCATCCAACCACATCCCCAGTTGCCACCATCCCCATGCTCCCAAATGCCACCATCCTCATGTCCCCAATGCCACCATCCCCATGTCCCCAGTTGCCACCCATCCCCATGTCCCCAGTGCCACTATCCCCATGTCCCCAATGCCCATCATCCCCATTCCCCACTATGACCATCCTCATGTCCCCAGTGCCACCATCCCTGTGCTCCCCTAGTGTCACCACCCCCATGTTCCACCCGAGTCTCCATCCCCACGTCTCCACCATCTCCATTCCAGTCCCCATCACGCCCACGTCCCCATCACCCCCTTCTCCGTTGTCCCAATGTCCCCACTGTCCCATCCACATCCTCATCACCCCCACCCCAACCTCTCCACATCCCCCTCCCATGTTCCCACCACCACCACACCAGGTGTGTCCCTCAGTGTGTCCCTCACGTGTGTCCCTCAGATGTGTCCCTCAGGTGTGTCCCTCAGATGTGTCCCTCAGATGGTATCCCTCAGGTGTGTCCCTCAGATGTGTCCCTCAGGTGTGTCCCTCAGGATGTGCTCCCTCAGTGCTGACCCCCACCTTGTGGGCCAGGGAGTCGAAGATGCCCCAGAAGAGCTTCCTGGTGAGGTGCAGCTCCTCCTCGGAGCTGACGCCCATGTTGGGCCACCCGCTGGGCAGGCAGTAGTACCGCCAGCAGCGCTCGTAGTGGTTGGTCAGCAGCTGGGGGGACACGGGGCGGTCACMCCGGTGCTCGCTCTGGGGGGGTCAGGGCGTGGGGACAAACACGGGGACACCCCCGGGGCTCACCTTGAGGGGCATCTTGGCGAACTCGTTGAGGATGGGGACGTCGAAGACGAGGCGGCGCAGGAGGTGCTGCAGCATCGAGGGGCGGATGTACCTGGGGGGATTTGGGGGGTCAGGGGGGTCTGGGGGTTTGGGGTTCACCATGAGACACTCGGTGGGGCCACGCTGGGCCTAGGGGAGGGACACGGGGATTGGTTGGCTGTGGGATTGGCTTGACCATGGCAGTTGGGTTGACCATGGCGGTTGGGTTGACCAAGAGGGTTGAGTTGACCATGGCAGCTGGGTTGACCATAGCGGTTGGGTTGACCATGGTGGTTGAACTGACCATGGGAGTTAGGCTGACCATGGCAGCTAGGTTGACCATGGTGGTTGGGTTGACCATGGGTGTTGAGTTGACCATGGTGGTTGGGTTGACCATGGGTGTTGAGTTGACCATGGTGGTTGGGTTGACCATGGGTGTTGAGTTGACCATAGAGGTTGGGTTGACCATGGCAGTTGGGTTGACCATGGAGGTTGGGTTGACCATGGCAGTTGGGGTCCCCACAAGAGTTGGGCTGGTTTTGGGTCCAGATGCCAACCCACGGGGGCCACGGTGCCATTTCGGGGCCCGGTTCGGGGTCCCACCTGCAGAGYGCCATGAGGCACTCCTCGATGGCGTCGCGCTGGGCCTTGGTGAGGGCGCGGCCGCGRGACAGGCGGTAGATGGTGTGCAGCATGGAGTCCACCATGATGGCGCGGTGCTCGGTGCCCGCGAAGAGCGGCGCGCACTTGGTGATGAGCGGCATCACCGCCAGGCACAGGTACCGGTTCAGCGCCAGCGCCATCTCCGTCGTGCTGAACGTCGCCTGGGGGGGACACCGGGGGGGTCAC
>NDFG01000116.1:67241-83088 GCA_002167245.1 Sporophila hypoxantha | reverse complement strand
AAAAAAGAGAGAGATGACACCTGAACACACCTGGGGAGGACAGCTGGGGACAGCTGGGGACACACCTGGGCATGGCTGGGGACACACCTGAGCGCACCTGGGGACAGCTGGGGACAGCTGGGGACACACCTGAGCGCACCTGGGGACACCTGGGAACACCTGGGTATGGCTGGGGACAGCTGGGCACACACCTGGACATGGCTGGGGACACACCTTAGCGCACCTGAGGACACCTGGGCATGGCTGGGGACAGCTGGGGACACACCTGAGCACACCTGGGCACACACCTGGGCACACCTGGGCACACACCTGGGCACACCTGGCACACGCACCTTGTGGTTGCGGCCGTGCTTGTCGAGCAGGCTGATGATGGATTTGATGTGGTTCTCCTGGATGATGTTCAGCACCTCGGGGCTCTCGATCAGCACGCAGTACAGCACCTCCAGGATACCTGGGGAGGGGGCAACACGGGGGGGTCACAGACACGGGGGGGAGACCCCAGACCCACGGGAGGGACCCCAGACCCACAGCACAGTCACACCCACAGGAGGGACCCCAGACCCACAGGAGGGACCCCAGTACAGCACCTCCAGGATACCTGGGGGAAGCAGGGGGGTCACAGACAGGGGGACCCCAGACCCACGGAGGATAAGCTGGATCCACGGGGGGTCACACCCACAGGAGGGGGACCCCAGACCCACCAAGGGGTCACGTCCATGGGGGGAGGGACCCCAGACCCAGGGGAGAGACTCCAGACCCACGGGAGGGACCCCAGACCCACAAGAGACCCCAGACCCACAGTGGGGTCAGACCCCCGGGGGGAACCCCAGACCTATGGGAGGGACCCCAGGCCCACAGGAGGGACCCCCGACCCACAGGAACCTTCAGGGCCTTCGGCGCCCTGAAGATGCCCCATAGAAGCAGCACCAGCACCATGAGAGAACCCCAGCAGCCCCACGGCGAGGGGTCAGACCCATAAGAGAGACCCCAGACCCATGGAGAGAGACCCCAGACCCACAGGAGCCCCACTGACCCGAGGAGGCCTCCAGCCTGTCCAGTTTGCTGACCAGCCAGTCCAGGTTGGTGGAGAAGAGCGCGCAGTTGGCTCGGTTCCCCCGGATCAGCGAGGCTGGGGGGCACAGGGGGGGTGAGGTCTGCCCCACAGCATTGACATCTGCCCCATAGCCTCTGTCCCATAGCACCCACATCTGCCCCATAACCCCCACATCTGCCCCACAACCCCCTCATCTGCCCCACAGAACCCATATCTGCCCCATAGCATTGACATCTGCCCCATAGCATTCTGGCATTGCCCCACAGCCCCCTGTCCCACAGGCACCCACAATCTGCCCCAGAACCCACATCTGCCCACAACCCCACATCTGCCACAGCAATTGACATGCTGCCCTATCAGCATTGGCATCTGCCCCACAGCCCCGTGTCCGCAACAGCACCGCACAATCTGCCCCATAGAACGCCACATCTGCACCATGGCACTGACATCTGGCCCACAGCATTGACATCTGCCCCATACAGCGCCGTTGTCCCACAGCACTCACATCTGCCCCATAACCCACATCTGTCCCTACCAGAACCCATTACGCCCCATAAGAAACCACATCTGCTCCAGCCCGCCCATATCTGCCCTCGAGTCCCCGTATCTGCCCATACCCCCATTATCTGCTCCAGCCCCCCATATTCTGCGCCTCGCGAGTCCTCCATAATCTGCCCTCGAAGTCCCCGTATCTGCCGCATAACCCCCGTAATCTGCCCCCAGCCGCACCCAGCAGCTCGTAGAGCAAGGTTCACGTCATCTCCTTCAGGCGGCCGCCCGCCTCCTTCGCCCGTCAGCTCGCCCGAACTGCGCCGGCGGTGCTGTAGGCGCTCAGGCGGTCGATGCAGCTAAAGCACCAGGCGTACGCATCCCCCTGCGGGCCGGCAGGGGGCGTCACAAGACCCCCCGTGGGACCTCGACCCCCCACACTGGGACACCCACCCTGGGACTCCCCAGCACCCTGGACCCTCCAAACTGGACCCCACACTGGGAACATTCCCACCCTGGACCCCCAGACTGGCACGGGTCAGCAATCCCTGCGGGCCGGGGTGGCGTCAGACCCCAAACTACGGGGACCCTCGGGACCACCCACACTGGGACACCCCCTGGGACCGAGTCCTATTGTTTGTCCCCCAGCATCTGGGACCCTCAAAACTGGGACCCTCCCAAACTGGCACCCAGGGTCAGGCATCCGCCTGTGGGCGGGCAGGGGCGTCAAGACCCCCAAACTGGGACACCAAACTGGGACCTCCCCTAAAACCACCTGAAGGCACCCCCAGTATTCCTGGACCCCCAAACTGGACAGCCCACCCTGGACGCTTCAAACTGGCACCAGTGTCACATGATCCTGCAGGCCAGGCTATGGGGGCGTCAAGACCCCAAACTGCGGACCCTCAGACGCCCACAGCTGGGACCTCCCCAGCATCTTGGGACCCCCAAACTGGGACACCCGCCCTGGGACCGACCCTAAAACCTGAAGGCACCCCCAGTATCTAGGACCTCCCAAAACTGGCACCAGGGTCACGCATCCCTGCGGGGCCGCGAAGGGCTGTCAGAACCCCCTCAGAGCCCCCCGGGACCCCAAACCTGCCGATCCCCCCGCAGTTCTGTGACACTTTCCAAGACTTATCCCAGTGTGCCTCACTAGATTTGGGGACGGGGTCCGGGGTGCAGCCTCTGCTGGAAGAGGCCTGCAGCCCCAACAATCCTCCCCAGACTCCCCCTGGGGCTCAGGTTTTACCCCTCTGAGCCGAGTTTAACCCTTTAAGCGAGTTTAGCCCCCCCGGATTTGGGGAGGGGTCGGGGTCGCACCTCCGTGCTGGACAGAGGTCTGGCGGGCCCCAGCGCCCTCAGCGGCCTGGCGCGCTCGTCGCGCAGCTCGGGGGGCGGCGGGCTCCAGGTAAACCCGATCAGGTCTGCAGGCTTCAGGTATCCCCCCGCGATGGGCAGGGGGGGCGGCGCAGACCCCCGGGGACGGCGCTGGAGGCTGACAGGCTCCTGGGGAATGGGGGGAATCAGAGCAATCAGGACACCCTGACAAACAACCCCAAAACCCCCAGGACCCCCCCGGACCACACCGGGACCCCCAGACCAGATGGAGGCCCCGTAGAGCCCCGTGGGGCTGAAGACCATCCCTGGGACCCTCAGGAGGTTCTGACACACCCAGGAGGTTCTGAGCCCCCCCAGGAGGTTCTGACCCCTCCCCAGACCTCCCCCAGGACCCCCCCAGGCCCCCCCAGACCTGATGAAGGCCCCGTAGAGCCCCGTGGTGCTGAAGACCATCCGAGCCGCCTGCGATTCCTGGCGCTGGGAGCGGCTCAGGGTCAGKGCGTCGTCCATGTGCCCCTCCTGGTGCAGGATGGCCTGGGGGGGGGCAAAGGGGGCATCACAGGGGTCCCCCAAAACACAGAGACCCCCCGGAACCCATAGAGACACCCCCGAACCCACAGGGAACCCCCTGAACCCATAGCGACCCCAGCGCATCGTCCATGTGCCCCTCCTGGTGCAGGATGGCCTGGGGGATACAGGGGGGGGTCACAGGGGACCCCCAAAACACACAGGCCCCCCAGAACCCATAGAGACACCCCCAAACCCGCAGGGAACCCCCCCAGAAATCACAGAGATCCCCCAGAATCCACAGAGACTGAGTTATCCATGTGCCCCTCCTGGTGCAGGATGGCCTGGGGGGTACAGGGGGGGTCACAGGGGACCCCCAAAACCCAGAGACCCCCCAGAACCTACAGAGAACCCCCCCAAACCCACAGAGAACCCCTCGAACTCACAGCGACCCCAAAACTCTCAAAGACACCCCAAAAAATGTTGCAGAGTCTCTCAAGGTCCATGCTGGTGCTGCTGAGAGTCCCGAAAACGCCTCAAAAGTCCCCAAAACTCCTCCCCAGAGACACCCCAGAAGGTTTTGAGGACCCCCAAAAGACCCCAAAGATCCTCCTAAACCCCAAAGACCCCAAACACCCCCCTAAAGACACCTCAAAACCCACCTAGACCCATCTTAGTGTCTCCTGGAGCTCTCAAAACCCCCTAAAAGCCCCCAAAGCCTCCCCAGAGCCACTCCAGCACATTTTAGAGACCCTAAAAGACCCCAAAGATCCTCCTAAACCCCAAAGACCCCCCAAAGACCCAGCTCAGCGCCTCCTGGAGCTCTCAAAACCCCCTAAAACACCCCAAACTCCCCCCAAAGCCCCCTCAGAGGTGATTTTGGGGACCCCTCCAGTGATTTTGGGGACCCCAAAGATCCTTCTAAACCCCAGAGACCTCCTCAAACACTCCAAACACCCCTGAAAAGCCCTCCTAGATCCATCTCAGTGCCTCATGGAACTCTCAAAACCCCCCAAAACTCCCCAAAACTCCTCCAAACTCTCCCTAAATCCCCCCCAGAGGTGATTTTGGGGACCCCCCTGGGGATTTTGGGGTCCCACCTTCCTCTTGAGCAGGCCGAGGCGCAGGGCCTTGGGGTCGGGGGCGGCGTAGGTGACCCAGAGGCCGCTGTGGCTGTGCTGCAGGAAGCACAGGGACTCCCCGTATTTGATCTCGGGGGGCCCCATGCCCTCGATGTCCCGTTTTGGGGTCGTCTCCAGCTTCTCCTGCGGGGTCGGGGGGCACAGGGGGGGTCAGGAGAGGGAGCGGGGTCAGGGTGGGGACCAGGAGAGGGTTGGGGACATCATGGGGACATTCACAGGGACAGGAACCAGGACAGGGTCAGGAGAGGGTTGGGGACATCATGGGGACATTCACAGGGACAGGAACCAGGACAGGGTCAGGAGATGGTTGGGGACATCATGGGGACATTCCCAGGGACAGGAACCAGGACAGGGTCAGGAGATGGTTGGGGACTGTCTCTTATACACATCTAGATGTGTATAAGAGACAGCCAGAACAGGGACCAGGAGCAGGTTGGGGACACCCAGGGGACACTCCCACCTTGGAGGCCCGGAAGCAGAAGGTGGCCACGCTCACAGTGGGGACAGGGATGGGGACAGGGATGGGAACAGGGACCAGAACAGGGACCAGAAGCGGGTTGGGGACACCCAGGGGACACTCCCACCTTGGAGGCCCGGAAGCAGAAGGTGGCCACGCGCGTGTTGGCCGCGGTGGCCTCCACCATGGCCAGCCCGGTGGCCTCGGTCAGCGCCAGGTAGCGGCCGGTGGTGACGTGGCGCAGGCGGAAGGGCTGTCCCCAACGCAGGTGGCTCCCGCTCCAGCTGAGGGACACGGGGAGGGGACACTGATGTCASCAGGGCYGTTGGGACATGGGGATGGGTCATGGGGACARGGGGATGGGTCATGGCACCATGAGGTGACACACAGGACACAGGCTGAGGACATGCAGAGGTGTCACAGGGACATGGGGTGACACAGGYGACACGGGGATGGGTCATGGGGACARGGGYATGGYYACACAAGGACATGGGATGGGTCATGAGGACATGGGGTGACACAAGGACACAGGCTGAGGACATCCAGATGTGTCACAGTGACATTGGGGACACAACGAGATGCTGACAGGCGACACCAGGACAGGACACAATGACACAGCAACACATCTTGGGGACACTCCAGGACCCCAAACCCCCCTYGGGAGACCCCACAGAGTGTCCCCAGTGTCCCTGGGGGTGGAGACACCCCGTGTCCCCCCCGTGTCCCTTTGATGMCCCCCTACCTGATGCGCAGGGGCTCCAGGCGCCACAGGGACCTGGCGTGGGCGCACACGGCGCCACCCTCGTAGTTGACAACGCTGCTGGGAGGTGACAAAGGGGGGTCACAAAAAGTTGGGGACCCCCCCCCCACCTCGAAATCAGGGGATAAATTGGGGACAGCCCCACCTGCGCTCCTCGCCCTGCTCGGGGGCCGTGGGGGTCAGGCATTCGTCCATGTGGCCATGGAACAGGCGCAGAACGTGGCCGCCAGTGACAAACCCTGAGGGGACATTTTGGGGACAGGGGAGGTCAGGGTGTTGGGGACACCCTAAAGGACCCCCCCCACCACCCACCCAAATTTGGGGTGCCTCAGGTGTCACCTTCCTCGGAGCCCGAGCAGATGGGGTTCATGTTCCACAGGGTCTGCATGAAGGACGCGTCTACCTGGAGCTCCCCCGAGGCCGTGGAGAGGTGCTGGGACAGGTGGGACACTGTGGGAACCACGGGTGTGACACGGGTGACACAGGTGGACATCGTGTCCCTAAGTGTCCCAGGATCTCTCCGAGGAACACGCTGACCAGAAATCAGGTGCAGGGGATCTGGGTGTCCCCCGTGTCCCCCAAGCATCCCCAGGTGTCCCCAGGTGCTCCTTCATGTCCCGCAGGTGTCCAGGTGTCCCTCTCACCAGGTATTCTTCCTCAGGACACACTGGGACGCAGGATCAGGTCAGGGTGAGGGGGGGATCCCATGTCCCATGTTTGCCTATATCCCTCTCATGTCCGCCATGGTCCCATGTGTCCCCCGTGTCCCTCATGTCCCCATGTATCCCTGTGTCCTCCCTCATGTCCCAGGCTGTCTCCTCTCACCAGGTATCTCTCCAAGGACACGCTGACAGGATCAGATCAGGGGATACCTGTGTCCCTCATGTCCCCCATGTCCCGCATGTATCCCTGTGTCCCCTCATGTCCCCAGGTGTCCCCCAGGTGTCCCCTCTCACAGGTATCTCTCGCGAGGACATTGCTGACCAGGATCAGGTCATGGCCGCTGTGTTCCCCCCCGTGTCCCTCAACTGTCCCCAAGTGTCCCAGGTGTTTCCCTTCATGTCCCCAGGTGTCCCCCTCTCACCAGTTATTCCGAGGACACGCTGACCAGGATCAGGTCGTCTCCACCGAACCTTCTCTCCCCTCGAGCGCTGTTTGGACGCCGGGTGCATCGTCCACCAGCACGCCTCACTGGGGGGGCACACCCAATCACGCACCCAAAAACGCAGGGAGGGACCCAAAACACGCCCAAAACCACCTGGGGGACCCCAGGAACCCTTGGAGTCCCCCTTTACCTGCTGCATCCTTTTCTGCAGCCCCACGTCGAAGGCCAGTTTGTCCGGTGACAGAGCGGGACGTGGTCAGGCGAGCTCAGTTACTGGGGGGGACACGCGGTTATGGGGGGTCCCCAAAAGCCCCCGAGCCCCCAAAACCTCACGGCCCCCCCAGACCCCCCAGACCTCACCAAACACATGCGCTGTGAAGTGCTCACTCATAAGCATGCGCTGGCCGAGTAAGAGTATGGTGTATCGGTCCTTCGCGGTGTTAGTACCAGATCTATCTGCTTGATTGTCTGAAGATACATGCTTCTCAGGCTGAGAGCAAACACGGGGTGTTCAAGGAGTGCCGTGAGAAGAGACCACCTGAGGCCTCTCGGCAATAGAGAGTCTCTCACCAATAAGAAGACTATTACTCTCTTACAGATATCACACTCAAATACACAAAGATCTCTCCTTAGTGTCTCTCTATATATCCATGAGTTCAGCCATTATTCTATATGCATCACTTTGTGACTCATTCGTGCCTCTGTGCTTTCTTGATTTGCTCTCTCAGGTTTTGGGGTCTCTCTCCCTCTATCACGGGCCGTTCCCGCTCCTATATCTTGACAGGGCTTCCTGCTCTGAATGTTGAGAGAAGACACACAATTATGTTTTTTGTGTGCGCGCTTTCTCCCACATGTCGTTCTTCGCGCGGATGTCTGGTCTGCCCCCGCTCCTCTATGGTCTTTTTTTCCCTGTGGAGCGGGCGCCACTATGATGCGGTGTCGTGTGATGTCAATTTGCACTCTCCACCATGTTGGAAGGGTTGTCGCATCGCGCGTAAAGGACTCATAACCCGCAATTAATATATGAGGTGGAGTGTGCAGTGGAGCGATGGAGGGATCCCCCAAATTGAGGGTAGCGTTGCACCGAATTATTTGGCGTCTCCACTCTAAAATTTACTAGTCCTTTTTACGATCGCTTATGTGTCTCACATTCACTCAGTGTCGAGATCCCCAAATTTGGGGTCATTCTCATCTTCGCACAATGGGCCCACTCAGACGCAAGAAGCAACACACAGATTAGGATAGGGGTCACCCAAAGTTTTCTCATGCGCGCGCATTGTCATAGTCGTGTTTTAAATCCCAATGAAACAAACCACATTAATTATTTAATTATAGTCGGGGAGATTCCTCCTGTATGTGCTAGTGAACACACCAGTTTGAGTTGTGAGGGTTTCCGTCTATATACAGTTATCTTGAGGAGAGTAATGAGTCCCTGACCTTCACATCACTTTATAAGATTTGCTTGGTTGAGGTGACATCCCTGGTAAACTCCCTTATTTATATATGCATCATCACTCCAATCGCAATAGGTGGGCTCGCTCTCTAATATTTTATAGCAGTTAGCGCAGGGAACAATTCCTGAATTTACATGGAGAGACAATTTATCTAAGCAGTTGAGACAACTGTAACTGCACGCCCAGTCACTCTCAAGAGGTATCCGACACTCTAAAGTTGTGGCGAGAGTCGCCCACAGAGGATTTGCGGCGAGGCTGGCGAGGTCTGAGCACGCTTGCCTCATTTTCCTGTGCGTGGTGACCTCTTGTCCCCTCATATTTTCTGTCTGAACAAGTTCAGCTCTCTCTCAGAGTTTATGTTTGAGAATTTGAGTGGAATAAGTAGCACATAGTCTTTTTGCGGGAAGTTCCACTCTCGCAGTTGGCGAATCTTTGTGCAGGTGCCCAGCATTCTCTCACAGTGTTTCTCATTACCATTTTCTGGGGTGCCCACTACTGCACTCGTGAGGAGTAAGTCGCCTCTGCAAGAGAGGTTTCGTGGAGTCACACTGAATGGTTCGCTCGCGGGTGTGCTCCTCTCGAGCTTATGTGTTGGAGGTGAGATATCCGCTCAGTCGTTTAGGATTTTGGGTGACTCTTTTTCCTGTTTATTTGCACAGATTTATACCACCCACTCTCTAACCATCATTGTCGAGAAAGCAGGGAATTTAAGATCCATTCACACAAACAATATGGTTAAATTGTGCTACTCCAGGGGGAGTAATGACGCGCCCTTCTGAATGTTCAGCGTGGCTTCCCCAATGCGGGAATTTGTGCGTTCTCACATATGGCTCAGCATAAATCAGACTTATGGGGGGGGTCCAGGAATAAACCATGTCCCGTGTTTTGTCCAGATACTGAGCTGGCAGACAGAGTAATCCTGTGTCTGTCTAGAGCGGATCACTAGTGAGTGGCGTGTGTTTTATTCCATTGCTCGACACGATTTGGAGAGGAGACAGATCACCACTTCTCACTCCTTTGTGGTGGATGGTGCAATCGTCCTGTTTGTGGTGTGTTCTCCACATCGGACTCTCCCTGGTACTTATGCGCGGCAACAATGAGTTTTTCAATAAGAGCAGGATATATATGGTGAGATACCATGCGGAATTTGAGAAGCCAGAGGTAGGAGAAGCGGCATGGGGACAATAGGAAGGTGGGGATTGTAAGAGGAGAGGTGAGTGTGGCCACGCTGGCATCTAGGAGCTTCAGTACTTTGGCCTTCTCGATATTGACTCCGGGCTCACTGTTCATTGGGCGTACCTAAACCGAGCCGTCTTCTCACCACAATATGTGGCGGGTTGTGGGGTGAGCGGAGGGTAGTGACGACGATGAGTGTGAATGATGAGTGTTGCCATATAATGTATGGATTTGGGTGTACACGAGCCCCACTCAAATGTTGGCCACAGTACATGACTTGAGTCCTCAGAGATCGAGAACAACACCGCTCGGGTGGACGGCGGGGAGAAACATGGCGAGGTGGGGCACTGGTCTATAGAGGTGTCGAGAGTGCCTGAGACCCTCCCTCCGAGACAGGAAAAAATACCACCCAGGGACCCAGATCCGAAAGCCTCCGCGAACTGGCCTGGTCCTAATAGAGGCACCCTCATAAACTCTGCAAAGTGAAACCTGCTTATATATATTAGTTTGCTCCATTTTGCTCCCTTGTTTCACACCAAGCAGCTGCCCTTGGGACTAGAATTGGTTGGTTTGTTTTTGGTTTTTTTTTTGCATAAGCGCAATATTTGAAAGAGCGCTCGATCCCCCAAGAGGAAGGTACTCTAGAGCAGTACTACGCAAACATCGCTTATATATGGGAAATAGCCGAATTTCTCCCATGGTTGGATTTACACGTCTTTTGAGACTCGCGAGGGAATCATACATATCTCTCTGCCTGTGTAGAGATCACTGGCTCCGCTCTGGAACGCCCACATCGATGGACACTCACTCAAAAAGCTGGAACTACTTCCTCGCATGAAAGAGTGACTCGGAGAGAGACATTCTCTAGCCTAGGTTATAAGCACACGAGAGTACCTCACAATACAGAGCCGAAATAGAGAGGACACACTCTCAAAAATGCTGGAACCCCAGCGAGGAATCCGGAGAGAGAGAGTGGAAATGCCATTCCATAATATTCTCAACGCTCCACGAAATCCTCTTATCAAGTGGCCCAGTCAGTGTTGTGTGAGTGGGTGACCAGACATAGACCACTGGCATATAGGACACGGCAACGCTGCTCTATGGTTGTCACCATATGACCCTTAATACTGCACCCGCATGAAGGATGAGGAGTCGCCAGCACTAAATCAGTCACACGCGCTCGAAGGAGGCTGTCTAGACAGAGTCGGCCCTGCAAAGTTTGGCCTTAGTTAAGTGAACACGCACTAGACATCTCTCAGCTCCTCATGTAGCTAGGCGTTCTTCATACCCAAAACCTCCCCGCGGAGAGACCCTTCGCTGGAGTATCTCTTCACTTACGTAGGCTCCTGCTTGCCCTAAGCACTTTACCATCTGATGGGATTTATAGCCTCGACCTCATGGCCTGCTTCAGCTGTGGCCAGCAGTTTGCAATATGTGCAGCTCGCGCTGGCTCACCAGCTTTGCTCAGGGGGTGGCCAAGATCTGCTCACCCTCTATTCTTCGCTCACACCTCGCTTCAAATATCCTAGCCTGCTGTGGGACCCAGAATCAGCCCCTTCTGTCCTCTGAGGGGTCTCATCGACTTACAACAGCCCATATATGAGTGTCCGTAGTGTGTAGAGAAAATCTGTTCCACGCGCCATAGTATCACCTCCCTCTAGTCATCCCCAAAATTTCCAGCTTATGTGGGACGCTCTTCGCGCTCCATACGCACCGGTTCATAGTGCTGTCTGGCATAGCACATTACTCCTGTGGGAACATCAGAGAAACTGCCGAGCCGGTGGTGAGAGGAAAGTCTGCTTCGAAAAACAAGATCACCCCTGTGGAGTGCGCTGCTGAAAGTAGATGGTGCACTCAACTCTAGTGCAGCTGCACACCAAACATGCAGTGTGCGTTCACTGCGGCCAGAGGCTGCGATCTCTAGCAGGCCCCCCAACACTCGCGCGATGTGGGTGGATTCCTCGCAGTATAGCGCCTCTCGAGAGAACACTGCACGGAGTGCGGCTCGCGCGAAGAAGTCCACGCTCTGTAGACCTGGTAGATACAGAAGTGTCGTATCGTAGCAGTGTTTGCCGGTCCATGGGAGTCGCTGTGGTCCTGCTCATATTCCCCTCTCGACGAGGAGAGTACTCTCTCCGCGCACGCGCAAACTGCTATCGCTTCGCGCAGTGCGCGGAGCAGAATACCCTGAGGTGCGCAACCCGGCAGAGCGGAGGCTCGGCCCGTGGTGGTGAGAGCCACGAAGCACTTCTCAACTGTAACTTAACTTCCAAGTGCGATGCTCTCTCTCGAGATGACTCCACTCGCTCTTACATGGGAGAGGAATGGACTGCACGCTCGTAGTCTCACACCTCTAGTGGCCCCCCATACATGCGTCGCCCACGCCAATCGATGCTGTATCTTTTGGCGATATCTCTCTACTTCTTTTATGTTCTCTATGTCCTTCTATTATATTTTTGTTTCCACTCGTCGTGGCAGGAGGAGGAAACACTCGGATCTTGGAGTTGCTCCTTTAAATTGTTCTTACCGAGAGTCGTGTGCACAACACATCTATCATGCGGACTTGGATTCCTGGCTCACACAAAGATAGAAGTGAATATTGTTTTGCTGAGGGGGCAGTTAGCCAGAAACACTGCTGAGACTGTTGGGAGGTTCTCTCTTGCTACAAGTGCGAAGTGAAGACAAGCAGCATGGCAGAGGAGTGTCTCAGTGGTGATTGTTGTGGTTCTCGTGAGAGTGCTTGCGGTAGTGGCAGTGCGATTAGATATTATAGAGGGGTGTTCATTGGAGAGTAGTATGCGGGGACCCATTTTCTCGCGAACATAGATAACAGAGGGGTCATGAAGTGCATGAATGGGTGAACCACGCTGGAGGAGTTTCGAGTATTGGCAGTGTATTAAAAAGGGGAGTGTTTCTATTAACGACGTTTAAAAAGGTAGTTATCGAGAGGGGATAATATATGATGCTAGGAGCGTCTTTACCTCGTGTGTTTCGAGTAGTTCAGGAGGCTATTGAGGGACTAGTGATAGCTAGCATGATATGTCTTGTAGACATTAGAGAGTATTTAAATCAATTAATTTTATGTCAACGAGAATGTCTATATATAATATTAATTATATAGTGATTAGTTACTAATAGTAGGGAGTAGATTTCGATACTATCATCACATAGACTGAATGCTAAAAACAGTTTCTACTACTCAGTCATCTCACAAAGGATTGAGTGGAGGGACAATCACGCACAATGATCCATATGCTAGGAGAGATATTATGTATTCTCAACTTTATATATATTATGCACCACGCATTATATTCACAGTAGAGATATTACTATTTATGTGACCTATCTAGAAAGGGAAGTTTTATTCTCATAATAAGAGACTAGTTACATAATCCGTACATGTATATAGAGGCTATTTCCATTATTTTGGTCACTATAAGTATATGCTGGAGATCGTCTATCTTATATACTTAAGCTCTCAAACTGCTCACGTTACATCTTATACATTCAAATATATCATCTTTATTTGTTTTTAAATTTCATTAGGAAATATTTACGCTCATGATATTCGTTTTATTATTCTGCAGCTCAAGAGTTCTCTTCTGATGAGTAAAGCCGCTATAATTAGGTATATAGAATAATAGTGATAAAAATATTAGTATATTTCTCTTAATAATCACAAATATAAGATAAACAACTAAAAATATATGATTATCACTATATAGTTCTCATTTGAGAGAGATGAAGAAGCTGTCCATTGAATTTAATTGCTTTATTAAGCTGCTTCTTGGTAAAAATTAATCCTCTACTGTTTTCTCTTGCTGCTGCCTGCTGAATATAAGCAAGAGGCTTGTGAGTGGTAACTTGTGTCTATGATACGCAGATTGACAGGGTACAATGCTGGGTCATCTACCCTTCTCACTGTAGGAAGAGATAATGAAAACCTTAAATCATTCTCCAGTCTCTTCTGCACCCACTGGCTCCAAATAATACTCCAGTTCTAAAAATGTTAGTTTTTCCTATCTAGATTTAACAATTTTCTTTCTGCAGTGGGCATGTGTCATGATCACTGTGAAACTCTTGAGCCCACATTCCTCTGGCCATATGCCTAAAAAAACCCCAAAAACCACCCCTGACTCTAGAGCTCTGCAGCTAAACAGAGCCATCAGCAGTCTCTCATCACAATTGCAACCAATTTCACCATCTGCCGCAAAGTGACTGGGGGACCAGTCCCACGTTAAATTTCTGAAACACTGTCCTCCTTTCATTCCCAGAAGCTGTTTTTTAAATGAAAAGAAGCTGCTTTAACTAGATTTTTAACCATGTGCTGCTTCTTGGCCCCTTGTATTCGTTGTCCTTTCAAGAGCATGTTGCTTGCCAGCTATCTGCAATAACTGGGTTTATTTTTAAGTTACAGTGCAAGTGGCTCGTCAGACTGAAAGCTTCATTTAAAACTCTCTCCTTACTATTAAGTTATATAGTAATACCAAACATTCACAAGACTGAAAATTGAAATATTTTGTTGTCATTTCCCCTGCCCTGTTCTGTGAGTTTACATTGTGCTTTTGGCAAGTGGCTTTGTGTAAAGTCCAGTTTTTGATGATGACTTACACTTCTTGCTTACAAAAAGATTTCAAACGTGTTGCTTCAAGTCTGCTCCACCCTGCTTGCAAGAGAACCTTTGCAGAAATGAAAACTTTTTTAAAAAGAAACATTCACCATTTTGAGAGTACTTCTTAATAATTAGATTTTTAACAAGCCAGTAAACCACAATTTGAACAGCACAAGTTCCCATTTAAAAAAAGGGAAAACAACCCACTTCAGAGTGGTTGGCCAGTCAAGCCAGCAAGTCTTTATTTATATTTCAATATACTAACTTTTTTATCTGGGTGATAGATTTTGGCTGGAACTCTGTATCTCCTTATTGACACCAGGCTTTTAAAATCTTGAGATTACCTTGGTTTTTTTCAAGGGTGATTGGCATTTGTTGAATATTTTTTCAATTTTATGCTTTTGGGAGCTATGCTTGTTTACTTACATGGATGGGAATTTGCTGAAGCGTAATGAAAAGTATGGCCATTTCAAGGTCTAAAATCTGTCAAGTCTGCATTCTGATATCCATTTTAAGAGCTTCAGGATAGGAAATGCTCAGCTAAGACGTACAATATGGGTATTGATTAACAGAGGTCTCTTTAGTGTCCCGTTCTTTATTACTGGGAGTCCTCCTTCTGCTGGTAGCCAGGGCACTCTTACATCTCATTGCAGAATTGGTTCTTCTAATGCTTTTAAAATGAAATTCAGATTCTTTTAATGAATTCAGAATTTAACCACTAGTATTTCCAGTCCTTTATTTCAACATCTTTATGTGTGTCTCAAATTTTGTAACGTGGAACTTTGCCTAGATGGGGTCTATACTGCAGATCTGTTTATGTCTGCTTGGATAGGATTTCCACAGCTTAAAAGATGGCTGGTTTTTTCCCGTCCAGTTCCATGTCCATTATTGCATAACCAATGCAAATCCCACTCTTCCTTTATATGGTAATTAGGGTCCACTATGCGCTTTCCTGTTCTGTTACTTTTAAAAGACAGATTAATTAACTTGGAATGTGCAAGCTCTGCATAATTTTGTTTGTGATGTGTCCAAACCCATTTTTACATAAGGAAAGATGGAGAAGGATCACAGGGATCCTTAAGCAAATGCTGTTCTGGCTGGGTGGTGGTGACGTGTGTGCTGCTGGGGTGTCTGGGGTGGTGGTCCTGCTGCTGCTGAAGGGGGAGAGGGCTTTACTTTTATTTAATCTTTCCTCCTTCTATGTTATCTGACTGTTTGACAATATCCCTTCCTGCTGATGCTTGTGCTCATCTCTTTCCCTGACGACCAAAGAACAGTCAGCTTTTTCCACTGGGTGTTATCCTGTTGGACTGGTTCACAGAGGAAGTCTTGTGAGAGCAGACCTGCAACAAGTGGCAGCAAGCACATGTCTGGAAGGGGGATAAAAACCTCCTTCCATTTTTGGCAGTGGGTGAGCTGTTAATTCGCCTTTCTGCATCTTAATGCAACTGTATTCCTTTCACTCCAGGGTGCTCACTGTCCAGTGGAGCTCCTGTGCTCCTGTAAACCCTGATGTACACGTTTTCCTTTCCTGGATGAGTTAGAATTGTGGATCTCCAGCTGACAAGTGCTTTCAACAGCTGTTGTGAGGGGTCCCCTTGAGAGTCAAATCCACGCCCTTCTCATTTCTCACCTGAGGGCTTCTGGTGAACAAAAGCACACCAGGATTGGCCTGTCTGCCCAGGATGTGGAGCCATCTGCCTGTTGTTTCAAATGTTGTGATATGCCACTGTTGATTTCACAACTACTT
>NDFG01000116.1:53419-67216 GCA_002167245.1 Sporophila hypoxantha | reverse complement strand
GAGGAGGGATTTTAGGAGTGATTCCACCTCCCAGACCCTCCTCGGGGTGGAATTTGAGGGTGGCTCACCGTGAAAAT
This sequence comes from Sporophila hypoxantha, assembly GCA_002167245.1. Classification (NCBI taxonomy): domain Eukaryota; kingdom Metazoa; phylum Chordata; class Aves; order Passeriformes; family Thraupidae; genus Sporophila; species Sporophila hypoxantha. The sequence continues at coordinate 67,139 of NDFG01000116.1, read as the reverse complement.
CCAGGCTGAGGAGATCTCAGAACATCATCCCCCAAAATTCTCCACAGGCTCTCCAGACCTCTTTGGTGTGAAGACCCCAAACCCCTCAGAGCACCCCAAACCCTTCACTGCAACCCTGAATCCCTCAGCATCCCCTGAGGTCCCTGAGTGACCCTCCAAAACCCCTCAGGTGACCCAGCCCTCCCCTTTTCCCCCTCACGTTTCCCGCCCTTTTCTCCCCTCACGATTCCCTCTCTTTTCCCCACACATTTCTCTCTCTTCTCCCCTCATACTTCCCGCTCTTTTCCCCTCATGTTTTCTCCCCCTTCTCCCCTCACGATTTCCACCCTTTTCCCTTCACACCCTTTTCCCTTTCGCACCCTTTTCTCCCCTCACGTTCCCCCGCCATTTCCCCCCTCACGTTTCCCCGCCGTTTTCTCCCCTCACGATTCCCTCTCTTTTCCCTTCACGATTCCCGCTCTTTCCCCCTAAAGTTTCGCATCCTTTTCTCCCCTCACATTCTGCCGCCATTTTCCCCCTCACGCTCCCCCTCACATGTCCCCGCCCTTTTCTCCCCTCACGTGTCCCCTCACGTTTCTCCCTTCACGTTTTCCCGCCCTTTTCTCCCCTCACATTTCCCCGCCATTTTCTCCCCTCGATTTAAACCTTTAAATAACGGCTTAAGGAGGTTTCTTCACAATATAGAGCCCTAAAATAGTGCGTAAAGAGAGGCTTCCCTCAATCTAAACCCTAAAACTGGTGAAAAAAGGGGGTAGTTCAGGGTGTCCCAGGGATGTTATGGGAATCCCTCGAGGTTTTGGGGGACCCAGGGGTGGTTTTCGAGGTCCCGGGGATGGTTTAGGGCGTCCCAGGGGCGTTATGGGGATTTCTGGAGTGTTATGGGGTTGCTTATGGGGTCTCAGGGCTGGTTTGGGGCATTGCAGGGGTAGTTTATTGGGTCCCAGGGGTGGTTTGGGGGTTATGAGGGGGGTTTAGGGGTTATGGGGGTTATGAGGGGGGTTTAGTGGGTCCCAGGGGGTTTTAGGGGGTCCCAGGGGTGTTATAGGGGTTATGAGGGGGGTTTGGGGGTCCCAGAGGTGGTTTAGGGCATTATGTGGAGGTTTGGGGGAGTCCCAGGGGTGATTTTGGGGCTTATGGGGGGGTTTTGGGGCATCCAGGGTGTTATTGGGGCGTTATGAGGGGATTTGGGGTCCCTGGGGGTGGTTTAGGGGGTTATGTGCAGGTGTGGGGAGACCAGGGGTGGTTTAGCAATAATGCGGAGAGGTTTGGCGGATCCCAGAGGTATTTGGGAGGGGGTTATGGGGAGGTTTGGGGGTCCCGGGGTGTTTAGGGGTTATGGGGAGATTTTGGGGGTCCCAGGGTGTTTAGGGGGTTATTGAGGGGGATTTGGGGGTCCTGGGGTGGTTTAGGGGCCTTATGAGGAGGTTTTGGGGTCTGCTGGGGGTGTTTTTAGTGGCATTATGAAGGAGGTTTTGGGGGGTCCCCGAGATTCTCTCGCCCCCCGTCCCACCCCCGTCCTGGTCTCAGGCCCGGCTCCATCCCACGGGAATTGTCTCTGATTCCCCGAATTCCCGGAATTCCCGCTGGGGGGTGCAGGACAAGGGACCCCCCTTTGTTGCCCGCGGCTGCAAGCGAGCGGGGGGGAGGGGGATTCCAAAAAAGGGGGGTACCCCGAGGCTGGGGGTGGGGGGGGACAACAGAGCCACACGGCCAGAGCAGCGGCACAGCGGGAAGTTTGAGGAGGGGAATTCGGGGTGCGGGGCGTGGAAACTGGAAAAAGGAATTGCGGTGTGTGAGACCTCCCACACGAGTCTGATTGATTTCTGTTTGGGATTCGGGGAGGGCCTTTGATGGGGTTGGGGGGATTGATGGGGTTTTGGGGGAAATGTGGGGGAATTGAAGGGGTTTGGGGGGAATTTGATCTGGGGGCTGTGTAATGGGGTTCTGTGGGGTCTGTGATTGGGTCTTGGGGGGACTTGGGGCTCCAGGGATTTGATGGAGTTTCTGCCGGTGGGATTGGATGGGGTTTGGGGGATTTTGATGGGGTTGGGGAAATTTGTGAGACTTTTGTTTGGTTGGGGGGAATTTTGGGGGGCTATTAGATGGGGTCTGAGTGTGGCAACGGGGGGAGATTCGGGGGGATTTCATGGGTGTTGGGGGGAATTCGGGGGACTTTCGTTTGGTTGGGGATTTGGGGGGTTTTAATGGGGTTTGAGTAGTGCAAGGGGAGATTCGGGGGGATTTCATGGGTTTGGGGGGATTTGGGGGCTCTGATTGGTTTGAGGGCATTTGGGGGTCTGTGATTGGGGTTCGGGGTGCAATGGGGGGATGTCTTGGGGGGCTGCCAGTGGGGTTTGGGGGGTTTGGGGCGTGATGAGGTTTCAGGGATTCGGGGCTGTAATGGAGTTTGGGGGGGATTTGGGGGCTGCAATGGGGTTTCGGGGTGCAATGGAGGATTTTGGGGTCTCTGCTCCGCCTTTTCAGGACCCATCACCAACCTACCTCTGCTCTTTCCCCCCCGCGAGGACCCCCCAAAAGAGGGCCCCCCCCACCATAGGAGGGAGGGAGGGGTCTGCGGGGGGGGACCCGGGGCTGGGGAGGGGTCACCGAGGGAGACCGCCCCCCAATGTGCCCCGGTGCCCCCTCCCGCAGGAGGTGCTGGGAGCTGGGCCGGGCTCCGAAATTGGGGAGGGGGCTCCGCCGGCCCGCGAACAGCCACGGGGTCTACGTGGCCTGAGGCGCCCAAATCCCTGCGCTGCGCCAGGGTGAGCACGCGGGACCACTGGGGACACGGGGGACTGGGAGGGACACTGGGGACACTGGGACACGGGGAGGGGACACTGGGAGGCACGGGAGGGACACTGGGGAGAGCGGTGTAACGGAGGACAATTGGGAGGTAATGGGGGACGTTGGGGACACTGGGTGGCACTGGGGGTGACAAAGGTGACACTGGAGGTGACCAGTTGACACTGGGGTGCAGTGAGTGTGACAAAGATGACTCCGGGCTGGCACTGGTGACACTGGGATGCAGTGGGGGTGCCACTGGTGACACTGGGAGTGGCACTGGTGACACTGGGGGTGACAAGGTGAACTGGGGTGGCATTGGGGGTGACAAGATGACACTGGCAGTAGCACTGGTGACACTGGGGTAACAAGTGATACTGGGGGTGCACTGGGTGTGGCAAGGTGACACGACGCCTCCCAGTCCATGCCACCAATGTCCCCGCAGTGACCGTGTCCTGGGGGTGAGGGTCTCCTTCGAGGGGGCGTCCCCCGAGGCCGTGGGCGGGCTGCTGGAGGGACCGGGGGCTGCCGCGTGTCCCTGCACCTGCGGCGGGGCAGCCCCGGACCCCCGGGACCCCTGAGGGGACAGCGGACGCACCGCCAGGCTGGTGCGGCCCCCACGGGTTTGGGGTCCCTGTGGAGGGGGGTGTTTGGGGTCCCTATGGAGGGGGGTCCCTGGGATGGAGGGTCCCTGTGGATGGGGGCGTTTGGCGGGTCCTATGGAGGGTGGCGGTCCCTGTGGATGGGGGGGGGGCCTATGAATGGGAGTGTTTGGGGGTCTCTGTGGGTGGGGGGGTGAGGTTTTGGGAGTTTGGGGTCCTATGGATAGGGATGAGGTTTTGGGGGTCCCCGTGGATTGGGGGGGTGTTTGGGGGTCCCCATGGATGGGAGGTCCCGTGGATGGGAGTTTTGAGGTTCCTATGGATTGGAGCGGTCCTGAGGATGGGGGGGGATTCCTATGGGTGCGGCGGTGGTCCCTATGGATGGGGGGTCCCTATGGATGGGAGGTGTTTGGGGTCCCTGTGATGAGTTTGGGGTGTTGGGGCCCCTATGGATGCGGGATGGTTTTTGGGGTGTCGGGGCTCCCTGTGGATGTGTTTTGGGTGTTTGGGGTTCCCTGTGGAGGGTTTGGGGGTGTCTGCAGATGCAGGATGGTTTTGGGTGTCGGGGCTCCCCACATCCCCCCGGTCCCCCCAGCCATCGCGATGCCCGCGGCGCCCAAGAAGCCGCCCGCAGCCGCTCCCGTCCCTGCCGCCGCCGCCGCCGCCCGCTCTCGGTGGAACTGGCCTTCCCAAGCTCCCGAAGCTGCCGAAGCCCCGCGGCGCCCCCAGCCGCGTGCCCCGCTGCCCCCGGAGCCGCCGCGGCCCCGCCTGACCGTGCGGGAAGCGGCCGCAGCCCGGACGGCGCGCCCCGGAGCCCCCCGCGCTCGGCTCCGGGCCCCGCGTCCCGGCCGTGGAGCTGGCGGCTCCCAGGGGCTCCCTGGGGCTGAGCCCGCCCCGTGGGCAAAAGGGGGCCCGGCCGCGACCCCGACGCTGCCGGGGGAGATGAGGAGGGGGCTCGGGGGGGTTCCCGCGCCCTCCGCGTCCCCTCCGTGCCCATCGATGTCCCCAAAGCCGCCGTGGAGCTGGTGCCGGAGCTCGGCCTCGCCGGCCCGGAGCCCCCCGGCAGCCCCCCGGGCTCGGGCTTCAGGTTTGCCGAGGGGCTGCGGAAGCTCAGCCGGGAGCTGGAGGCTCCGGCGGTGGAGATCGCCCCCAAGCCCCGCAAATTCCGCCTCCCCCGTCTCGGGTGGGCGCTGGCCAAGCTCCGGGAGGGCGGCGGGACCCTTCCTCCGGCGTCGCCCCCGGCATCGCCATTCCAGCGTGGAGCTGGATCTGGGCGCGGTGGGAGAGCGCCGGGCCAAGCTGAAGGTGCCCAAATGTGTCGCTGCGCCGTTCGGTGACATCGAGGCACGGTCCCCGCTTCGGGATCGGGGCCGCTCCGGGGTCCCCGGCTCCGCGGCCCGCGCTCGGCATCGCGGCGGCGGCGCTGCCCAAATTCGGGGGCTCCAGCCCCGACCTCCGCCCCGGGGGGTCCCCAAAGCGCCCCCGAAACGGGGGGCAGCGCCGAGAGCCTGATCCTGGCTGGACGGCACCGGAGCCCCCCGGGACCTCCGGTCCAGGCCCAAATCTCGGGGGCTTCGGCGCCGCCGTGGCCGCCCCGGATCCCCATCCCCGCCGTGGGGGTTCGCCCTGCCGGACCAGAACCGGCCCGGGAGCGGCACCGGAGCGCCCCGACCGCGCGGGCTCCGGAGCCGCCGGCGCTGAAGGTGCCGGTGCTGGAGCTGGCGCCGCCGGGCTTGGACGGCACCTCGGTGCCCCCCGGGCGCCGCTTTGGGGTGAAACTGCCAAATCTGGGGCTGCTCCCGGGAGCGGCGCGGGCTCCTCCGGGAGGATGAGGAGGGGCGGCTCCAGGCGGTGCCTGAGGAAGAGGAGCCCCCCGGGCTGGGAACCCCCGGCGGCGCCGGTGGGGGCCCAGGGTGGGTTTCAGCCCCGGGGGAGCCTCTCCGAGCCCCCAAAACTGGGGAGGATGCGGTTCTCCCGACGTGGAGCTGTGCCCCGGGGACCCAAACCCCCGGCATCGGGGGATCTCCTCCCGCTGCGATCCCGGGGGGCTCCGGGGTGAGGGGACCCCCAAATTCCAGCATGCCGCAGCTGGTGCTGAGCCCCAAATCTGTGGCGAGCCATGAGCCCCCCTCCCCAACCTGGGGGGGCTTTGGGGAGCCGCCCAAGCGGTGACTGAGCCCCCCCAGACCCTCTCTAACTCCCTCCCTCCTTCCCAAATTCCTAATCCATTTTTTTTGGGGGGGATTTGAGGTTTTTGGGCCCATTTTTGGGTGTTTCTATTAACCAGGGAAGGGGGGGCACGAGGCTGTTGCCCCCAGCCCGGCCCTCACGCGTTGTTTTGGCCAGAATAAATGTTAATCCCAAAAAAACTGGAGTGCGATGGGGCTGGGGGGGGGTCCAGGGAGGGGTTTGGGGTTCCAGGGAGGGGTTTGGGGGTCCAGAAAGGGGTTTGGGGGTCCAGGGAGGGGTTTGAGGGCTCAGGGATGGGATTGGGGGGGTTCAGGGATGGGTTTGGTGGTCCAGGGAGGGGTTTGGAGGTCCAGAAAGGGGTTTGAGGGTTCAGGGATGGGGTCTGGGGGTCCAGGAATCGGACTGGGGGGTTCAGGAAGGAGTTTGGGATTCCAGGGATGGGACTGGGGCTTCAGGGATGGGTTTAGGGAACCAGGAAGGGGTTTGGGGGTCCAGGGATGGGATTTGGGGGGCCAGGTAGAGGTTTATGTGTCCAGGGATGGGATTGGGGGTCCAGGGAGGGGTTTGGGGTTCCAGGGAAGGGTTTGGGGTTCCAGGGAAGGGTTTGGGGTTCCAGGGAAGGGTTTGGGGATCCAGGAATCGGTTTGGGGATCCAGGGAAGGGTTTGGGGGTCCAGGGATGGGTTTGAGGGTCCAGGGAAGGGTTTGGGGGTTCAGGGATGGGTTTGGGGGTCCAGGGAGGGGTTTGGGGTTCCAGGGAAGGGTTTGGGGATCCAGGGAAGGGTTTGGGGGTTCAGGGGTTTGGGGATCCAGGGATGGGATTTGGGTTCCAGGAATAGGTTTGGGGATTCAGGAATGGGTTTGGGGTTCCAGGGAAGGGTTTGGGTTTCCAGGGACGGGTTTGGGGATCCAGGGAAGGGTTTGGGGTTCCAGGGAGGGATTTGGGGATCCAGGGATGGGTTTGGGGGTCCAGGGAAGGGTTTGGGGATCCAGGAACGGGTTCGGGGATTCAATAACCACACACCACACCACCACCACCTCGTATTTTCCCATTTCTCGTATTTTCCCCCCGGCGCTACCGGGGCCCGCAGCGGCCGGCCCAGCTGTTGGGGAGCAACCTTTGCGGGATTTGGTCTTGATTCTTGGGGGGATCATTGGGGGGCTGCAATGGGTGTTTCGGCTTTGTGCAATGAGGTTTTGGGGCGGTCTCTGCTCCCTGTTAATTTCCAGGCACTTCACCACCACCTCTGCTCGTTCCCCCGAGACCCCCAACACAGAGGCGACCCCCCACCGATGGAGTGAGGAGGGTCTGCGAGGGGGGTGGGGACGCCGGCGCTGGTGGAGGAGGTCATCCGAGGGAGATCTCCCCCCCCCGCAATTGTCCCCCTGTGCCCCCTCCCTTGGCGGAGGTCTGGTAGCTGTGGCCCGGCTCCGACACTGGGGCATGGGGCTCGCGCTCTGGCCCGCGACAGCCACGGGTTTCTATCGTCGCGCCGCAGGCGCCCAACAATCTCCCTTGCCGGCTGCGCCAGGGTGAGCACGCTGGGACACTGCGGGGCACTGCGAGGGGACACTGGCTGACAACTGGCCGGCGACTGGAGGGCGACACTTTGGGGACACTTGGGGGCGAGACACTGGGACGGCACTGAGGACATTGGGCGGACCATTGCGCCCCCGGTAATGGGGGACACCTTGCCGGGGACACTGGGGTAGTACTGGCGTCGCCAAGCCGCGTGCGACACCTGGAGGTGCACTCAGTTGAACTGGGGGTCGGCATGAGCCTGCTAGACAACCGGACTGAACACCGCAGCTGTGCACCCCCCATCCGCGCTGACACCTGGCACCCCGACTGGCCTACCTCGCCGGGCGGTCCGGCCCACTCCGCGTACACCTGGGCCCCCCGCCCCCGGCTCGGACAACCGGCTCGCACACTGGGCGCACCCCGGCTTGGCGACTCTCGCGCGCTCCCCCTACGTTCGCACACTCGATTCGACCACCTGGGCCGCGTGCTACTGGTGCACACCTGGCGCGCCCCCCCCCGCCCCTCCGCGGTGACAAGGCGGTGCCTACCTGGGCCGGTCCGCCGCCACTCGGGTGTGGCCAACCGGTCGACACTGCGCGACAAGCCCCACCCGCACAAACAGTCGCACCTCGCCGCCCCCCGCCGTGACACAACGCCCTCCCAGTCCACGTCCCACCGACTGTCCCGCCCGCGTGACCGCCCTCGCCTGCGGCGCGTGGAGGTCACTCTTCCGACCCACCCCCCCACTCCAACCCCAGCGCCGCGGCGGCGCTCCCCGATCCCGGCCCCGTCCCGCGGCGCGGCCTGCCCTGTCGAGGGGCCGCGGGCGCCTCGCCCGCGCCTGTCCCCTGCCACCTCGGCGGCGGGCAGCAGCCCACACGGGACCCCGGGACCCCCGAGGGGCCGACACGCGGGACCGCGCGCCGCCAGCGCTGGTGCGGCCCCACGCGCCTTCGCGGGCCCGGCTTCGTCGCCCGCCGATCGCCGGGGCCGAGCCCTATGACATGGGGAGTTGTTTGGGCGGTTTCTCTATGGGTGAAGCGGCGGTCATCGAGAGTCTCTCCTGGGGACGTCCTGGGCCCGGTCTCTATGCATATGAGGGGCGGGGTCCCTACAAACGGATGAGGTTTTGCGGCAACGCCGTTTCCCGGGGATAGGGATGCTGAGTTTTTGGTGGAGGTCCCGCTCGGCACTCCGGGCTGGTGTGGGGTTCCTCATGGAACGAAGGCGTCCCTGAGGGATGCGGGCGGCGCCTCCCTTATGGTCGCGCCGCGGTCACGGTCCCTATGCGCATCTGGGGGCGGCCCCGCCGTTCTTAATAGACCATGGGAGTGTGGGGCTTCCGTCCTGTGAGGGTTTGGGGCCCCCTCGTGATGTGTTTTGCGGGGTCGTCTTCGCGGCTCCTGGCAGATGGCAGGATCGGCTTTTTCGGCCGTCTGGGCTCCCTCGTGGCTGCGTCTTGCGGGGCGAATGTCTGGGGCTCTCCCTGTGGCTGCCTTTGGGACCGCTCCCCCTGCAGACTGCAGCGCATCTTTGGCCCTGTCGCAGGCCTCCAGTGGACTGGGTTCGGGGCCTCCTGTCGCGACCTGCAGGATGGTTTCTGCCGGTCATTCGGCGGCTCCCCCTGTGATGGGTCTTGAGGGCTCCCTGTGGATGCCAGGATGGCTTCTTTCGCGCCGGTGTCGGAGGCTCCCTCGTGGATGTGCTTTCGGGGTGTCCTGCGGGCTCCCTGTCGGCCATGGCGTCTTGCGGGCCTCCCTGGACTGCAGGATGGTTTTTCGGGTCGTCGGGGCCTCCCCACACTCCGTCCCCCAGCCCATCGCGTCGCCGCGGCGCCCAACAGAAGCCGCCCGCAGCCGCTCCCGTCCCTGCCGCCGCCCGCCGTCGCTCCGCTCTCGTGGAACTCGCCCCATCCCACACCCGCTCCGAAGCTGCCGAACGCCGCCGGGCGCCCCGCAGCCCCGCGCTCACTTGCCTCCCGCTGCCCCCGGAGGCCGCCGCGGCCGCCTGACCGTGCGGGAAGCCGCGGCCGCGCCCCGGACGCGGCGCCCCGGAACGACCCCCCGCGCTCGGCTCCGGGCCCCGCGTCCCGGCCGTGGAGCTCGGCGCTCCCAGCGGCTCCCTGCGGCTCAGCCCGGCCCCCCGTGGGCAAAGGGGGCCCGGCCCCCACCCCGACGCTGCCGGGGGAGATGAGGAGGGGCTCGGCCGGGGGGGTTCCCGCGCCCCGCGTCCCCTCCGTGACCCGATGTCCCCAAAGCCGCCGTGGAGCTGGTGCCGGAGCTCGGCCTCGCCGGCCCGGAGCCCCCCGGCAGCCCCCCGGCTCGGTGTCGGGCTCTGCGCAAGCGTCAGGGGGCCGCCGGGAGCTGGAGCTCCGGCGGTGGAGATCGCCCCCAAGCCCCCAAAATTCCGCCTCCCCCGTCTCGGGTGGGCGCTGGCCAAGCTCCGGAGGGCGGCGCGGGACCCCCTCCTCCGGCGTCGCCCCCCGGCATCGCCATTCCCAGCGTGAGCTGGATCTGGGCGCGGTGGGAGACGCCGGGCCAAGCTGAAGGTGCCCAAATTTGTCGGCTGGCGCCGTTCGGTGACATCCAGGACGGTCCCGCCTTCCGGGGACTCGGGGCGCTCCGTGGGTCCCCCGGCTCCGCGTCCCGCGCTCGGCATCGCCGGCGGGGGCGCTGCCCACAATTCGGGCTCCAGCCGACCTCCGCCCCGGGCGGCGGTCCCCAAACGCCCCCGAAACGGGGGCAGCGCCGAGGCTGATCCTGGCTGGACGGCACGGCCCCCGGCGGACCCTCGGTCCAGCGCCCAAATCTCGGGGGCTCGGCCCGCCGTGGCCAGCCCGATCCCCATCCCCGCCGTCGGGGTTCGCCCCTGCCCGGACCAGAAACCGCGCCCGGGAGCGGCAGCGCGGCCCGCGCCCCGCCGGTAATGCGCGCCGCGCCGCCGGCGCTGGGGAGCGCCGGTGCTGCCAGCGTGGCCGGCTGCTGCGCAGCTGGCGTGCCCGGCGGCTTCGGACGAGCGCTCGGGCCCCGCCGAGAAGCGCCGCTGTGGCGGTGACAACTGCCAAATTCGGGGCTGTCCTCGGAGCGGCGCGGCCTCCCCGGGAGGATGAGGAGGGGCGGCTCACAAGGCGGTGCCCTGCAGGAAGGAGCAGCCCCCCGGGCTGGGAACCCCGGCGGCCGGTGGTGCCCAGGGTGGGTTTCAGCCCCGGGGGAGCCTCTCGCAGCCCCCCAAACTGGGGAGGATGCGGTTCCCCGACGTGGAGCTGTGCCCGGGACCCCCCAAACCCCCGGCATCGGGGGATCTCCTCCGCTGCGATCCGGCGGCTCCGGGTGAGGGGACCCCCAAATTCCAGCTGCCGCAGCTGGTGCTGACCCCCAAATCTGTGGCGAGCCATGAGTCCCCCACTCCCCAACCTGGGGGGCTTTGGGGAGCCCCCAAACGCGTGACTGAGCCCCCCAGACCTCTCTAACATCCTCCCTCCTTCCAAATTCCTAATCCAGTTTTTTTTTGTGGGGGGGATTTGAGGTTTTTGGGCCCATTTTTGGGGTGTTTTCTATTAACCAGGGAAGGGGGGGCACGAGGCTGTTGCCCCCAGCCGGCCCTCACGCTTGTTTTGGCCAGAATAAATGTTAATCCCAAAAAAAACTGGAGTGCGATGGGGCTGGGCGGTTCCAGGATGGAGGTTTGGTGGGTCCAGAAAGGGGTTTGAGCAGGCGGTTTCAGGGATGGGATTGGGGGGTTTCAGGGATCGGGTTGGGTGGTCCAGGAGGGTTGCGAGGTCCAGAACAGGGGTTTTGAGGGTCAGGAAGGGTTGGGCAAACGACGGGTCCGAGAAGGTGGGCATTGAGGTCGATAGGCAGGGATGGTGGGAACCACAGGGTTGGGGGTCAGGCAGAGGGTTTTGGGGCTCAGGCGAAGGAGTAATTGAGGCGTCGGGACCGATGGGACTGCGAGAAACCAGGAAGGCGTTTGGCGGGCTCCACCGCGGAGCGGATTTGGGGTCAGGGTAGAGGTTATAGTTGTCAGGGATGGGATTCAGGGAGATTCAAGGGCAGTGGGGTCTTTGGTCCAGAGATGGCATTTAGACCTCTCCAGCGAGCGATTGGGGATCCAAGAAGGGTTTGGGGTGCTCCGAGGGATGGATGGGCGGATCCAGGAAGGGTTGGGTTCAGGAGGTGGGGTTTGGGGATCCAGCGGAGTCGCATTAGCGGGAGGTTCCTAGGATGGGTCTTGGGATTCCGGAGGAATGGGGGTTTTGGGGGTCCAGAAAGCGCGGGTTTGAGGGGCTCCCAGAGAGAATAGATCTTAGGTCCAGAGATAGATTTAGAGGTCCAGAGAGGATTTGGGGATCCAGGGAAGGGGTTTGGGGTTCCAGGAAGGGCTTCTCCGCGGCATCCAGGGTAAGGTTTGGGGCATCAGGTGAAGGGTCTTGGCGTTCCAGGGATGGATTGGGGACTCCAGCAGGGATTTCGTGGGGATTCTCAGGGAGGGCGTTTGGGGCATCCAGGGAAGGAATCTTGAGCTGTCCTAGGAATGTCTGGTGTGGGGTCCAGGCGACGGTTTGTGGTTCAGGGATGGGATTTGAGCGGATCCGGGGAGGAATTGGGGATCGGTAGGCGCGTCTTGCGGGATCCAGTGGAAGGGTCTTCGGGTCCAGGGAAGTGTCTTGGGGGTCCAGTTCGCTGAAGGGTTTGGCGGTTCCAGGAATGGCGTTTGGGGATCCAGCCGAGGAATTTTTGGGGATCCACGGGAGGGGCCTGTGGGATCTCAGTGAAGGGGTTTGCGTGCGTGTTCCCAGGAAAGGGTATTCGGGGGGGTCCATGGGGAGGGATCTGGGGGCATCCACGGGAGGAACGCGGTTCGGGATCCAAATAATTCTTCACACGCACCACCACTCACCACCTCCACAAAGCCCATTTCCAGTTATTTCCCCCCGGCGCTACCACGGGCCGCACCGCAGCCGGTCTCGCCCAGTCCCGCTGTAGTCCCGGCTGGTCGGCGATGTCCGACCGCTGTCAGCGCGGAGCTCAGTCGCGTCACTCTCGAACACGCGGCTCGGGAAGCCGCTCCCGGAACGCGGCCCTGCGCCCGGCACGCGGCTTCGTCCACCACCAGCCGCCGCGCCACGCGTGCGTTCTCGAGCAGTAATCCCCCGGACCAGTGGGAAGGTGCACTGAAGTGGCGTTTTTGGCGGAGGGGGAGGGAAATAGGGGTGGAGTGGAGAGCACGAAACCCAGCTACAAAAATGCCGTCTAAATCGCCCCAACAACACCCGACACAAAATGGCAGCAACGAATCCACCAACAATACCAGCTAGAAACCACCCCAAAATGCCAGAATAACGGCCTGTACCACATAATTTATCCCAAAGTTACTCTACAAACCACCCCCACCAAACTGCCCCCGACACCCCAACAAATACACCCTAAGTGCTCCAAACTGCCCCCAAAGCCTCCAAGTGATACCACTAAACCCCCATAAATATTTCAAAAAAGCCCAACACCACCCCAAAACTTGCCTCCAAGATGTCGTGTCTTGAAAACACCCCAACCCAACGCCGCGGCAAAATGCACCAATACCGCCAAACACCTGCCCATAAATACCTCCAAAACACTCATAAACACCCCAAACCACAGGCCCTTTGCACAACCCCGACATTCATCCCAACTTCCCCTGTAATGCCCCAAAATGCTCCAAAAACACCCCCAAACACCCCCCCAAATCAACCCCAAATCACCCCAACAACGCCCCAAATCCACCACCAGAACGCCCCAGATAGATCCCGTGCTGCACCCACAGCTAGCGCAGGCCTGCGATACGGTGAACCATGATACTTGCGATGTGGGCTGACGCGGCATGCGAAGCGGGATGCGGCTCTGGGAGCGGCGCTTGGACGGCGGGCACCAGGAACAGGCCGCTTTGCCACGGGGACAGGACTGTCACACCACCTGAGGGGACTGTCACCTCCCTGAGGGACTGTCAAGCGCTCTGAGGGTACTGTCACACCCCTGAGGGACTGTCGCACCTCCCCTGAGGGACTGTGCAGCCGTGGCGCCAAAGGGACTGTCACTCCTGCTGAGGGACGTGTCACACCCACTGGAGGAACCTGTTTCACAGGCCCCTGAGGGAACTGTGCAAATCCTCCCCTGAGGGAAAGACTGTCACGCTTCCCCTAGAGGACACTGTCACCTCCCTAGGACTGGTTCACCTCCCCTAGAGCGGGATTGTCACCTCTCCAGGGGATTTGCCAGCCACCCTGGAGACTGTCACCCCCTAGCCCCAGGGGATTATGTCACCCCTCGAAAAAGAGAAACTGGTCACCCACCTTGAGAGGATGCACCCCCACCTCCCTTGTAAAAGGGACTGGCCACCCCTTACTGAGGGCACTGTCACCCCGATGAGAGAGCACTTCCACTTCCTGATGCGGCACTGTCACCACTCCTGATGAACTGCCACCCCCGAGGTGGAATGGGGGGAAAATGAGCGGAAAAGTTGGGGAAAAATTGGGGAAAAGTGCGAGGGGAAATGTCAGCCCTTATAAAAGGGACTAGTCACCCCGCTGAGGAAGTGTGGAAAAATGGGAAAAATGGGGAACAAACGATTTCACTCTGTCGAGGGAGGGG